>JACEFZ010003906.1:0-7500 GCA_014155875.1 Cepaea nemoralis
CCATTGAGTTCCGTATGAGAGAGCTGGAGTCTGAAAGCTCAAACTTCCAAGGGTAAAAGAGGACGGTGCAGTGGGAGACACAGTTACTCCCTGGACTCAAAACAACTTGGGTGGCCCGGTCCATACCAGGCAATGAAGTTCCCATTGCTCCGTTCGTGAACACAAAGATAGATCGACCAGTATCTCACAAGATTTCGGTCGATGGCTTGGGGGGGGCGGGGGGAAATAATTGGGAACGAGTGGGAAATGGAACTTGAAACTCTCACAGGGCCTGAGGGGGACCGCGTACGAGGTCTATTCAAGGTTGCCACCTGGTATGGAGAATGACTATGAAGCCCTGGAGAAAAGACTATTGAAAGGTTCCAGATGACAGCTCATACTTATCGACAACAGTTTCAAGAAAGTCGAAGAGAGAGCCAGGAGAGATGTTCGCAGCCTACAGTGTCAGACTGAAGTCTTACCTTTTGAAGTGGATGTCATTAGGCTGGATTGGCTAACGACTATGAAAGTTTGGAAGAATGGTGTTCGTGGGACCAATGAAAGAGAATGATGCCTAGCCATTGCAAACCTTCTGCTTGAAAATGGGGCAGAAAGGTTAGACCTAGTCAAACACATTAGCGGAAAGGTATGGTAGCTCATGGGGATAATGGGGAATTGTCACAAACCCAATCCCCGACCACCAGACACATGGTCTGGGAAAGAAGAAGAAACCTAAAACAGCTCACACTAAGAAGGAGGATCCTTTCGATAAAGTTCCTATTAAGAAACCCTTGGTAAGAGTCCACCTGGATCTCCTAAAAGAAAGTGGAGTGAAAAGTGGTGCGCCCTATTGCAAATCTCCCAAACCACAATACGGTTGATTGCCGGCGTAACAGAAAGACTCTCACTATGCTGCTTGTCTTGTAGAAACCGGGGAAGGGGTCTCACAAGGAGGTAGAAGGGAGGGATCTTGGGAACAAAGATTTAGAAAAAACCACCAGTAGTAGAAACGGTACTTGTGAACGGTCACCAGTTGAGTGTCTCTACGACACCGGTCTGCATTTTGAGGCTGTAATTTCATCACACTTAGGAGTCCAGAGCAGTAACCGGAGAATCTATTGAGATTCAAACGGCGACAAAGAGTGCGGTAGGATGTCTCTTCCAATTGCGAAGGTGGACATCAATCAAATATGTTACCGGCACTATACAGGCAGCCGTTCTGCTAGATCCAATCTTTCCCAATGATCTTGGGTGTCGCTACGTCTTTCTAGGGATTCCAACCGAACCCATGTACGTAGGAGCGATGCAAACCAGATCTCAATCGGAGGATGAGCAGACGCCGGCCTTGATCGTGAATCCCTTGCCTGGGGAGTTACGAGCTGCTCAAAGCCAGGATGCTACTTTGCAACCTTGCTTCAACCAGTTGCAAAAAAGTTCTGACCCACCAAGACGGGGGTCAGTATTATATGAAGAATCGGTTACTGTACCGGAGAGCCGGAGTGGAGGATCGCCAGCATGGACAGCTGGTAGTTCCTAAGGCTTATCGGGAACAGCTTCTTCATATGGGACACACCATTTCTTTCAGTGGACATAGGGTGTCGGGGCAACTCTCCAGCGCATTTCTGCCATTACTACTGGCCAGGGGATGGAGGAGACGTGCGTAGGTACGTCAAGTCGTGCCCAGAGTGCCAGCGAGTGGCACCAAAAACACTGGACAGCTCCGGTAGCCTGGGGAGGGAGACATGCCGTATGAACTCTCCTTTCGAGAGAGTGGCCATCGATCTGTTGGTCCTCTTCCTAGGACTAGGAAGAGGAATAAGTACATTCTCACGATGGTGGATTGCTGTGCCATGTGGGGTGAGGCGATACCTTTGCCACAATCGATCTAAAGCGAGTGGCTGATGCATGATGGAGACCTTTACTAGGTTGGGGTTTCCCAACCAGTCCTAACGGACAATGGGTCTCAGTTCTGTGGTAAGCTGATGGGAAGAAGTCTTTCGTATCTTCCAGACCAACCACATTCACACAAGCCCGTATCACCCTCAGTCTAATGGGCAAGTAGAGAGGTTTAATGGTACCTTGATGGACCATGCTTCGGAAGCTGGCACAAGAGAAACCAGACAGATGGGATGAGTATATCTCAGCCGCCTTGTTCGCCTATCGGGAGGTTCCCCATGGGTCGACCGGGTTGCCACCAGCCACTCTACTATTCGGGAGGCCAATCAAGGGTCCTTAGAAGCCTTATTGAGATGTTGGACAGAGGAGGAAACTTCTGAAGAAGCTATATCCTCTTATAAATACGTCGAAGAGTTAAAGAAAAAACTCCAGACGGGTTGGGCTTTGGCAGCTCAGAATCTGAGGGCGGCCAGGAAGAGACACGCGGCCTACTACAATAGAAGGACGAAAGATAGGGTCTCTTAAGGTGGGGGATCGGGTTCTGTTGTTACTTCCAGTAGGTTCCAATAAACTCGAGATTGGTTGGCAGGGGCCTTTCCCGGTGGAAAGGGTTGTGTCCCGCACCAACTATGCCATCCGGATCAGGGGGAAATCCAAAATCTTCCACATTAACCTTCTCAAAAAGTTTGAAGAACGATCTGATGGTACTTCTCTCCCACTCATGACTATGGCGGTCGCGATGGAAACTGAATCGGGCGAAGACGCGGATCGGGGTTATCCCTTACACCCTGGGGAAACCTATAGGGATGTACATATAAATCCTGATCTGTCGGCTGAAGAAACAGACCGGTGTCATCCGGTTTGTTAGAGTCCCATCAGCAAATTCTTACCGATCGGCCAGGGCGGACAGGGTTGGTCGAGTTTGATATGACTCTGACTACCCAAGACCCAGTTCGCCAGAAAATATATCCAGTACCCTTTTCGAAAGAGAAGGCCCTGGAAACTGAAATCAGAAGCTTCTGGACGATGACATCATCACTCCTTCGACTTCTCCTTATAATGCCGGGGTTGTCTTGTTGAGGAAGCCAAGCGGGAGCACCGCTTATTATTGATTACAGGCATTTAAACAGTTGTACGACATTCCAAGTTGAGCCGTTACCAAACCACAAATCAACTGTTTGCCAGATTAAATAGGGCAAAGTACTTCTCAAAAATTGATTTAAGCCGGGGATATTATCAGATCCCTGTGAAACCTGAGGTTCGGCCAATGCTCGCTTTCAGTACTCCGAGCGGCCATTACGAATTTAAGGTGATGCCTTTTTGGGCTGAGCAATGCGCCCAGTGTGTTCACACGCATGATAGAAGTTATTAGACCCTTTAAGGGATCCTTCTGTTGTCTCGTTTATGGATGATATTCTCATCGCGTCTGACAATATGAAGATCACCTTGAAATCCTTGGAAAAGATCTTCATAAGATTGAAAGAGAAGGGGTTAACCGCCCGTCCAGCCAAATGCATGATTGGCTATCAATCCTTGGAATTTCTGGGACACACTATTACCCCAGGGGGACTGGTACCGGAAGAAAAGAATATTGAGAAGGTCCGTCTCGCACCCCGTCCTAAGTCCAAAAAAGATGTTAGGTCTTTCTTGTCTTTGTGTGGGTTTTACCAGAAATTTATTCCGAGGTTCAACGAAATTGCGGCGCCGTTAACTGAGACCCTGAAGAAAGGATCACAGATCTTATAGTCTGGACCCGAGCTGTGAAGAAGCTTATGGGAAGCTGAAACAGGCTTTGGTGGATAGGCCAGTCCTGCAACTCCCAAATTTGGAGAAAACGTTTGTTCTGAGAACCGACGCGAGTAACATAGGATTGGGCAACTCTGTTGCAGGAAGGGCGGAGATAATCCTTCGGTGCTGTGTCCGGTGGCATATGCCAGTCGAAAACTGTTACCCGCCGAACGGAATTACTCCACCGTCGACGGGAATGTCTAGCTCTAGTGTGGGCGGTACAGAAATTTCAACCTTATCTGTATGGAGTCCATTTCAAAGTGCAATCCGACCATCAACCTCTTGACGTTCTTGGCAACTTCTAAGAACTGAACGCGAGGTTAATGAGATGGTCATTGCTCCTACAACCGTATCAGTTCACGGTCGAATACATCCCCGGAAGGGAGAATGTGGGAGCAGATTTCCTATCAAGGCATCCTATGGTTGAATGTGAGGGTGGGGTCATTCGAACAGAACCACTGACAGTAGAAAGTTCGTAGGGTTCGACTTTCTTAAGAGGGGGCCTATGTAGCGAAACGCCAGTGGCCCATGTCCTTATGTATTCTGTTATTCTTGGTAAACAGGGGGAACCGGCTTTCGGAAGCTCTCAGTTCTTTATTTGCTCAATTCTCCATGAAAGATGGTTCTTTGGGTTATCTTCATACCACAATCTGTACATGGAGCGAGTATATATTTGTCTTTCCTTTCGGGTAGTCCCGAAGGCGCGCCTTGCGTCAAATGTGCACTGGTGCGGCTACTGGTCAATTGATGGCCGGGCAAACAAGTACCGTTTGCAAGTTGCAACTTGTCAAAGTTAATTAAAGATAACGACAGAAGTGCAACAGACTACTGAGACAATTAAAAGGTCTCCTACTGGTGGTGGAGAAAGGTAACCGTAGGCTGTAATAAAGTTGGTACTTATAAATCTCTATTGTTGTAACGACGGAGAGGATATGGCAAAACAGCAGTCTTGCCATGTTGGTAGGGGGGTGACCGTTAGCCGATTTGGCTGCGCGTCTTGTTCTTGGCATAGCCGGGGAAGTGAAAACGGAACAATATATCTCCCCAGAGGATTTCATTTGTTCTTGGCGTCAGATGAGCTGTTTGCTATCCTTCTGTCTACGGCTTGAATTGGGCAGATTGTCATCTTTCTGTTGTATATACTCAGTGGATGGCTATGGTATTTTTGGGGATGGAGTCCACCAATCTATGATCTATCTTCTTGAGCCAGAGGAGGCTATTCACGGGAATATCTCTTTCGTCTGTTACTAGATAGGATGATGTAGGGAAGATAATGGACTTCTCTATCTCATTGAGAGAACCTGCATTCCTCTAAATCTAGGTGTTCTGTGGGGCACTGCTGGTACATTGCGGCGACAGCTCAGACAAGAGCAGCGGCCGGGACGGGTGGTATCCTCTTTCCTATTCTTGCTGGGAGTGGGGAACTACACTGCGTGTCTTACAACTCCAATACTATACTTTTAGTAACGAGGGGAAACACACAGCTGTCTTGGCACACCACACCACAGGATCGTAGTTGTGAGAAAGGCAGCGTTTGCAAGTGAGAGGGAAGCATGGAAATGATTGTGCCAAATCATAATAAAGGCTTGGTATGAATGTGGAGAGTGTGTCGTATGGGCAAAAAGACAACAGGACTTCGTCCAGCTGGAGGTCTCCTCAAGCCCGGACGTGGTCAATCCAGGGGCCACCTGACAGGTCAGGCCCAGTCATTCAGGTATTAATTATAGTGTATTTGTGTGATACATGAGTCAGCCCAGTCGCTCAGGTTTTGTTTGTCATCTCCAGGGTCCTCTTATATGAGAAGTGAATATGTCTTCTAACGGACATTATCACCAGTGCTTCTAGGCTAACGCCAATATGTCCGACGAGGCCAACTCAGGGTTGGTGCGTTTAACTCCGAAACAGAGGCAAGGTCCAGGTCGTGAGGCACGGACATTTTGCATGACTGGTGCATTGCCAGTTTTTTTTCAACAACATACGCCTGAGAGCAGTTGTTGTCTGGAGGGAGCCTAAGAGTGATTTTCTTGCATACTCATTTTACACCAGACATTAAAAGGCACCCATCCATTATCCCTCCACGAACACCTCACCGTATCTGCAACCGTAAAGCTTTTCATAGGTCAGTGAAGACCTGGTGCCGAATTAATTCATGTGGCAATGAACAGAAGTCCTCAACACACCAGTCGCTTGGATTCTACAAAAGCCTGTGGAATCTACAACCAGTTGCTGGAGAAGGAAGGAGATTCTGACATCTTTGGTGAGATATATCTGGACAGATCAGACAGTATCTGAAGCTGGATCTGTGACGGTGGTGACTGGAGGCTCTGTGTCAAAACTTTACCAGTGTAGTATCTGTGTAGATCTATCTGTTTATCTGCCTTTATGTGTTCCTGTGCTGTTCTTGATTAGGTTAATAAAATTACTTCCAAGTTGTTCTGACGACTGCCATGTTATTTATGTGTCAGCCAGAAGAACACTGCAGGAAATAGGTCCCTAGGTCGAAAGGAAGCGTGACAGTGAGTCCAGGGAAAACGGAGGAGGGTTGGCAGGTAAAGACCTATCCCAGCCAGGGCTATAGAAGATTAATTAAACATTGTGACCGGGCTATTTGGGACCCTCCACGTAGCTTGTTACAAGGGAGAACCATGTAAACGATGCCTTTGCAGGGTTGACAAGGGCCTCGGCATCAGCACACCATGAGGAAATTCGATCTAGTTCGCCCTGCATATCATTGGCAACCGCCTGTCTATCTCGACCCTGTCGATACACGAGAATGTCGTCAGCAAATGACAGTCCTACCCCTCCCGTCCAACTGTTGTTCAGTGATCGGCACCGTACACGCGTTGGATAGTACTGGTGACAGTGGTGAACCCTGCGGCAATCCTGGACATATCGTTATGGGCTCAGAAGACCAACTCCCGCATCTTAGCACCACCTTCCTTTGGAGCTGAACTACAGCTATCCATCGTACAAGGTGAGGGTGCACTTTCAGTCTGAGGAGGGCTTGCATCAAGTGCTCGATGGATACTCTATTGTATGCGTCCTCTAGGTCTTTGGCGTCCGCACATGTCTCTTCTCTGACCTGAAATCCTTCGTAAACATCATGAGCAACGACCGCCGCATTCAGCCATGACTCATTGTTACGTCTGTATCCTCCAAGTGTGGGCGGGAAGCAGCCGAGTTGTTCCAAGTCACAAGCAAGTCTGTGTGCAACAATTTTCTCCAGTAGCTTGCCAGCAGGGATCTGCATCGTAATGATTCTGTAGCCGCTTATCTTGGAATGGTCTTTGTTCGGTTTTGGCAGCGGCAGCAAGCAACTGTGTAGCCATTCCTCTTTGATCTGACCCCTCTGGATACTGGTGTTGAATTCTCTGGCCAGTTCTTCCATGTCATCCTCTGACATCACCAGTAGGCCACCATATCGGATGCCGTCTGGGCCTGGGGCTGTGTTAGGTGATTTCTTGAGCATCGCACGTATTGTCTCAGCTGTGATTGTGTATTCTTAGTCTGTCCCGAGGAGAAGGATGTGTGTGGTTACTTCTGTACACTTTATGACTGTTTGTGGCCCTAGGAGGCCAGTAAAAAAATGTTCTTCCCCCGTTTAGGGAGATGCCATATGTATTGAAAGTTCCATACATTAAAAGTACACAAATTATATTTAGGACATAAATTTGTGACTAAACAGTTCATTCTAAAATATAAGTATGTAAATACTAAAAACAGTTTATGTAAGAAATTTAAAGGCGTTTTATTTGTTGTTAACTTGATTTACTTTTCTATTATCACTTTTATTTATCAGATAATATTGTAGAGTTTGCAGTTAAATTTTTTATATTC
>JACEFZ010003906.1:10000-30000 GCA_014155875.1 Cepaea nemoralis
TCCTTTGTGACAAAATATGAATAAAATTTGGTGGAACTGCGGTAAAGCTGTGAAAGTGTAAACAATACATAATGACACAAAGTAGTGCAGCTTTACATAACAGAGTTAAGACACATACAGAACGTTGCGGCGATTAGCCTTCATCAGCAAACAAACACATTCACAAACACAACATACAGTCAAGGCTACATCCATTTTTCCATGCTTTTGTTCTTCTCGTCCTGTCGGCACCTTCTGATGTAGTCACAGGAGATCTCCTTGATTGTATGTTGTGATTGTGAATGTGTTTGTTTGCTGATGAAGGCTAATCGCCGCAACGTTCTGTATGTGTCTTAACTCTGTTACGTAAAGCTGCACTACTTTGTGTCATTATATATTGTTTACACTTTGTGACAAAAGAATCTTTAAAAAGTCGCTTTTAGACTCCCAGTCTCTATCTTTACACACTGCACCTCTCTTGCATTGTTATTCCACTGACTTAGGTCTAGGACCTCATGATATAATTCCTTCTTCACTAGCAGACCCTGCCCTTGTCTCCCTTGTCCAGTCAGATTAATGTGGCTGTCATATCCATGGCACTGATAATCAACTTCATTCAATTATTACAGCATGATGACATCAAGTAATAAATCACCTTCTCCAGTGCAGGCCCTCTCTGCCTGGCACTGCGACAATTCCAATAGTCCATTCTTACATATTTTAATCCTAGGCTTTGTGTTTTGTTTTTCTTTTACTCTTCTGGTCCCCTTCCTCTCTTCATTCCCGCGCCTTCTTTTCTTCATACCATCTACACTGACCGCTGAATATCAAACGCGGAGCACATACCCCAGCGATCATTCTTAGAAATTAAATTTAATACCATATTTGGTGTAGTGTATGTGAGGGTTCGTACACAGTCACCCCAGTAGCGTCCTCGTGCTGGGGAAGGGGCCCAGAATAAGATGTCCATCAGCCAAGCGTCGCTCCTAAACGGCTTGACTGACTCCTTTATCGACTGTGCTCCCCACAGCCAAGCGTCGCCCCTAAACGGCTTGAATGACTCCTTTATCGACTGTGCTCCCCACAGCCAAGCGTCGCCCCTAAAACAGCTTGACTGCTTCTGTTATCGACTGTGCTCCCCATAGCCAAACTGCACGCAGGATACACCCTGAACTGATCGGGGGTATAAACGGATACTCCGCCTTGCCCAATGACGACCCGTGGGCTAGTGGATGGTAGGAGGCCCTTATTTATCCTTTGATAGGGGATACTCCTATCCCGCTCCCCGGATGTATAAATGTGACAAAGCGAAACAAAAAGTACGGTAGAAATTGTCCGCTATGAATAAGCGGTAATATCATTCAGAAATAGTGGCTTTCCGGCTTTTAAATCTTCTTGTATTTA
This sequence comes from Cepaea nemoralis, assembly GCA_014155875.1. Classification (NCBI taxonomy): domain Eukaryota; kingdom Metazoa; phylum Mollusca; class Gastropoda; order Stylommatophora; family Helicidae; genus Cepaea; species Cepaea nemoralis. Next base: position 11,384 of record JACEFZ010003906.1, read on the forward strand.
CCATCTATTGTTATTAACTTCCTCAATAACTTCTATCAAAATTGCTCCATTTACCATGCTGCTGATTTTGGAGAATTTCTAAGACTGGTAATAAACATCACTTATTTACATCACTTAGTAATTAAATTAAAATCTTAGTTTTGACTTTCTGTGCCTGCAATTTTATGCCACTTTCACGACCAAAATAATTGTATCTTTATCTTTTACCTATATTTCTTAGCTATTTATCGGGGAATTGATTTTTCGAATTGCTTTCAATTCTATTTATGTTTTCCCATCAACGTCGCTGAAAGCAATAGCTGTAGCTTCCAACCGAACTTCATTTATTTTTACCTATCCGTTTCTCTGTGGAACCCCCATTTCCTCCCCCCCCCCACCCCTCTTCACCCACCCACCCGAAAACAGTACACACACATGAACAGGTAGAGACAGATTGCTTCAATTTAGACGAGTGCCAGTGGGTAATAATAATATCGTGTTGAAACAGCCAGTTGACAATCATAAACTCATCTCATATTGTTCCTCTTGTAACCTTGCGGAGTCGAATGAAGCATAAATAGCGGGAGAGTGCCCGTTTACGGACTTCAAATGTCAAGATTCCCATGTTGGCAATATCGTGTTGAAACAACAGCCACTAGGAAACGTCGTGTTGAACCAACAACCAGTTGGGAATATCGTGTTGAAACAACAACCAGTTGATAATATCGTGTTGAAACAATCAGATGGTAATATCGTGTTGAAACAACCAGTTGGTAATATCGTGTTGAAACAACAACCAGTGGTAATATCGTGTTGAAACAACCTGTTGGTAATATCGTGTTGAAACAACAACCAGTTGGTAATATCGTGTTGAAACAACCAGTTGGTAATATCGTGTTGAAACAACAACCAGTTGGTAATATCGTGTTGAAACAACAATGTCAAAGACTCAACCGCATCCCCTCCGCCAGGGAGAGCGGTCAATCCTGGAGGGACCAGGAGGAGATACGGTGCCCGAGGCAAGAGCAGGGGAGATGAGGGAATCGTGGAAGGTTAGCCACTCCCTCAGAATACACGCAGGCGGTGTGCAGAGAGTTAGCACTCTAATCACGATACCACCACACCTCATGAAGCCAGAGCACAGTTGAGTAGACACTCAACAGGCCACGTTTTGCCAGCAGCGTGCGATGTGAGGTAACACGCACGAAGGAGAAGGTCACCCCCGCGTGGTGTGTAACCAGGGAGAGATGTTCGGCAGACGGGAGACTGGACTTGGGGCGTTCACAGTCGTTTAGAATAGCGTTAGGAGTTTTGTGTTCACTCATAGATAGAGTTAGCATAGGGTTAGCAGTTTGTGTTAGATAATTCTGTGGCTGTATATTGTGTAATGCATTAGCGACTGTTTACCGCTTGTAAGCGAGCCAACGGCAATAAAATGGACCATGCATTTTGCCTCCCACACGACTTGCAAGTTGTCTTGTATGAGTGTGTGAGAAGTACCCGATGATGCCTGTCAGTTAAGTTGTTGACAGGCCAGGGTAATTGTGGTTGTCAGAAGTGAAGCTTGAATGTAATATTCAAGCTACTCCACTCGTCCACGAGGCTCTAAGACTAGGGTTTAATTTGTGTAGTGACGATGATTTGTGCAGACGAGAGAATTTTGCAAGCTAGAAATGTGCCTATCGTGACGTATTAAACTGTTTAATTGTGTTTATGAAGTATTTATTTAGTGAGATTATGTATTCATCAAAGCTGTAAGTATTAATATTCTTGCTTTCTCATATTTATTTATATATTTACCTTTTTGTTGAGAAATGAGTACCAAAAATGATTCACGGCGGAGCGATACAAAGCCAGCCGACAATATCGATTTTTCATCGCGCTGTGCTGTGACGTCAGATGATTGACAAACAGTCGTCTGGGCTCATTAGCATACAGCAATCGAGTGTGTAGAGAATTGCTAAACAGCTGCTCGCCTGAATCGGTACGTTATATCATTTATTATTTATTTATTTCAACTACTAAAGGAATATATTTATTTATTTAAACATTATGATGTTATTTTTATTTCTTTAAAAGCAGATATGCATATTTTTGGTCATATTTTCTATGTGTTTACCGTCACGATGGAACTATTTTTTGGCCAGGCAGATGATACTTGCCTGCACAACACATACAGAAATTAAATAGATTAGTAACGTAAGGCAATAACTGATAGAGCAAAGACAGGACATTGACATTTAATTTATTTAATACATATTCTAGTTGTTCGTGAACCTGTCTGTCATTGTCTAAGTCATTGTCCTTAGGGGTCTGGGTTAACATATCGTGTAATAGGCCTGATTACTACGGCCCTGCATATCAAAGGGCGTAACTACACCTGATTACGGCCCTGAGTACCAAATATAGTTTGCTGGTAACGACACGTGTCCTCCACCCTAGAAGTACCAAGGTGACCTGTGGCAACGGAGTTCCGTTCCCCGATCCTCGGGAACGTTAAAGCTGAGTACACTTATATATTTTGGCATGCAATTTGATTAATAGTGCATCTCTTTTTCAGCTTTTGAGACACTATTGTATTTTTTGTGCTCTGTTTTTTCAGCATTAAATTTTGCAGGGCACAAGCAAAGAGTACAATTCTTTGCGCTCATTGGTGAATAAAAATAGCATATCAAAGATAAATAATTAATAAAAAGATCATTGTCTGTCACTGCTAGCCAATTACTAAATTAAGATGGCAACTTTATCAGATTTCATAAAAGCAGGTAAAGAACTACAATTAACAGGGAAAGAACTACAACAATATGCAGATCAAAATTTTAAAGAAGCAAAAGAGGCTGAAAAAGCTGATCGCATACGAAAAGAAGATGCTGAAAGAAATGAACGCGCACAAGAAAGACAGCATCAAAAAGAGATTGCTCAACTAGCTGAGATAACAAAACAAAAACAGCTAGAAGATGAAAAACAAATTAAGCAAAAAGAATTAGAGATTAAGCAACAACAATTACAACAGGATAAGGAATTAAAGCTAAGGCAATTAGATCAGGACAAAGAATTAAAGCAAAAAGAGATAGCTGAAATGACAAGAGTCAAAGAAAAACAGATACAAGTAGAATCAGAGACACAGTTAAAGATGAAAGAGAGGGAGGTAGAGTCACACTCAGAAATCTCTGCCACTAAACTTAGAAGTCAACAAGAGGAAAATAAGTTTAATAAATACAAGAATATTATCAAACCATATTGTAAAGATGATTCAATATCAGCATGGACAGAGAATGTAGAATATCAATTTAAATACCATCAAGTTCCATTAGAGATGTGGGCCCCAATTTATACGAAGAATCTCAGTGGTGAGCCCCTTAAAGTAATAGAAACTATACCGACAGAGCTTAGATCTAGCTATCAATACATCCATGATAGGATTATGCAGCACTTTTTACTTGATGCCCCTGGGTATCAGGTTCAGTTCTCAAACCTAAAACCTAAACCTAGTGAAACCTTTATTGATTATGTTTCAAATGTACAGAGTGTACTAGACAGGTGGCTGAAAGCAGCTAATATAGGAAAAGACTTTGATAGATTAAAAAACTTAATTGCTATGGACAAGGTTATATCTACCATACCTTCTCCTTTTGCCAAATTTTTGCAGCAGTCAGACATTGAAAACATAGAGCAGTTTGAAAAGAAAGGATCAGCATATTTTTCTTCTAACAGAGATGTGTTTAAGACCTCAAATGACTCTGAAATAGTTTCCTTTGTCAAAGACCAAACTAAAAACTACCAAAGTAATAGGAAACCTTATCAGAAATACGATAAGAAAGATAGGAAAATGGAAAAATGTATCCATTGTCACCTTTTACATGACACTTATGCTATGTGTGACAAATCGCCAAATTATCCGGCGCATCTTGAAAATGTGATCAAGAAACAGCAAAGTAAAAGATCTGCATACAGGCGTGCCATCAAATGTTTTTTTTGTTCCTGTTATGGCCATTATAGTAATAAGTGCCTTGGCCGGCAGCGTATGAAAGCCAATAATGCCATTTTGATTGACACCTCTTCAGATGGTGGTAGTGAGAATGAGTCTGAGAGTGAAAGTGACTTACCTAATAACCAAGCAGAAAATGTTTGTGGTGCATACGATATGTTGAGCTTCGACAGCTGTGAACGATGTCACCAATTCCATACAGACGGAAAACTAGAATGTGGACATACAGTACCATTCTCATCTGAGAATGTAAACGCAGCACTAGCCTCCAGAGGCAATCTTGTGTTCCACAATGCATTGGTCAATGATGTACCATGCCAGTGTTTGCTGGACAGCGGCAGCACCCTTATTGGTCTTCGGAAAGAACTGGTTAATCCGGGTGATTACACAGGTGATACTGTCAAATGCCGTACCTTCTCGGGTAACATTGAAATTTACCCTTTGGCAAAAGCCCATATTGATTCTCCTTTTCTCTCTGGTACCTTTACTTGTGCAATACTAAACAACCCTTGTACTGACTTAATTTTGGGGTGCTTACCCCAACTGAAACAATGTACTAATGAAGAAATAGTTGCATGGGAGAAATTAAATGCAGCTAATGCAACAACAAGAGCAGACAGTGTGAAACATCAAGACACACTTCAAGATGAGAGACTACTGTTGCTTTCTCCAACTGGCACCGACGACAACAGCAGACAAGAATTTATAAAACAGCAAAAAGCTGACCCAAGTGTGTCTCCATACTTAAAATTGCTAAAAGATAAAGCAAAAATAACCAAAAATGCATCTTGGTTTTTTAGACTGAATAATGGCATTTTAACTAGATATTATACTACTGGTAACCATGAGATTCAGCAAACGGTGTTACCTGAACAACACCGTCTAACTGTGCTAAAGATTGCACATGAGTCACCGTTTGCTGGTCATCTTGCATATGATAAGACCAGGGCCAGAATTCAGGCTCATTTCTATTGGCCAGGTTTTTGCAATGATATTAAATTATTTTGTCGTTCGTGTAATGTCTGTCAACAATTAGTACGCAAGGGTAAACATCCTACAGCTGAAGTACAACCTTCTACACTGGCTTCTAGGCCATTTGAAAGTGTGGCGGTAGATATTGTTGGACCCCTGAACCAGGTGTCCAGCAAAGGAAATCGCTTCATATTGACAATGGTCGACCTATGTTCAAGGTGGGTTGAGGCAGTAGCTTTGAAATACATCACCTCCAAAGACGTTGCCAATGTATTTCTACATCTGTTCTCACGATTCGGATTCCCACGGACCATTTTATCCGATCGTGGAACTCAGTTCATATCGGCTGCAACGCAAGCCCTTACAAAAATGCTAGGCATTAAGCAACATTTTACGACAGCATACCATCCAGCCAGCAACGGAATAGTAGAAAAAATTAATGGTGACCTAAAGCACATGCTGGCTAAGGTGACAGCAGAAAACCCAGCTGACTGGGATACACTGTTACCAACAGTGCTGTTCGCCTATCGGGAGATTCCCCATTCAAGCACGGGTTTCTCACCGTTTGAATTAGTTTACGGGGCTAACCCACGTGGACCCCTAACTATCTACCATCAGATAGTAACTAATTCGATAGAAATTCCTACCCCAAAAACACCTTATGAAATGGTGACAGAAACACGAGACAAGATCATGAAATCGTGTGTCATAGCTAAGGCAGCTTTGGAGAGGAAGGGTCAAATCTACCGCCAATATGCCAACAAAGGGGCAAGAACAATCGAGCTTGAACCAGATCAAGACATACTCTTGCTTCTTCCAGACAAAAGAAATTTATTACTTACCTCATGGCAAGGGCCATTCAAGGTGATACGCAAAATCTCAGATGTTGACTATGAAATATCGATAAACGGACACTTAAAGATATTCCATGTCAACATGTTGAAACCGTACTTTTCAAGACAAGAGACAGGAGTAGAGACAGACGAACATATTGCAACAACACCAAGTGATCAGACGACAGACATACATAACGCAACTACACTAGTTAGCGAGACTGGCAGTTCCGACAATGGCAATACATCTAGTGAGTGCACAGAATACACACTTAGCACCACTACTGTACTAAATCAGGTAGACGACGACGGAATGGAACTACCCGTTCCCATTGTAGACAAAACGGCGACATTGGACAGTATACATATAGATCAGGGACTAACAGACATTCAACGAAGACAATTAGTTGATTTAGTAACTGAATACAAAGACCTATTCTCTGACATCCCAGGTAGAACGGACAGAATCGAACACTCCATTCTTCTTTCGGACCTCAAGCCTATTAAATGCAGGCCGTACTCTATCCCACTTAGCTATAGGGAAAATCTAAATAAGGAAATTCTTAATTTAGAGGCTAGCGGGATTATCCAAAAGTCTACATCTGAGTACTCGTTTCCAATCGTCCTAGTTAAGAAGAAGGATTCCACAATTCGACTCTGTGTGGACTATCGAAAACTTAATAACATCACTAAGATCGACGCAGAACCTATTCCTTCCTGCGAAGATCTTATCTTGGACATGTCTACTTCTAAAATCTTTTCAAAACTAGATCTTACTAAAGGATACTGGCAGGTTCCCGATGCAGGCTCAATCTATGCATCTTACTGCGTTTTCAACACCTTTAGGACTATACGAGTGGCGATTTCTTCCTTTCGGACTTCGAAATGCTCCTGCCACTTTCGTGCGCTTAACTAGAGATCTATTACATGGAGTGACGAATACATGTGACCTATATAGATGATATATGTGTCCATACTGAAGACTGGACGACACACTTACTGAAACTGAGACATGTCTTTGATAGGTTGCGACTCTTCGGTCTCACTGTCAAACCGAGTAAAGTTGAATTAGGCCTAAAAGAAATTGAATTTTTGGGTCATGTCATCTCTCAAGGTCAACTGAAGACTGACAATAGGATTATTACAAAAATTATGAATCTAACCATGCCTACTACGAAAAAGCAGGTTAGAAGTCTTTTGGGATTAGTTAATTACTATAGTAAATTTATTCCAAACCTAGCTGAAATAACTAGTGTGTTTTCTAATGTATTAAAAGCATCAGTAAAATTGGATGTGAAAGATGCATTATTAATTTCTGCATTGTCAAAATTGAAAATTCTTTTTAGTGATGTTCCCATCCTCCGCTTACCTAATCCTGGGCTCGTTTATTATCTTAGGACAGATGCCAGCAGGATCTCCATCGCTGCAGTCCTAGGCCAATTTTATGAGGGCATCTTCCATCCGATTTGTTATGTGAGCCGTAAGATCACACCTGCCGAGTCCAGATATTCGATAGCAGAACTGGAAGCCCTCAGCGTCATCTATTCAGTGAGGAAGCTCCATCGATTTCTGGCGGGTGTACACTTCATTGTCCAGACAGATAATTCTCCCATTACGGTCATCCAAACTGGGGTGCACAGAAACGACCGGATATACAGGTGGTCTCTGATACTTCAGAACTATACGTTTAGTATAGAACATATCAAGGGTAAAGGACAACATTCTGGCGGATACCCTCAGTAGACCATCTGAGGTAATAATACCTGAAATCCCACATATTAATGTAGAGTGATAGTTAGTACATGAATACAGTACAATGTGCTATGTAAAATAGGTTACATATACACCCATGGTGTGCTTAAGAGTGTACCAAGTACAACGAACTATCATGTGTCCGTAGACATTAACTTAAGAACTGTGCTACAGAACTTAGATACTACCGTGTGAATCAGGACAGCTCATTTCCAACTAAGCTCCAGTCCGGTGTATCATTTGTGTGAAATGTAGAAAACAGTGTCAGAACAGTGCTTAATTTCAGACACATAAAGACTAAGCTACGACACCAGCGAATCTCTACACGTGCACTACCGATGAACATTATTATGACCGTAAAATGTATTTCAGATACCCAGGCAAATTATGTAGTTATATTGTGCCTATACCAATATTCAAACATGAAGGCAACTACTAACCTGAGAGAACTGAATACTGTGTATATAAACTTAATGTGATATGTAAGATAATATTTTAACATAGTGATAGATGAGAGATAGAATTAGGTAATATAATAAGTCTCACTTTACTTAAATAGTGTACGTGAGTACAGTGAGTACTTACTAACTTAAAATTAAATTAGAACATTAGTTTAGACATAAGAAGAGGTAATTACAAGTTAAATTAAATTTATGATATGAATAGTACTATTTAGATTGTTATATTTCACTTAGCTTCATGTTAGTTTAGTTTATTCCATCTTAATAAAACCATACCATATTTTAAATACTACCATTTATTAGTATCATCATTTGACATAAGAATAGATTAAAAACAGTAGATAAGGTAATATACATCATTTACACCATTTAGATGAAGAACATCACTCATATAATTCCTTTGTGCATTGAAAAACATTATTTAGCATAGTATTAGAAAAGTACATAATTGTGTTCACATCATCCAGGTAATTAAGGTACATAACTCATATCACACTAATTACATTTAAATAATTACATTACATCCCTTAGATTAGATAAACATAACGAGTAGGATAAACAGATAATATAATTAACATAATAGAACTTAGGTAACACATTAAATACTTAGTTATAAAAGGAGAATAGTTTATTATAATATAAAATATGATACTTTAGGTTAGTGTAACATACTAGATGATGAGATCAAAGGGACAAGCCATCAACCCTGTCTCGCCCATGTAAATATAATGTACATATATGACTCGTGCAATGACTAGCGCACAGTCATGAGGCTCAATCATCTCAAACTGAGCCAAACGTGTACAGTCTCACTCCAAGGTTTTTAAATAAGCAGAAGAATAAGTATGGAGGGATGAGTGATGTGTGATAGAAGTAAGGGTGAAAGGAGTATGACAGAAGTGTGAAAGTGAGAATGAATGAAAGATAGACGGGAGAGAATGCAAGCAGTCAGCAAATTCTTCTGCTGCCTGCCACGACTTTTAATATTTGTTTGCGTTAATGTTGGTTTTCGCTAGGGAAATTGTGTTAGTGTGAATGTGTTGTCTGTGATATAGTTTAGAACTTAGATTACAGTATTTTGGGTTTCATAACAATGGAATGTAGTCACGAATTAGTGTTATACACCTGTTTGTGGCCACATTGAACAAAATTATGACACTCAAAAAACTAACATACATACACATATAAGTTAGAAATATAGGGTAGAAGTTAGATTAGTAGATTTATTACATCCAAACACGCAAACAACCAGAAAAACAAACATATAAATTGCATACACTATTTGTAGATCAAAGGCAGATAACTTTGGGGCCAGGGGACATAATAGACAACGAAGAACTAAATTAACAGTGAAATGAAGTCTTACGCGCGGAAGCGAAGTAGGTAAAGCCTGTCGCACACACTCTTGTAGAATGGTTGTTAAATATTATATGGGGGACATGAAGCAATTCATGTGTTGACCCTAATAAAGTCAACTTTGTATGGGTAGTAAGTTAATTTACTATGTGAGGGCAGGTCTTATAAGACAACGGTCCGGTTCAGACATACCTCTGATAAATATAATATAGCATGTGAGAAGGGGCTCACGCCAACCAGGCAAGTTTGTGGCGATTGCCAGTAGCCAAGTGAGGCTTTGCTACATTGTGACAATAGTTGTTAATAGTCTATTGGAAAGCCCAGAGCCAGGTTATCTAGAGTCTTTGACAAAAATTAGAGACACTAATTTTTTGTGTAGAAACCTCCTTGCGTCACAACCAATAAGTGAAAGTTGATGACGCAACACAAGAGGGGCGGGTGTGTGTCAAAGACTCAACCGCATCCCCTCCGCCAGGGAGAGCGGTCAATCCTGGAGGGACCAGGAGGAGATACGGTGCCCGAGGCAAGAGCAGGGGAGATGAGGGAATCGTGGAAGGTTAGCCACTCCCTCATAATACACGCAGGCGGTGTGCAGAGAGTTAGCACTCTAATCACGATACCACCACACCTCATGAAGCCAGAGCACAGTTGAGTAGACACTCAACAGGCCACGTTTTGCCAGCAGCGTGCGATGTGAGGTAACACGCACGAAGGAGAAGGTCACCCCCGCGTGGTGTGTAACCACGGGAGAGATGTTCGGCAGACGGGAGACTGGACTTGGGGGCGTTCACGTCGTTTAGAATAGCGTTAGGAGTTTTGTGTTCACTCATAGATAGAGTTAGCATAGGGTTAGCAGTTTGTGTTAGATAATTCTGTGGCTGTATATTGTGTAATGCATTAGCGACTGTTTACCGCTTGTAAGCGAGCCAACGGCAATAAAATGGACCATGCATTTTGCCTCCCACACGACTTGCAAGTTGTCTTGTATGAGTGTGTGAGAAGTACACGATGATGCCTGTCAGTTAAGTTGTTGACAAACAACCAGTTGGTAATATCGTGTTGAAACAACCAGTTGGTAATATCGTGTTGAAACAACGAGTTCGTAATATCGTGTTGAAACAATCAGTTGGTAATATCGTGTTGAAACAATCAGTTGGTAATATCGTGTTGAAACAATCAGTTGGTAATATCGTGTTGAAACAACCAGTTGGTAATATCGTGTTGAAACAACCAGTTGGTAATATCGTGTTGAAACAATCAGTTGGTAATATCGTGTTGAAACAATCAGTTGGTAATATCGTGTTGAAACAATCAGTTGGTAATATCGTGTTGAAACAATCAGTTGGTAATATCGTGTTGAAACAATCAGTTGGTAATATCGTGTTGAAACAATCAGTTGGTAATATCGTGTTGAAACAATCAGTTGGTAATATCGTGTTGAAACAATCAGTTGGTAATATCGTGTTGAAACAATCAGTTGGTAATATCGTGTTGAAACAATCAGTTGGTAATATCGTGTTGAAACAATCAGTTGGTAATATCGTGTTGAAACAATCAGTTGGTAATATCGTGTTGAAACAACCAGTTGGTAATATCGTGTTGAAACAATCAGTTGGTAATATCGTGTTGAAACAATCAGTTGGTAATATCGTGTGAAACAATCAGTTGGTAATATCGTGTTGAAACAACCACTTGGTAATATCGTGTTGAAACCACCAGTTGGTAATATCGTGTTGAAACAACCAGTTGGTAATATCGCGTTACTCTAGTTGGTCATTGTGTACAATCACAGCACCTACTAAATGCTGTAGATTCAGCTCATTGCCTGAAATCAGTACTGTACCATCTGCATTAACTCTGTCATATATTTTGAAGGGAGTGGGAGATCACTGTATTGCATGCCCCATCTCTAACAAAAGAGGTAGAGCCCCATCCTCTTCTATCTTCAATAACCCCAGAATATGAACCTTGAGCTATCTGCAGGTCTCGTTCTATTAATTATGTCTAGGAGATATAGATTATGGCCCTGGTGAGAAGAATGATTACTAACTGGGAATCTGCCCCTTCTCCAATGATTCTGATAGCTCTGGAGCCCCCTTTATAGTTTATCAAATCTGAGGAAAGTCTGGAGAATTTTCTCAGCCTGATTTAGATGAAGAAAACATGGATGTTGAGCAGTTGATAGATCTAGAGTCTTTTTATTTCCCCATTTCAGTAAGTCATTATGAGTTAATTTATCTCCAAACAATCAAACACACAATCAATCACATTAGATTCTGACAACATGATGTACAAAGAAGTTGTTGACACAGATAGGTTTGAACTGATAAATTAACAGAAGGTCAATTCATGTTAATCATTTATTGACTGGCCTGAGCCTTCTGGTCAGTACATATATCTCTATTGTGATTTACACAAAGTAATAGAACAGTTGCACGTTGGACCATTGTCCCAGACAATCAATAACAAGCATCAATATATGAGATGTCAACAAGTGTGAAAACATAGTAAACATTTTGATGTTGTACCATATTAAGTATGATGGTGATGTCTCACCATTAAATATCAGTTTTCCTGAAATTGGGTGTGGTGTCTACCAATGAGAAAAGTAACCTGGTGACTGGAGGATTAGGTAAGCCAGGGTCCATTGACTGATGGATCCACTTCAGGTCTGCCCGTATAGCTCCTCTGAAGGCCTCCCCATGCTCTGCTCATAGCCAAGTCATCCTCCATCTCACTTGTGGTTCATCTCTTTCTCTCGGCTTCCCTCTTTCAGGTCTGATTTAGGTGGTTAATTTGCTGATGTGTTGGGTGGTTGTTGGTATGTAGCCACCAAGATCACTGATGAATATTCACATAAATATATACATTCCTACCAATACAATCTTTTAAAGTAGGTAAAGAAACCTAAATTCCTGAAGTAGGAACTAGTTCCCCTCCCCCTCTTTTTTCTCTCTAAGCTAGTGTTGGTTTAATTTGGGGTGGTCAGAGTTTATCACACTGTGTACGCCTTGTATCAACTTGTTCCTGCTGTATGTAAATCTCATTTGACCTGGGTCAATGAACGTGTACAGTGAGACAATGACAAGAGTGAGAAGGTGTCAAGATGCATGTAAATAAATGACATACATTTATAACATTTCTTCTACTCAATGGTGTTTACAATGTGTATACATAATTCTCTGTGTTTTCCCAATTAACTACTTCTTCTTCTTGTGTCTAATAACTCTCTTCCATTACCTGTTGTTGTTGTGATGTTGAGGGTTGTGTTGTGTGGTGATGAGTGGTGTGGAGTGGTGTTTGTGTTTTAAGTTATGTTGAGTAATGAGTTAAGTTCACTGCGCGTGATGGTGTTCCGCGAAGCACAACTTTCTCATGTATTGCAGTTCCTAAGTGCTCTTATCTAATTAAAATTTGACATAAATATAAATATTTATTTCGCCAAACCCTATTAATTCTATAGATAAGGAGAAAGGAAAGATTGATTTCACTTTCAGCTTCTAGATCGTAAATAGGCATAGATAAGTCTGTTTTAGAACAAGGCACTTGTTCTAGTACACGAACTGTCATTCAGCTGTAGATAGTGATAGCATCTTTAACAATTTTTCTGGTGAAATGCACTAGACTGCTTTCGAATCATCACTTCGTACAGTTGTTTAGAATAGAATGTAGTAGTATAATGCACTTCTTAAGTTAATAATTATCTTTAAGAATATCAGAGATGGCAGTTCTATCTAAGAGAATATTAGAGAGTCATTTTGCCCGGGAATGGCTTTGCGTCGTTAGAATCTACAGTCGAGCATTTTTACATTTCAGAGGTTTTAATTAATAATCATACATTTCAATTGACATCACAACATGGGTTTACATTATTTGATACTTGATACATCGGGTTCTTAGTCTAATCAAGGGACCAACAAACGTACCTCGGATCCAGACTTCTGCCTTGCCCATTGAATTTTTTGTCACACAATCTTCTCACATCCGTCCATGGAGCGAGTTCAGACAAAAGTGCGGGCTTATTAACATTTCTGATGAAATAGTAATATATGTTAATTATGCCCTGGCGCGAAGGCGGATCACGTGTTTCTCCCATCCAATAGTCTTCCGAGCTTGGTCTGATGAAATCTTTCTAAGAATCCACGTCATTTGTCACTTGTTCAGTTCCAGTTTCGATGTTAAGTTTTAAGTCCCAATCTCCGTTTGCGTTTGTGAAGTCAATTTATTTTAATGTTGTTTTCCTCTTTTTGCGGCAGGTGTTGATAAATGAATAATGTTGGCTGCGTTATGCCACAAACTCTATGTTGTTGCTCATGTTATGTTCTCCGGTGATAATTCCTCACATGGATTTTAGACTTCTCATGCAATTTTTACAATATAGGAAAAGGTATAGCGACATTACACATTGTCGAACTGTAATGTATTAGGAAAGTGAAAAGGTGATTTACCCTAGTCTTCCGCCGGTTTATCTACAATTTAACTCCGCTAGCCCGTCTCTAAAGAAAGAAACCAGACACATGAAAAGATGTCACGGCGTCACCTCCCGATAGATGGTCTTATCACAGTGTGCTGCGGTATTCTATAGTTAGTTGTCCTATACAATCAATTTGATCCCTCACTATGACCACAACCTGTGTTGGTTCATGCGCACCCATTGTGTATTCATGACTGACCACTAGTGGGCTAGACACTTGACTGCTGGCCGGGTGGTCATAGGTTCCATCGGCATCGTGGAGAATTCTAATGTTTAAAATATTGGCCTAAGCTCCCAGGTCGACCTAGACTAAAACGGGTACCAAGAAATATCTTGGGAAGAAAAGGCAGCCGGAACAATAGTGACCACATAACTCACCGAATGTGATTGGTTCATAACAATATGGATATTGCACTATATGCCCAATGCGCCTTAAAGCGTGCAGAAGGCGTGCTTCACTTAGATCTGATCACATTATATAGTCAGACGGCGGGCGCTCCTTGCAGTACTTTAAGTACAGGAGCAAACGTTCGTAATGGGACCAGTCGTTAATAACAGGGCCGTCACCATCGTCATCATGAATTGCCAAATGAAGTATGCATTCATGTCTCGCCACAGATTTTGGTCCTTGGGTGTACTGGATCATTTCTGTCGATCACACTCCCCCATATCACTGTATTAGACCACTCAACCACCCAACTGCATTTCTCTCTATACCATTTGTGTCTTGTCTTTACTTCTTACTATCACAGACAACGAATGCTTTATATTTGCTCTTAGATAAGAATACGTTAGCAAGTGAAATAGAGTGGATGAAAGCACAACACAATAAAACCTGCCAGAGATATATGAGTAGCCAGATAAGATTGCGTTAAATTAAGAACATGCAGCGACAGACGGAATATAGATAAGTAATCAGAGAAGGTAGTGCCTGTTTTACGATTTGGAACTTTGTTTTCTATAAACTGAGATAAGGAACTGACGAATTGGTTTGGTTAAGAATTACGTTCATTTTACTCGGATATCTCCACACGTGCTCCAGACTTCACTTATAGATCACATAATAATGAATCTATTAGCAGTGCACAAACACTGTAGCATCTGCTGTGACCTACATGGTTGGATACCAGAATCACCATGCCACAAATACAACCACCTTGAGCAGGCACTCCAACTGTGAAACTCAGGGTGGGTAGAGGCACCTTTGGCCCACTCCTTTAGTTCTCCAAGATCGGCAACGTGCGCAATGTGCACGCGGACCCCCGAAACCTTCGCCCCTGTCAGAGGAGGTCACCGTCCGATCCACTACCCTGGGACCAGGAGAACACACCATTCCTTTATTGCTTCTTCTTAGTTTTCTTCGTCGGCTTCTTTGTCCTCTACTTCCACATCTTCTGCCGCTTCTTCTGCTTCTTCTTCTTCTTCTTCTTCTTCTTCTTCTTCTTCTTCTTCTTCTTCTTCTTCTTCTTCTTCTTCTTCTTCTTCTTCTTCTTCTTCTTCTTCTTCTTCTTCTTCTTCTTCTTCTTCTGCTTCTGCTCCTGCTTCTTCTTCTTCTTCTTCTTCTTCTTCTTCTTCTTCTTCTTCTTCTTCTTCTTCTTCTTCTTCTTCTTCTTCTTCTTCTTCTTCTTCTTCTTCTTCTTCTTCTTCTTCTTCTTCTTCTTCTGCTTCTTCTGCTTCTTCTTCTTCTTCTGCTTCTTCTTCTTCTTCTTCTTCTTCTTCTTCTTCTTCTTCTTCTTCTTCTTCTTCTTCTTCTTCTTCTTCTTCTTCTTCTTCTTCTTCTTCTTCTTCTTCTTCTTCTTCTTCTTCTTCTTCTTCTTTATCAGCATCATTATCACTATTTTCTTACTCTTCTTGGCATTATTATTATCATTCCTCTTCTTCGTCCTCTTCATCCTCTTATTCTTCTTCTTCTGCTACCTCTTCTTCTTCTCCATCATCATCCTCTGCTTTCTCTTTCTCTTCCTTCTCTGCCTACATTTCCCATACCCCTTCCGCCTCTTCTTGTTGCTGTTGTTGTTGTTTTTCTTTTTCATTATTGTTACGTGCGTTAGAATAATAAGCTAATTTAAAGTTAGTTGCATGTCGTTTACAGGACGTCGCAGTCACCAGCAGCATTTTTTCCTGTTGTGATCTCTTAGCAAGTTTGATTTGATTTGATTTGATTTAACTTTATTTTCAAAGGGTCACAAATTGGGCACGCTGGCCCGTCTTACATTCGGCCCTTCCAATTCAGTAGTTTGTCATTCCTTTCTAAACGACCAACACCCATACCATTTCGAAAAAAACAAACGCAAGGCATGTCTGTTGCCAAACGCCCGCAGTTGTGTTTCTAACGCTGGTATGCGGGATTACGAACTGCGTCCGTAACACGTTCGCCACGGAGCAAACAATAAGCTAATTAACAAATGAACTTACACGTCATCCATTATCTCTATAGTTAATTAAAACAAACTGCGACACATTTATTTAGTTGCATGTTACATAGATCGTCGTTACTCCCAACCGGCCCCTCACGCCCCGTTCAGTGTGTTGCAGCAAGACTAAGACCACCAAACCGCGACTAACGCACGCACTTGGTTGGTTTGCCGATAAAGAAAAAGTGCAGCCTTCAAATTCGTGCACCACTCAGTCGGTTTGTAAGCGCGACTGCAAGTCGGACGGTTTGTGAGCGCACACTGCGTAATTGTCATCACTGAGATCTAAAAGCGCATGCTGCATACAGGACTGGGAGTTGTGTAGTCAGCAAGGACGTATTTACAAGCCGCTTGATTCAACAGTTGTGGTTTTACACACAGTAGCTTTTGTTTGTGAGCATGGAAATACACAGAGAAGAAAATGGTTCGATTCCTTGGTGGTTGCAGGAAAACTGGAATTCTATGCTAGAAGGTAATGTCCATTGTTTAGAACAGGAATTAGGATTCGAAGCGTTATACGAGGGGTCTTCATATGAAAATCTTAAATGTTTTTTTCTTTTTGTTTTGTTGAGTGAATATATTTTGAAAAAGTAAAGAACAAATATATCATTTTTCGATGTAGTCACCACTGCGTTCAGTGCAAGTCCTCTAGCATCGAAAATTGCTCGGATTCCTGTCGTAAAAAAATTTAATTCTCTTGGTCGCGTGTGTAATCACTCATGTACTGCCTGCTGTACATTTTCATCGGACCCAAAAGTCTGTCACAGAAGTCACGCCGTTTTGAAACTTCCTACTCCATTCATACACTTGCTGGGCTGACAGACATGCATCACCACACTGGACCTTCATTCGCCGATGAATTTCTATACGTTTCACCCCTTCACTCATTAAAAACAAAAACGGATAACAGAACGATGCACCTCTTTGGTGCATGTCAACGGTGGGGCAGTAATCTTTAAACTGCTTTTATGACGTCACTGTGTTCGTCTGGGCAGTGATGTCACTTGCTTAACACTCTTGACCTCTTCAACAAAATTATTGACAGGTTACAAGATAACGGCATGGTTATTGTAGTTTCTCTCACACTTTCAAGGTTTTCATTTGAAGCCCTCTCGTATATACTCTTCAGTATTGTATGATGCATTAAGCAAGGAACAGACGAGAATAAAATATTGTGAGAGATGTCGATATGTTATATCGAAGCATATGACAATGTTAGGGCAACAGAATTACACATACAAATCAGTCTTAAAACACTACGAATGAAGAATGAGATTTATGTCAGTCCAATGAAGGAGAACAGAAGGATTAACCTGCTATGACAGAATCAGCATTGCTTGGTTCTGAGGGAACTAGACACATTCCAGCGAATCAAGTGGTGGGGAAAAGATTCTGGTGCTGAACAGAACATACATTGAGGCAACCTGAGAATAATATATCTAGAAAGTCTTTTCTCGGGAACTCACAGGACAAACAAGAGAGAGAGAGAGAGAGAGAGAGAGAGAGAGAGAGAGAGAGAGAGAGAGAGAGAGAGAGAGAGAGAGAGAGAGAGAGAGAGAGAGAGAGAGAGAGGAGAGAGACTAAGATATACACGGAGACGAGAACTAGATATTACGGATTACGGTGTTGGTTGAATGGATGTCTATTATCCAATTGGAGTTGGAGGGCAGAAGAAGAGGAATTAAAGTAGCTTGGGCATAAAAAGGCGCACAGCTCTGTGTTAAAGTATGTGCTTGAGTAAAGAGTAGCAGACAAGCTTGCAAGAGGAAGGCAACGTCAGTGGTTAATGTCCAGAGATGGATCCAAGGAAGAATATCTGATTGCTCGTGAAGAAACAAGGAGGAACACGATGGAGACGAATTACTTTCAATGAGATGGCACCTTGCATTTTTTGTTTCATCTGGAGCAATAGTGGCATAGAAGATAGTGCATTGATGTGTAAGCTCCATTGTCCAGATTGAATCTCCAGTCCAGTAATTTCCAAGTCTCCGAGATGACCCAATTCCCAGGAAACGAGTCCTAAAGATTTGTCTTAGGAGGAAAAGATACACGTAAAGGGGCTGGTCACACAACGTATTCTACCATAACCAACAATACACCAGGTTCTATCACATATCGTCCCTCCGACACTCTCTGTATTGGGATTCCCATCACATTGTATTGCCCGCAAATGAAGAAGTGTTTGGGGATGTTTAATACTACATTCTTTTCCTGCAGCTAATGAAGTACTTGATTAAACGTGTTCGATACTTCTCTCTACTGCTGAATATGATAGCTCGGTGATTAATTTGCTACATGTGTTGTGGAATAGCATAAGAAGTAACTTCAGAGGTAGTGACTGGCACTCACAGAAGTAGAGGAAAGAAGTAGAGATAGTAGGTCACTAGA
>JACEFZ010003906.1:32500-47500 GCA_014155875.1 Cepaea nemoralis
TTTTTTTTTTTTTTTTTTTTTTTTTTTTTTTTTTTTTTTTTTTTTTTTTTTTTTTTTTTTTTTTTTTTTTTTTTTTTTTTTTTTTTTTTTTTTTTTTTTTTTTTTTTTTTTTTTTTTTTTTTTTTTTTTTTTTTTTTTTTTTTTTTTTTTTTTTTTTTTTTTTTTTTTTTTTTTTTTTTTTTTTTTTTTTTTTTTTTTTTTTTTTTTTTTTTTTTTTTTTTTTTTTTTTTTTTTTTTTTTTTTTTTTTTTTTTTTTTTTTTTTTTTTTTTTTTTTTTTTTTTTTTTTTTTTTTTTTATTTTTTTTTTTTTTTTTTTTTTTTTTTTTTTTTTTTTTTTTTTATTTTTTTTTTTTTTTTTTTTTTTTTTTTTTTTTTTTTTTTTTTTTTTTTTTTTTTTTTTTTTTTTTTTTTTTTTTTTTTTTTTTTTTTTTTTTATTTTTTTTTTTTTTTTTTTTTTTTTTTTTTTTTTTTTTTTTTTTTTTTTTTTTTTTTTTTATTTTTTTTTTTTTTTTTTTTTTTTTTTTTTTTTTTTTTTTTTTTTTTTTTTTTTTTTTTTTTTTTTTTTTTTTTTTTTTTTTTTTTTTTTTTTTTTTTTTTTTTTTTTTTTTTTTTTTTTTTTTTTTTTTGTTTTTTTTTTTTTTTTTTTTTTTTTTTTTTTTTTTTTTTTTTTTTTTTTTTTTTTTTTTTTTTTTTTTTTTTTTTTTTATTTTTTTTTTTTTTTTTTTTTTTATTTTTTTTTTTTTTTTTTTTTTTTTTTTTTTTTTTTTTTTTTTTTTTTTTTTTTTTTTTTATTTTTTTTTTTTTTTTTTTTTTTTTTTTTTTTTTTTTTTTTTTTTTTTTTTTTTTTTTTTATTTTTTTTTTTTTTTTTTTTTTTTTTTTTTTTTTTTTTTTTTTTTTTTTTTTTTTTTTTTTTTTTTTTTTTTTTTTTTTTTTTTTTTTTTTTTTTTTTTTTTTTTTTTTTTTTTTTTTTTTATTTTTTTTTTTTTTTTTTTTTTTTTTTTTTTTTTTTTTTTTTTTTTTTTTTTTTTTTTTTTTTTTTTTTTTTTTTTTTTTTTTTTTTTTTTTTTATTTTTTTTTTTTTTTTTTTTTTTTTTTTTTTTTTTTTTTTTTTTTTTTTTTTTTTTTTTTTTTTTTTTTTTTTTTTTTTTTTTTTTTTTTTTTTTTTTTTTTTTTTTTTTTTTTTTTTTTTTTTTTTTTTTTTTTTTTTTTTTTTTTTTTTTTTTTTTTTTTTTTTTTTTTTTTTTTTTTTTTTTTTTTTTTATTTTTTTTTTTTTTTTTTTTTTTTTTTTTTTTTTTTTTTTTTTTTTTTTTTTTTTTTTTTTTTTTTTTTTTTTTTTTTTTTTTTTTTTTTTTTTTTTTTTTTTTTTTTTTTTTTTTTTTTTTTTTTTTTTTTTTTTTTTTTTATTTTTTTTTTTTTTTTTTTTTTTTTTTTTTTTTTTTTTTTTTTTTTTTTTTTTTTTTTTTTTTTTTTTTTTTTTTTTTTTTTTTTTTTTTTTTTTTTTTTTTTTTTTTTTTATTTTTTTTTTTTTTTTTTTTTTTTTTTTTTTTTTTTTTTTATTTTTTT
Organism: Cepaea nemoralis; assembly: GCA_014155875.1. Lineage (NCBI taxonomy): Eukaryota > Metazoa > Mollusca > Gastropoda > Stylommatophora > Helicidae > Cepaea > Cepaea nemoralis. The sequence goes on from JACEFZ010003906.1 coordinate 34,066, forward strand.
TTTTTTTTTTTTTTTTTTTTTTTTTTTTTTTTTTTTTTTTTTTTTTTTTTTTTTTTTTTTTTTTTTTTTTTTTTTTTTTTTTTTTTTTTTTTTTTTTTTTTTTTTTTTTTTTTTTTTTTTTTTTTTTTTTTTTTTTTTTTTTTTTTTTTTTTTTTTTTTTTTTTATTTTTTTTTTTTTTTTTTTTTTTTTTTTTTTTTTTTTTTTTTTTTTTTTTTTTTTTTTTTTTTTTTTTTTTTTTTTTTTTTTTATTTTTTTTTTTTTTTTTTTTTTTTTTTTTTTTTTTTTTTTTTTTTTTTTTTTTTTTTTTTTTTTTTTTTTTTTTTTTTTTTTTTTTTTTTTTTTTTTTTTTTTTTTTTTTTTTTTTTTTTTTTTTTTTTTTTTTATTTTTTTTTTTTTTTTTTTTTTTTTTTTTTTTTTTTTTTTTTATTTTTTTTTTTTTTTTTTTTTTTTTTTTTTTTTTTTTTTTTTTTTTTTTTTTTTTTTTTTTTTTTATTTTTTTTTTTTTTTTTTTTTTTTTTTTTTTTTTTTTTTTTTTTTTTTTTTTTTTTTTTTTTTTTTTTTTTTTTTTTTTTTATTTTTTTTTTTTTTTTTTTTTTTTTTTTTTTTTTTTTTTTTTTTTTTTTTTTTTTTTTTTTTTTATTTTTTTTTTTTTTTTTTTTTTTTTTTTTTTTTTTTTTTTATTTTTTTTTTTTTTTTTTTTTTTTTTTTTTTTTTTTTTTTTTTTTTTTTTATTTTTTTTTTTTTTTTTTTTTTTTTTTTTTTTTTTTTTTTTTTTTTTTTTTTTTTTTTTTTTTTTATTTTTTTTTTTTTTTTTTTTTTTTTTTTTTTTTTTTTTTTTTTTTTTTTTTTTTTTTTTTTTTATTTTTTTTTTTTTTTTTTTTTTTTTTTTTTTTTTTTTATTTTTTTTTTTTTTTTTTTTTTTTTTTTTTTTTTTTTTTTTTTTTTTTTTTTTTTTTTTTTTTTTTTTTTTTTTTTTTTTTTTTTTTTTTTTTTTTTTTTATTTTTTTTTTTTTTTTTTTTTTTTTTTTTTTTTTTTTTTTTTTTTTTTTTTTTTTTTTTTTATTTTTTTTTTTTTTTTTTTTTTTTTTTTTTTTTTTTTTTTTTTTTTTTTTTTTTTTTTTTTTTTTTTTTTTTTGTTTTTTTTTTTTTTTTTTTTTTTTTTTTTTTTTTTTTTTTTTTTTTTTTTTTTTTTTTTTTTTTTTTTTTTTTTTTTTTTTTTTTTTTTTTTTTTTTTTTTTTTTTTTTTTTTTTTTTTTTTTTTTTTTTTTTTTTTTTTTTTTTTTTTTTTTTTTTTTTTTTTTTTTTTTTTTTTTTTTTTTTTTTTTTTTTTTTTTTTTTTTTTTTTTTTTTTTTTTTTTATTTTTTTTTTTTTTTTTTTTTTTTTTTTTTTTTTTTTTTTTTTTTTTTTTTTATTTTTTTTTTTTTTTTTTTTTTTTTTTTTTTTTTTTTTTTTTTTTTTTTTTTTTTTTTTTTTTTTTTTTTTTTTTTTTTTTTTTTTTTTTTTTTTTTTTTTTTTTTTTTTTTTTTTTTTTTTTTTTTTTTTATTTTTTTTTTTTTTTTTTTTTTTTTTTTTTTTTTTTTTTTTTTTTTTTTTTTTTTTTTTTTTTTTTTTTTTTTTTTTTTTTTTTTTTTTTTTTTTTTTTTTTTTTTTTTTTTTTTTTTTTTTTTTTTTTTTTTTTTTTTATTTTTTTTTTTTTTTTTTTTTTTTTTTTTTTTTTTTTTTTTTTTTTTTTTTTTTTTTTTTTTTTTTTTTTTTTTTTTTTTTTTTTTTTTTTTTTTTTTTATTTTTTTTTTTTTTTTTTTTTTTTTTTTTTTTTTTTTTTTTTTTTTTTTTTATTTTTTTTTTTTTTTTTTTTTTTTTTTTTTTTTTTTTTTTTTTTTTTTTTTTTTTTTTTTTTTTTTTTTTTTTTTTTTTTTTTTTATTTTTTTTTTTTTTTTTTTTTTTTTTTTTTTTTTTTTTTTTTTTTTTTTTTTTTTTTTTTTTTTTTTTTTTTTTTTTTTTTTTTTTTTTTTTTTTATTTTTTTTTTTTTTTTTTTTTTTTTTTTTTTTTTTTTTTTTTTTTTTATTTTTTTTTTTTTTTTTTTTTTTTTTTTTATTTTTTTTTTTTTTTTTTTTTTTTTTTTTTTTTTTTTTTTTTTTTTTTTTTTTTTTTTTTTTTTTTTTTTTTTTTTTTTTTTTTTTTTTTTTTTTTTTTTTTTTTTTTTTTTTTTTTTTTTTTTTTTTTTTTTTTTTTTTTTTTTTTTTTTTTTTTTTTTTTTTTTTTTTTTTTTTTTTTTTTTTTTTTTATTTTTTTTTTTTTTTTTTTTTTTTTTTTTTTTTTTTTTTTTTTTTTTTTTTTTTTTTTTTTATTTTTTTTTTTTTTTTTTTTTTTTTTTTTTTTTTTTTTTTTTTTTTTTTTTTTTTTTTTTTTTTTTTTTTTTTTTTTTTTTTTTTTTTTTTTTTTTTTTTTTTTTTTTTTTTTTTTTTTTTTTTTTTTTTTTTTTATTTTTTTTTTTTTTTTTTTTTTTTTTTTTTTTTATTTTTTTTTTTTTTTTTTTTTTTTTTTTTTTTTTTTTTTTTTTTTTTTTTTTTTTTTTTTTTTTTTTTTTTTTTTTTTTTTTTTTTTTTTTTTTTTTTTTTTTTTTTTTTTTTTTTTTTTTTTTTTTTTTTTTTTTTTTTTTTTTTTTTTTTTTTTTTTTTTTTTTTTTTTTTTTTTTTTTTTTTTTTTTTTTTTTTTTTTTTTTTTTTTTTTTTTTTTTTTTTTTTTTTTTTTTTTTTTTTTTTTTTTTTTTTTTATTTTTTTTTTTTTTTTTTTTTTTTTTTTTTTTTTTTTTTTTTTTTTTTTTTTTTTTTTTTTTTTTTTTTTTTTTTTTTTTTTTTTTTTTTTTTTTTTTTTTTTTTTTTTTTTTTTTTTTTTTTTTTTTTTTTTTTTTTTTTTTTTTTTTATTTTTTTTTTTTTTTTTTTTTTTTTTTTTTTTTTTTTTTTTTTTTTTTTTTTTTTTTTTTTTTTTTTTTTTTTTTTTTTTTTTTTTTTTTTTTTTTTTTTTTTTTTTTTTTTTTTTTTTTTTTTTTTTTTTTTTTTTTTTTTTTTTTTTTTTTTATTTTTTTTTTTTTTTTTTTTTTTTTTTTTTTTTTTTTTTTTTTTTTTTTTTTTTTTTTTTTTTTTTTTTTTTTTTTTTTTTTTTTTTTTTTTTTTTTTTTTTTTTTTTTTTTTTTTTTTTTTTTTTTTTTTTTTTTTTTTTTTTTTTTTTTTTTTTTTTTTTTTTTTTTTTTTTTTTTTTTTTTTTTTTTTTTTTTTTTTTTTTTTTTTTTTTTTTTTTTTTTTTTTTTTTTTTTTTTTTTTTTTTTTTTTTTTTTTTTTTTATTTTTTTTTTTTTTTTTTTTTTTTTTTTTTTTTTTTTTTTTTTTTTTTTTTTTTTTTTTTTTTTTTTTTTTTTTTTTTTTTTTTTTTTTTTTTTTTTTTTTTTTTTTTATTTTTTTTTTTTTTTTTTTTTTTTTTTTTTTTTTTTTTTTTTTTTTTTTTTTTTTTTTTTTTTATTTTTTTTTTTTTTTTTTTTTTTTTTTTTTTTTTTTTTTTTTTTTTTTTTTTTTTTTTTTTTTTTTTTTTTTTTTTTTTTTTTTTTTTTTTTTTTTTTTTTTTTTTTTTTTTTTTTTTTTTTTTTTTTTTTTTTTTTTTTTTTTTTTTTTTTTTTTTTTTTTTTTTTTTTTTTTTTTTTTTTTTTTTTTTTTTTTTTTTTTTTTTTTTTTTTTTTTTTTTTTTTTTTTTTTTTTTTTTTTTTTTTTTTTTTTTTTTTTTTTTTTTTTTTTTTTTTTTTTTTTTTTTTTTTTTTTTTTTTTTTTTTTTTTTTTTTTTTTTTTTTTTTTTTATTTTTTTTTTTTTTTTTTTTTTTTTTTTTTTTTTTTTTTTTTTTTTTTTTTTTTTTTTTTTTTTTTTTTTTTTTTTTTTTTTTTTTTTTTTTTTTTTTTTTTTTTTTTTTTTTTTTTTTTTTTTTTTTTTTTTTTTTTTTTTTTTTTTTTTTTTTTTTTTTATTTTTTTTTTTTTTTTTTTTTTTTTTTTTTTTTTTTTTTTTTTTTTTTTTTTTTTTTTTTTTTTTTTTTTTTTTTTTTTTTTTTTTTTTTTTTTTTTTTTTTTTTTTTTTTTTTTTTTTTTTTTTTTTTTTTTTTTTTTTTTTTTTTTTTTTTTTTTTTTTTTTTTTTTTTTTTTTTTTTTTTTTTTTTTTTTTTTTTTTTTTTTTTTTTTTTTTTTTTTTTTTTTTTTTTTTTTTTTTTTTTTTTTTTTTTTTTTTTTTTTTTTTTTTTTTTTTTTTTTTTTTTTTTTTTTTTTTTTTTTTTTTTTTTTTTTTTTTTTTTTTTTTTTTTTTATTTTTTTTTTTTTTTTTTTTTTTTTTTTTTTTTTTTTTTTTTTTTTTTTTTTTTTTTTTTTTTTTTTTTTTTTTTTTTTTTTTTTTTTTTATTTTTTTTTTTTTTTTTTTTTTTTTTTTTTTTTTTTTTTTTTTTTTTTTTTTTTTTTTTTTTTTTTTTTTTTTTTTTTTTTTTTTTTTTTATTTTTTTTTTTTTTTTTTTTTTTTTTTTTTTTTTTTTTTTTTTTTTTTTTTTTTTTTTTTTTTTTTTTTTTTTTTTTTATTTTTTTTTTTTTTTTTTTTTTTTTTTTTTTTTTTTTTTTTTTTTTTTTTTTTTTTTTTTTTTTTTTTTTTTTTTTTTTTTTTTTTTTTTTTTTTTTTTTTTTTTTTTTTTTTTTTTTTTTTTTTTTTTTTTTTTTTTTTTTTTTTTTTTTTTTTTTTTTTTTTTTTTTTTTTTTTTTTTTTTTTTTTTTTTTTTTTTTTTTTTTTTTTTTTTTTTTTTTTTTTTTTTTTTTTTTTTTTTTTTTTTTTTTTTTTTTTTTTTTTTTTTTTTTTTTTTTTTTTTTTTTTTTTTTTTTTTTTTTTTTTTTTTTTTTTTTTATTTTTTTTTTTTTTTTTTTTTTTTTTTTTTTTTTTTTTTTTTTTTTTTTTTTTTTTTTTTTTTTATTTTTTTTTTTTTTTTTTTTTTTTTTTTTTTTTTTTTTTTTTTTTTTTTTTTTTTTTTTTATTTTTTTTTTTTTTTTTTTTTTTTTTTTTTTTTTTTTTTTTTTTTTTTTTTTTTTTTTTTTTTTTTTTTTTTTTTTTTTTTTTTTTTTTTTTTTTATTTTTTTTTTTTTTTTTTTTTTTTTTTTTTTTTTTTTTTTTTTTTTTTTTTTTTTTTTTTTTTTTTTTTTTTTTTTTTTTTTTTTTTTTTTTTTTTTTTTTTTTTTTTTTTTTTTTTTTTTTTTTTTTTTTTTTTTTTTTTTTTTTTTTTTTTTTTTTTTTTTTTTTTTTTTTTTTTTTTTTTTTTTTTTTTTTTTTTTTTTTTATTTTTTTTTTTTTTTTTTTTTTTTTTTTTTTTTTTTTTTTTTTTTTTTTTTTTTTTTTTTTTTTTTTTTTTTTTTTTTTTTTTTTTTTTTTTTTTGTTTTTTTTTTTTTTTTTTTTTTTTTTTTTTTTTTTTTTTTTTTTTTTTTTTTTTTTTTTTTTTTTTTTTTTTTTTTTTTTTTTTTTTTTTTTTTTTTTTTTTTTTTTTTTTTTTTTTTTTTTTTTTTTTTTTTTTTTTTTTTTTTTTTTTTTTTTTTTTTTTTTTTTTTTTTTTTTTTTTTTTTTTTTTTTTTTTTTTTTTTTTTTTTTTTTTTTTTTTTTTTTTTTTTTTTTTTTTTTTTTTTTTTTTTTTTTTTTTTTTTTTTTTTTTTTTTTTTTTTTTTTTTTTTTTTTTTTTTTTTTTTTTTTTTTTTTTTTTTTTTTTTTTTTTTTTTTTTTTTTTTTTTTTTTTTTTTTTTTTTTTTTTTTTTTTTTTTTTTTTTTTTTTTTTTTTTTTTTTTTTTTTTTTTTTTTTTTTTTTTTTTTTTTTTTTTTTTATTTTTTTTTTTTTTTTTTTTTTTTTTTTTTTTTTTTTTTTTTTTTTTTTTTTTTTTTTTTTTTTTTTTTTTTTTTTTTTTTTTTTTTTTTTTTTTTTTTTTTTTTTTTTTTTTTTTTTTTTTTTTTTTTATTTTTTTTTTTTTTTTTTTTTTTTTTTTTTTTTTTTTTTTTTTTTTTTTTTTTTTTTTTTTTTTTTTTTTTTTTTTTTTTTTTTTTTTTTTTTTTTTTTTTTTTTTTTTTTTTTTTTTTTTTTTTTTTTTTTTTTTTTTTTTTTATTTTTTTTTTTTTTTTTTTTTTTTTTTTTTTTTTTTTTTTTTTTTTTTTTTTTTTTTTTTTTTTTTTTTTTTTTTTTTTTTTTTTTTTTTTTTTTTTTTTTTTTTTTTTTTTTTTTTTTTTTTTTTTTTTTTTTTTTTTTTTTTTTTTTTTTATTTTTTTTTTTTTTTTTTTTTTTTTTTTTTTTTTTTTTTTTTTTTTTTTTTTTTTTTTTTTTTTTTTTTTTTTTTTTTTTTTTATTTTTTTTTTTTTTTTTTTTTTTTTTTTTTTTTTTTTTTTTTTTTTTTTTTTTTTTTTTTTTTTTTTTTTTTTTTTTTTTTTTTTTTTTTTTTTTTTTTTTTTTTTTTTTTTTTTTTTTTTTTTTTTTTTTTTTTTTTTTTGTTTTTTTTTTTTTTTTTTTTTTTTTTTTTTTTTTTTTTTTTTTTTTTTTTTTTTTTTTTTTTTTTTTTTTTTTTTTTTTTTTTTTTTTTTATTTTTTTTTTTTTTTTTTTTTTTTTTTTTTTTTTTTTTTTTTTTTTTTTTTTTTTTTTTTTTTTTTTTTTTTTTTTTTTTTTTTTTTTTTTTTTTTTTTTTTTTTTTTTTTTTATTTTTTTTTTTTTTTTTTTTTTTTTTTTTTTTTTTTTTTTTTTTTTTTTTTTTTTTTTTTTTATTTTTTTTTTTTTTTTTTTTTTTTTTTTTTTTGTTTTTTTTTTTTTTTTTTTTTTTTTTTTTTTTTTTTTTTTTTTTTTTTTTTTTTTATTTTTTTTTTTTTTTTTTTTTTTTTTTTTTTTTTTTTTTTTTTTTTTTTTTTTTTTTTTTTTTTTTTTTTTTTTTTTTTTTTTTTTTTTTTTTTTTTTTTTTTTTTTTTTTTTTGTTTTTTTTTTTTTTTTTTTTTTTTTTTTTTTTTTTTTTTTTTTTTTTTTTTTTTTTTTTTTTTTTTTTTTTTTTTTTTTTTTTTTTTATTTTTTTTTTTTTTTTTTTTTTTTTTTTTTTTTTTTTTTTTTTTTTTTTTTTTTTTTTTTTTTTTTTTTTATTTTTTTTTTTTTTTTTTTTTTTTTTTTTTTTTTTTTTTTTTTTTTTTTTTTTTTTTTTTTTTTTTTTTTTTTTTTTTTTTTTTTTTTTTTTTTTTTTTTTTTTTTTTTTTTTTTTTTTTTTTTTTTTTTTTTTTTTTTTTTTTTTTTTTTTTATTTTTTTTTTTTTTTTTTTTTTTTTTTTTTTTTTTTTTTTTTTTTTTTTTTTTTTTTTTTTTTTTTTTTTTTTTTTTTTTTTTTTTTTTTTTTTTTTTTTTTTTTTTTTTTTTTTTTTTTTTTTTTTTTTTTTTTTTTTTTTTTTTTTTTTTTTTTTTTTTTTTTTTTTTTTTTATTTTTTTTTTTTTTTTTTTTTTTTTTTTTTTTTTTATTTTTTTTTTTTTTTTTTTTTTTTTTTTTTTTTTTTTTTTTTTTTTTTTTTTTTTTTTTTTTTTTTTTTTTTTTTTTTTTTTTTTTTTTTTTTTTTTTTTTTTTTTTTTTTTTTTTTTTTTTTTTTTTTTTTTTTTTTTTTTTTTTTTTTTTTTTTTTTTTTTTTTTTTTTTTTTTTTTTTTTTTTTTTTTTTTTTTTTTTTTTTTTTTTTTTTTTTTTTTTTTTTTTTTTTTTTTTTTTTTTTTTTTTTTTTTTTTTTTTTTTTTTTTTTTTTTTTTTTTTTTTTTTTTTTTTTTTTTTTTTTTTTTTTTTTTTTTTTTTTTTTTTTTTTTTTTTTTTTTTTTTTTTTTTTTTTTTTTTTTTTTTTTTTTTTATTTTTTTTTTTTTTTTTTTTTTTTTTTTTTTTTTTTTTTTTTTTTTTTTTTTTTTTTTTTTTTTTTTTTTTTTTTTTTTTTTTTTTTTTTTTTTTTTTTTTTTTTTTTTTTTTATTTTTTTTTTTTTTTTTTTTTTTTTTTTTTTTTTTTTTTTTTTTTTTTTTTTTTTTTATTTTTTTTTTTTTTTTTTTTTTTTTTTTTTTTTTTTTTTTTTTTTTTTTTTTTTTTTTTTTTTTTTTTTTTTTTTTTTTTTTTTTTTTTTTTTTTTTTTTTTTTTTTTTTTTTTTTTTTTTTTTTTTTTTTTTTTTTTTTTTTTTTTTTTTTTTTTTTTTTTTTTTTTTTTTTTTTTTTTTTTTTTTTTTTTTTTTTTTTTTTTTTTTTTTTTTTTTTTTTTTTTTTTTTTTTTTTTTTTTTTTTTTTTTTTTTTTTTTTTTTTTTTTTTTTTTTTTTTTTTTTTTTTTTTTTTTTTTTTTTTTTTTTTTTTTTTTTTTTTTTTTTTTTTTTTTTATTTTTTTTTTTTTTTTTTTTTTTTTTTTTTTTTTTTTTTTTTTTTTTTTTTTTTTTTTTTTTTTTTTTTTTTTTTTTTTTTTTTTTTTTTTTTTTTTTTTTTTTTTTTTTTTTTTTTTTTTTTTTTTTTTTTTTTATTTTTTTTTTTTTTTTTTTTTTTTTTTTTTTTTTTTTTTTTTTTTTTTTATTTTTTTTTTTTTTTTTTTTTTTTTTTTTTTTTTTTTTTTTTTTTTTTTTTTTTTTTTTTTTTTTTTTTTTTTTTTTTTTTTTTTTTTTTTTTTTTTTTTTTTTTTTTTTTTTTTTTTTTTTTTTTTTTTTTTTTTTTTTTTTTTTTTTTTTTTTTTTTTTTTTTTTTTTTTTTTTTTTTTTTTTTTTTTTTTTTTTTTTTTTTTTTTTTTTTTTTTTTTTTTTTTTTTTTTTTTTTTTTTTTTTTTTTTTTTTTTTTTTTTTTTTTTTTTTTTTTTTTTTATTTTTTTTTTTTTTTTTTTTTTTTTTTTTTTTTTTTTTTTTTTTTTTTTTTTTTTTTTTTTTTTTTTTTTTTTTTTTTTTTTTTTTTTTTTTTTTTTTTTTTTTTTTTTTTTTTTTTTTTTTTTTTTTTTTTTTTTTTTTTTTTTTTTTTTTTTTTTTTTTTTTTTTTTTTTTTTTTTTTTTTTTTTTTTTTTTTTTTTTTTTTTTTTATTTTTTTTTTTTTTTTTTTTTTTTTTTTTTTTTTTTTTTTTTTTTTTTTTTTTTTTTTTTTTTTTTTTTTTTTTTTTTTTTTTTTTTTTTTTTTTTTTTTTTTTTTTTTTTTTTTTTTTTTTTTTTTTTTTTTTTTTTTTTTTTTTTTTTTTTTTTTTTTTTTTTTTTTTTTTTTTTTTTTTTTTTTTTTTTTTTTTTTTTTTTTTTTTTTTTTTTTTTTTTTTTTTTTTTTTTTTTTTTTTTTTTTTTTTTTTTTTTTTTTTTTTTTTTTTTTTTTTTTTTTTTTTTTTTTTTTTTTTTTTTTTTTTATTTTTTTTTTTTTTTTTTTTTTTTTTTTTTTTTTTTTTTTTTTTTTTTTTTTTTTTTTTTTTTTTTTTTTTTTTTTTTTTTTTTTTTTTTTTTTTTTTTTTTTTTTTTTTTTTTTTTTTTTTTTTTTTTTTTTTTTTTTTTTTTTTTTTTTTTTTTTTTTTTTTTTTTTTTTTTTTTTTTTTTTTTTTTTTTTTTTTTTTTTTTTTTTTTTTTTTTTTTTTTTTTTTTTTTTTTTTTTTTTTTTTTTTTTTTTTTTTTTTTTTTTTTTTTATTTTTTTTTTTTTTTTTTTTTTTTTTTTTTTTTTTTTTTTTTTTTTTTTTTTTTTTTTTTTTTTTTTTTTTTTTTTTTTTTTTTTTTTTTTTTTTTTTTTTTTTTTTTTATTTTTTTTTTTTTTTTTTTTTTTTTTTTTTTTTTTTTTTTTTTTTTTTTTTTTTTTTTTTTTTTTTTTTTTTTTTTTTTTTTTTTTTTTTTTTTTTTTTTTTTTTTTTTTTTTTTTTTTTTTTTTTTTTTTTTTTTTTTTTTTTTTTTTTTTTTTTTTTTTTTTTTTTTTTTTTTTTTTTTTTTTTTTTTTTTTTTTTTTTTTTTTTTTTTTTTTTTTTTTTTTTTTTTTTTTTTTTTTTTTTATTTTTTTTTTTTTTTTTTTTTTTTTTTTTTTTTTTTTTTTTTTTTTTTTTTTTTTTTTTTTTTTTTTTTTTTTTTTTTTTTTTTATTTTTTTTTTTTTTTTTTTTTTTTTTTTTTTTTTTTTTTTTTTTTTTTTTTTTTTTTTTTTTTTTTTTTTTTTTTTTTTTTTTTTTTTTTTTTTTTTTTTTTTTTTTTTTTTTTTTTTTTTTTTTTTTTTTTTTTTTTTTGTTTTTTTTTTTTTTTTTTTTTTTTTTTTTTTTTTTTTTTTTTTTTTTTTTTTTTTTTTTTTTTTTTTTTTTTTTTTTTTTTTTTTTTTTTTTTTTTTTTTTTTTTTTTTTTTTTTTTTTTTTTTTTTTTTTTTTTTTTTTTTTTTTTTTTTTTTTTTTTTTTTTTTTTTTTTTTTTTTTTTTTTTTTTTTTTTTTTTTTTTTTTTTTTTTTTTTTTTTTTTTTTTTTTTTTTTTTTTTTTTTTTTTTTTTTTTTTATTTTTTTTTTTTTTTTTTTTTTTTTTTTTTTTTTTTTTTTTTTTTTTTTTTTTTTTTTTTTTTTTTTTTTTTTTTTTTTTTTTTTTTTTTTTTTTTTTTTTTTTTTTTTTTTTTTTTTTTTTTTTTTTTTTTTTTTTTTTTTTTTTTTTTTTTTTTTTTTTTTTTTTTTTTTTTTTTTTTTTTTTTTTTTTTTTTTTGTTTTTTTTTTTTTTTTTTTTTTTTTTTTTTTTTTTTTTTTTTTTTTTTTTTTTTTTTTTTTTTTTTTTTTTTTTTTTTTTTTTTTTTTTTTTTTTTTTTTTTTTTTTTTTTTTTTTTTTTTTTTTTTTTTTTTTTTTTTTTTTTTTTTTTTTTTTTTTTTTTTTTTTTTTTTTTTTTTTTTTTTTTTTTTTTTTTTTTTTTGTTTTTTTTTTTTTTTTTTTTTTTTTTTTTTTTTTTTTTTTTTTTTTTTTTTTTTTTTTTTTTTTTTTTTTTTTTTTTTTTTTTTTTTTTTTTTTTTTTTTTTTTTTTTTTTTTTTTTTTTTTTTTTTTTTTTTTTTTTTTTTTTTTTTTTTTTTTTTTTTTTTTTTTTTTTTTTTTTTTTTTTTTTTTTTTTTTTTTTTTTTTTTTTTTTTTTTTTTTTTTTTTTTTTTTATTTTTTTTTTTTTTTTTTTTTTTTTTTTTTTTTTTTTTTTTTTTTTTTTTTTTTTTTTTTTTTTTTTTTTTTTTTTTTTTTTTTTTTTTTTTTTTTTTTTTTTTTTTTTTTTTTTTTTTTTTTTTTTTTTTTTTTTTTTTTTTTTTTTTTTTTTTTTTTTTTTTTTTTTATTTTTTTTTTTTTTTTTTTTTTTTTTTTTTTTTTTTTTATTTTTTTTTTTTTTTTTTTTTTTTTTTTTTTTTTTTTTTTTTTTTTTTTTTTTTTTTTTTTTTTTTTTTTTTTTTTTTTTTTTTTTTTTTTTTTTTTTTTTTTTTTTTTTTTTTTTTTTTTTTTTTTTTTTTTTTTTTTTTTTTTTTTTTTTTTTTTTTTTTTTTTTTTTTTTTTTTTTTTTTTTTTTTTTTTTTTTTTTTTTTTTTTTTTTTTTTTTTTTTTTTTTTTTTTTTTTTTTTTTTTTTTTTTTTTTTTTTTTTTTTTTTTTTTTTTTTTTTTTTTTTTTTTTTTTTTTTTTTTTTTTTTTTTTTTTTTTTTTTTTTTTTTTTTTTTTTTTTTTTTTTTTTTTTTTTTTTTTTTTTTTTTTTTTTTTTTTTTTTTTTTTTTTTTTTTTTTTTTTTTTTTTTTTTTTTTTTTTTTTTTTTTTTTTTTTTTTTTTTTTTTTTTTTTTTTTTTTTTTTTTTTTTTTTTTTTTTTTTTTTTTTTTTTTTTTTTTTTTTTTTTTTTTTTTTTTTTTTTTTTTTTTTTTTTTTTTTTTTTTTTTTTTATTTTTTTTTTTTTTTTTTTTTTTTTTTTTTTTTTTTTTTTTTTTTTTTTTTTTTTTTTTTTTTTTTTTTTTTTTTTTTTTTTTTTTTTTTTTTTTTTTTTTTTTTTTTTTTTTTTTTTTTTTTTTTTTTTTTTTTTTTTTTTTTTTTTTTTTTTTTTTTTTTTTTTTTTTTTTTTTTATTTTTTTTTTTTTTTTTTTTTTTTTTTTTTTTTTTTTTTTTTTTTTTTTTTTTTTTTTTTTTTTTTTTTTTATTTTTTTTTTTTTTTTTTTTTTTTTTTTTTTTTTTTTTTTTTTTTTTTTTTTTTTTTTTTTTTTTTTTTTTTTTTTTTTTTTTTTTTTTTTTTTTTTTTTTTTTTTTTTTTTTTTTTTTTTTTTTTTTTTTTATTTTTTTTTTTTTTTTTTTTTTTTTTTTTTTTTTTTTTTTTTTTTTTTTTTTTTTTTTTTTTTTTTTTTTTTTTTTTTTTTTTTTTTTTTTTTTTTTTTTTTTTTTTTTTTTTTTTTTTTTTTTTTTTTTTTTTTTTTTTTATTTTTTTTTTTTTTTTTTTTTTTTTTTTTTTTTTTTTTTTTTTTTTTTTATTTTTTTTTTTTTTTTTTTTTTTTTTTTTTTTTTTTTTTTTTTTTTTTTTTTTTTTTTTTTTTTTTTTTTTTTTTTTTTTTTTTTTTTTTTTTTTTTTTTTTTTTTTTTTTTTTTTTTTTTTTTTTTTTTTTTTTTTTTTTTTTTTTTTTTTTTTTTTTTTTTTTTTTTTTTTTTTTTTTTTTTTTTTTTTTTTTTTTTTTTTTTTTTTTTATTTTTTTTTTTTTTTTTTTTTTTTTTTTTTTTTTTTTTTTTTTTTTTTTTTTTTTTTTTTTTTTTTTTTTTTTTTTTTTTTTTTTTTTTTTTTTTTTTTTTTTTTTTTTTTTTTATTTTTTTTTTTTTTTTTTTTTTTTTTTTTTTTTTTTTTTTTTTTTTTTTTTTTTTTTTTTTTTTTTTTTTTTTTTTTATTTTTTTTTTTTTTTTTTTTTTTTTTTTTTTTTTTTTTTTTTTTTTTTTTTTTTTTTTTTTTTTTTTTTTTTTTTTTTTTTTTTTTTTTTTTTTTTTTTTTTTTTTTTTTTTTTTTTTTTTTTTTTTTTTTTTTTTTTTTTTTTTTTTTTTTTTTTTTTTTTTTTTTTTTTTTTTTTTTTTTTTTTTTTTTTTTTTTTTTTTTTTTTTTTTTTTTTTTTTTTTTTTTTTTTTTTTTTTTTTTTTTTTTTTTTTTTTTTTTTTTTTTTTTTTTTTATTTTTTTTTTTTTTTTTTTTTTTTTTTTTTTTTTTTTTTTTTTTTTTTTTTTTTTTTTTTTTTTTTTTTTTTTTTTTTTTTTTTTTTTTTTTTTTTTTTTTTTTTTTTTTTTTTTTTTTTTTTTTTTTTTTTTTTTTTTTTTTTTTTTTTTTTTTTTTTTTTTTTTTTTTTTTTTTTTTTTTTTTTTTTTTTTTTTTTTTTTTTTTATTTTTTTTTTTTTTTTTTTTTTTTTTTTTTTTTTTTTTTTTTTTTTTTTTTTTTTTTTTTTTTTTTTTTTTTTTTTT
>JACEFZ010003906.1:52500-87500 GCA_014155875.1 Cepaea nemoralis
TTTTTTTTTTTTTTTTTTTTTTTTTTTTTTTTTTTTTTTTTTTTTTTTTTTTTTTTTTTTTTTTTTTTTTTTTTTTTTTTTTTTTTTTTTTTTGTTTTTTTTTTTTTTTTTTTTTTTTTTTTTTTTTTTTTTTTTTTTTTTTTTTTTTTTTTTTTTTTTTTTTTTTTTTTTTTTTTTTTTTTTTTTTTTTTTTTTTTTTTTTTTTTTTTTTTTTTTTTTTTTTTTTTTTTTTTTTTTTTTTTTTTTTTTTTTTTTTTTTTTTTTTTTTTTTTTTTTTTTTTTTTTTTTTTTTTTTTTTTTTTTTTTTTTTTTTTTTTTTTTTTTTTTTTTTTTTTTTTTTTTTTTTTGTTTTTTTTTTTTTTTTTTTTTTTTTTTTTTTTTTTTTTTTTTTTTTTTTTTTTTTTTTTTTTTTTTTTTTTTTTTTTTGTTTTTTTTTTTTTTTTTTTTTTTTTTTTTTTTTTTTTTTTTTTTTTTTTTTTTTTTTTTTTTTTTTTTTTTTTTTTTTTTTTTTTTTTTTTTTTTTTTTTTTTTTTTTTTTTTTTTTTTTTTTTTTTTTTTTTTTTTTTGTTTTTTTTTTTTTTTTTTTTTTTTTTTTTTTTTTTTTTTTTTTGTTTTTTTTTTTTTTTTTTTTTTTTTTTTTGTTTTTTTTTTTTTTTTTTTTTTTTTTTTTTTTTTTTTTTTTTTTTTTTTTTTTTTTTTTTTTTTTTTTTTTTTTTTTTTTTTTTTTTTTTTTTTTTTTTTTTTTTTTTTTTTTTTTTTTTTTTTTTTTTTTTTTTTTTTTTTTTTTTTTTTTTTTTTTTTTTTTTTTTTTTTTTTTTTTTTTTTTTTTTTTTTTTTTTTTTTTTTTTTTTTTTTTTTTTTTTTTTTTTTTTTTTTTTTTTTTTTTTTTTTTTTTTTTTTTTTTTTTTTTTTTTTTTTTTTTTTTTTTTTTTTTTTTTTTTTTTTTTTTTTTTTTTTTTTTTTTTTTTTTTTTTTTTTTTTTTTTTTTTTTTTTTTTTGTTTTTTTTTTTTTTTTTTTTTTTTTTTTTTTTTTTTTTTTTTTTTTTTTTTTTTTTTTTTTTTTTTTTTTTTTTTTTTTTTTTTATTTTTTTTTTTTTTTTTTTTTTTTTTTTTTTTTTTTTTTTTTTTTTTTTTTTTTTTTTTTTTTTTTTTTTTTTTTTTTTTTTTTTTTTTTTTTTTTTTTTTTTTTTTTTTTTTTTTTTTTTTTTTTTTGTTTTTTTTTTTTTTTTTTTTTTTTTTTTTTTTTTTTTTTTTTTTTTTTTTTTTTTTTTTTTTTTTTTTTTTTTTTTTTTTTTTTTTTTTTTTTTTTTTTTTTTTTTTTTTTTTTTTTTTTTTTTTTTTTTTTTTTTTTTTTTTTTTTTGTTTTTTTTTTTTTTTTTTTTTTTTTTTTTTTTTTTTTTTTTGTTTTTTTTTTTTTTTTTTTTTTTTTTTTTTTTTTTTTTTTTTTTTTTTTTTTTTTTTTTTTTTTTTTTTTTTTGTTTTTTTTTTTTTTTTTTTTTTTTTTTTTTTTTTTTTTTTTTTTTTTTTTTTTTTTTTTTTTTTTTTTTTTTTTTTTTTTTTTTTTTTTTTTTTTTTTTTTTTTTTTTTTTTTGTTTTTTTTTTTTTTTTTTTTTTTTTTTTTTTTTTTTTTTTTTTTTTTTTTTTTTTTTTTTTTTTTTTTTTTTTTTTTTTTTTTTTTTTTTTTTTTTTTTTTTTTTTTTTTTTTTTTTTTTTTTTTTTTTTTTTTTTTTTTTTTTTTTTTTTTTTTTTTTTTTTTTTTTTTTTTTTTTTTTTTTTTTTTTTTTTTTTTTTTTTTTTTTTTTTTTTTTTTTTTTTTTTTTTTTTTTTTTTTTTTTTTTTTTTTTTTTTTTTTTTTTTTTTTTTTTTTTTTTTTTTTTTTTTTTTTTTTTTTTTTTTTTTTTTTTTTTTTTTTTTTTTTTTTTTTTTTTTTTTTTTTTGTTTTTTTTTTTTTTTTTTTTTTTTTTTTTTTTATTTTTTTTTTTTTTTTTTTTTTTTTTTTTTTTTTTTTTTTTTTTTTTTTTTTTTTATTTTTTTTTTTTTTTTTTTTTTTTTTTTTTTTTTTTTTTTTTTTTTTTTTTTTTTTTTTTTTTTTTTTTTTTTTTTTTTTTTTTTTTTTTTTTTTTTTTTTTTTTTTTTTTTTTTTTTTTTTTTTTTTTTTTTTTTTTTTTTTTTTTTTTTTTTTTTTTTTTTTTTTTTTTTTTTTTTTTTTTTTTATTTTTTTTTTTTTTTTTTTTTTTTTTTTTTTTTTTTTTTTTTTTTTTTTTTTTTTTTTTTTTTTTTTTTTTTTTTTTTTTTTTTTTTTTTTTTTTTTTTTTTTTTTTTTTTTTTTTTTTTTTTTTTTTTTTTTTTTTTTTTTTTTTTTTTTTTTTTTTTTTTTTTTTTTTTTTTTTTTTTTTTTTTTTTTTTTTTTTTTTTTTTTTTTTTTTTTTTTTTTTTTTTTTTTTTTTTTTTTTTTTTTTTTTTTATTTTTTTTTTTTTTTTTTTTTTTTTTTTTTTTTTTTTTTTTTTTTTTTTTTTTTTTTTTTTTTTTTTTTTTTTTTTTTTTTTTATTTTTTTTTTTTTTTTTTTTTTTTTTTTTTTTTTTTTTTTTTTTTTTTTTTTTTTTTTTTTTTTTTTTTTTTTTTTTTTTTTTTTTTTTTTTTTTTTTTTTTTTTTTTTTTTTTTTTTTTTTTTTTTTTTTTTTTTTTTTTTTTTTTTTTTTTTTTTTTTTTTTTTTTTTTTTTTTTTTTTTTTTTTTTTTTTTTTTTTTATTTTTTTTTTTTTTTTTTTTTTTTTTTTTTTTTTTTTTTTTTTTTTTTTTTTTTTTTTTTTTTTTTTTTTTTTTTTTTTTTTTTTTTTTTTTTTTTTTTTTTTTTTTTTTTTTTTTTTTTTTTTTTTTTTTTTTTTTTTTTTTTTTTTTTTTTTTTTTTTTTTTTTTTTTTTTTTTTTTTTTTTTTTTTTTTTTTTTTTTTTTTTTTTTTTTTTTTTTTTTTTTTTTTTTTTTTTTTTTTTTTTTTTTTTTTTTTTTTTTTTTTTTTTTTTTTTTTTTTTTTTTTTTTTTTTTTTTTTTTTTTTTTTTTATTTTTTTTTTTTTTTTTTTTTTTTTTTTTTTTTTTTTTTTTTTTTTTTTTTTTTTTTTTTTTTTTTTTTTTTTTTTTTTTTTTTTTTTTTTTTTTTTTTTTTTTTTTTTTTTTTTTTTTTTTTTTTTTTTTTTTTTTTTTTTTTTTTTTTTTTTTTTTTTTTTTTTTTTTTTTTTTTTTTTTTTTTTTTTTTTTTTTTTTTTTTTTTTTTTTTTTTTTTTTTTTTTTTTTTTTTTTTTTTTTTTTTTTTTTTTTTTTTTTTTTTTTTTTTTTTTTTTTTTTTTTTTTTTTTTTTTTTTTTTTTTTTTTTTTTTTTTTTTTTTTTTTTTTTTTTTTTTTTTTTTTTTTTTTTTTTTTTTTTTTTTTTTTTTTTTTTTTTTTTTTTTTTTTTTTTTTTATTTTTTTTTTTTTTTTTTTTTTTTTTTTTTTTTTTTTTTTTTTTTTTTTTTTTTTTTTTTTTTTTTTTTTTTTTTTTTTTTTTTTTTTTTTTTTTTTTTTTTTTTTTTTTTTTTTTTTTTTTTTTTTTTTTTTTTTTTTATTTTTTTTTTTTTTTTTTTTTTTTTTTTTTTTTTTTTTTTTTTTTTTTTTTTTTTTTTTTTTTTTTATTTTTTTTTTTTTTTTTTTTTTTTTTTTTTTTTTTTTTTTTTTTTTTTTTTTTTTTTTTTTTTTTTTTTTTTTTTTTTTTTTTTTTTTTTTTTTTTTTTTTTTTTTTTTTTATTTTTTTTTTTTTTTTTTTTTTTTTTTTTTTTTTTTTTTTTTTTTTTTTTTTTTTTTTTTTTTTTTTTTTTTTTTTTTTTTTTTTTTTTTTTTTTTTTTTTTTTTTTTTTTTTTTTTTTTTTTTTTTTTTTTTTTTTTTTTTTTTTTTTTTTTTTTTTTTTTTTTTTTTTTTTTTTTTTATTTTTTTTTTTTTTTTTTTTTTTTTTTTTTTTTTTTTTTTTTTTTTTTTTTTTTTTTTTTTTTTTTTTTTTTTTTTTTTTTTTTTTTTTTTTTTTTTTTTTTTTTTTTTTTTTTTTTTTTTTTTTTTTTTTTTTTTTTTTTTTTTTTTTTTTTTTTTTTTTTTTTTTTTTTTTTTTTTTTTTTTTTTTTTTTTTTTTTTTTTTTTTTATTTTTTTTTTTTTTTTTTTTTTTTTTTTTTTTTTTTTTTTTTTTTTTTTTTTTTTATTTTTTTTTTTTTTTTTTTTTTTTTTTTTTTTTTTTTTTTTTTTTTTTTTTTTTTTTTTTTTTTTTTTTTTTTTTTTTTTTTTTTTTTTTTTTTTTTTTTTTTTTTTTTTTTTTTTTTTTTTTTTTTTTTTTTTTTTTTTTTTTTTTTTTTTTTTTTTTTTTTTTTTTTTTTTTTTTTTTTTTTTTTTTTTTTTTTTTTTTTTTTTTTTTTTTTTTTTTTTTTTTTTTTTTTTTTTTTTTTTTTTTTTTTTTTTTTTTTTTTTTTTTTTTTTTTTTTTTTTTTTTTATTTTTTTTTTTTTTTTTTTTTTTTTTTTTTTTTTTTTTTTTTTTTTTTTTTTTTTTTTTTTTTTTTTTTTTTTTTTTTTTTTTTTTTTTTATTTTTTTTTTTTTTTTTTTTTTTTTTTTTTTTTTTTTTTTTTTTTTTTTTTTTTTTTTTTTTTTTTTTTTTTTTTTTTTTTTTTTTTTTTTTTTTTTTTTTTTTTTTTTTTTATTTTTTTTTTTTTTTTTTTTTTTTTTTTTTTTTTTTTTTTTTTTTTTTTTTTTTTTTTTTTTTTATTTTTTTTTTTTTTTTTTTTTTTTTTTTTTTTTTTTTTTTTTTTTTTTTTTTTTTTTTTTTTTTTTTTTTTTTTATTTTTTTTTTTTTTTTTTTTTTTTTTTTTTTTTTTTTTTTTTTTTTTTTTTTTTTTTTTTTTTTTTTTTTTTTTTTTTTTTTTTTTTTTTTTTTTTTTTTTTTTTTTTTTTTTTTTTTTTTTTTTTTTTTTTTTTTTTTTTTTTTTTTTTTTTTTTTTTTTTTTTTTATTTTTTTTTTTTTTTTTTTTTTTTTTTTTTTTTTTTGTTTTTTTTTTTTTTTTTTTTTTTTTTTTTTTTTTTTTTTTTTTTTTTTTTTTTTTTTTTTTTTTTTTTTTTTTTTTTTTTTTTTTTTTTTTTTTTTTTTTTTTTTTTTTTTTTTTTTTTTTTTTTTTTTTTTTTTTTTTTTTTTTTTTTTTTTTTTTTTTTTTTTTTTTTTTTATTTTTTTTTTTTTTTTTTTTTTTTTTTTTTTTTTTTTTTTTTTTTTTTTTTTTTTTTTTTTTTTTTTTTTTTTTTTTTTTTTTTTTTTTTTTTTTTTTTTTTTTTTTTTTTTTTTTTTTTTTTTTTTTTTTTTTTTTTATTTTTTTTTTTTTTTTTTTTTTTTTTTTTTTTTTTTTTTTTTTTTTTTTTTTTTTTTTTTTTTTTTTTTTTTTTTTTTTTTTTTTTTTTTTTTTTTTTTTTTTTTTTTTTTTTTTTTTTTTTTTTTTTTTTTTTTTTTTTTTTTTTTTTTTTTTTTTTTTTTTTTTTTTTTTTTTTTTTTTTTTTTTTTTTTTTTTTTTTTTTTTTTTTTTTTTTTTTTTTTTTTTTTTTTTTTTTTTTTTTTTTTTTTTTTTTTTTTTTTTTTTTTTTTTTTTTTTTTTTTTTTTTTTTTTTTTTTTTTTTTTTTTTTTTTTTTTTTTTTTTTTTATTTTTTTTTTTTTTTTTTTTTTTTTTTTTTTTTTTTTTTTTTTTTTTTTTTTTTTTTTTTTTTTTTTTTTTTTTTTATTTTTTTTTTTTTTTTTTTTTTTTTTTTTTTTTTTTTTTTTTTTTTTTTTTTTTTTTTTTTTTTTTTTTTTTTTTTTTTTTTTTTTTTTTTTTTTTTTTTTTTTATTTTTTTTTTTTTTTTTTTTTTTTTTTTTTTTTTTTTTTTTTTTTTTTTTTTTTTTTTTTTTTTTTTTTTTTTTTTTTTTTTTTTTTTTTTTTTTTTTTTTTTTTTTTTTTTTTTTTTTTTTTTTTTTTTTTTTTTTTTTTTTTTTTTTTTTTTTTTTTTATTTTTTTTTTTTTTTTTTTTTTTTTTTTTTTTTTTTTTTTTTTTTTTTTTTTTTTTTTTTTTTTTTTTTTTTTTTTTTTTTTTTTTTTTTTTTTTTTTATTTTTTTTTTTTTTTTTTTTTTTTTTTTTTTTTTTTTTTTTTTTTTTTTTATTTTTTTTTTTTTTTTTTTTTTTTTTTTTTTTTTTTTTTTTTTTTTTTTTTTTTTTTTTTTTTTTTTTTTTTTTTTTTTTTTTTTTATTTTTTTTTTTTTTTTTTTTTTTTTTTTTTTTTTTTTTTTTTTTATTTTTTTTTTTTTTTTTTTTTTTTTTTTTTTTTTTTTTTTTTTTTTTTTTTTTTTTTTTTTTTTTTTTTTTTTTATTTTTTTTTTTTTTTTTTTTTTTTTTTTTTTTTTTTTTTTTTTTTTTTTTTTTTTTTTTTTTTTTTTTTTTTTTTTTTTTTTTTTTTTTTTTTTTTTTTTTTTTATTTTTTTTTTTTTTTTTTTTTTTTTTTTTTTTTTTTTTTTTTTTTTTTTTTTTTTTTTTTTTTTTTTTTTTTTTTTTTTTTTTTTTTTTTTTTTTTTTTTTTTTTTTTTTTATTTTTTTTTTTTTTTTTTTTTTTTTTTTTTTTTTTTTTTTTTTTTTTTTTTTTTTTATTTTTTTTTTTTTTTTTTTTTTTTTTTTTTTTTTTTTTTTTTTTTTTTTTTTTTTTTTTTTTTTTTTTTTTTTTTTTTTTTTTTTTTTTTTTTTTTTTTTTTTTTTTTTTTTTTTTTTTTTTTTTTTTTTTTTTTTTTTTTTTTTTTTTTTTTTTTTTTTTTTTTTTTTTTTTTTTTTTTTTTTTTTTTTTTTTTTTTTTATTTTTTTTTTTTTTTTTTTTTTTTTTTTTTTTTTTTTTTTTTTTTTTTTTTTTTTTTTTTTTTTTTTTTTTTTTTTTTTTTTTTTTTTTTTTTTTTTTTTTTTTTTTTTTTTTTTTTTTTTTTTTTTTTTTTTTTTTTGTTTTTTTTTTTTTTTTTTTTTTTTTTTTTTTTTTTTTTTTTTTTTTTTTTTTTTTTTTTTTTTTTTTTTTTTTTTTTTTTTTTTTTTTTTTTTTTTTTTTTTTTTTTTTTTTTTTTTTTTTTATTTTTTTTTTTTTTTTTTTTTTTTTTTTTTTTTTTTTTTTTTTTTTTTTTTTTTTTTTTTTTTTTTTTTTTTTTTTTTTTTTTTTTTTTTTTTTTTTTTTTTTTTTTTTTTTTTTTTTTTTTTTTTTTTTTTTTTTTTTTTTTTTTTTTTTTATTTTTTTTTTTTTTTTTTTTTTTTTTTTTTTTTTTTTTTTTTTTTTTTTTTTTTTTTTTATTTTTTTTTTTTTTTTTTTTTTTTTTTTTTTTTTTTTTTTTTTTTTTTTTTTTTTTTTTTTTTTTTTTTTTTTTTTTTTTTTTTTTTTTTTTTTTTTTTTTTTTTTTTTTTTTTTTTTTTTTTTTTTTTTTTTTTTTTTTTTTTTTTTTTTTTTTTTTTTTTTTTTTTTTTTTTTTTTTTTTTTTTTTTTTTTTTTTTTTTTTTTTTTTTTTTTTTTTTTTTTTTTTTTTTTTTTTTTTTTTTTTTTTTTTTTTTTTTTTTTTTTTTTTTTTTTTTTTTTTTTTTTTTTTTTTTTTTTTTTTTTTTTTTTTTTTTTTTTTTTTTTTTTTTTTTTTTTTTTTTTTTTTTTTTTTTTTTTTTTTTTTTTTTTTTTTTTTTTTTTTTTTTTTTTTTTTTTTTTTTTTTTTTTTTATTTTTTTTTTTTTTTTTTTTTTTTTTTTTTTTTTTTTTTTTTTTTTTTTTTTTTTTTTTTTTTTTTTTTTTTTTTTTTTTTTTTTTTTTTTTTTTTTTTTTTTTTTTTTTTTTTTTTTTTTTTTTTTTTTTTTTTTTTTTTTTTTATTTTTTTTTTTTTTTTTTTTTTTTTTTTTTTTTTTTTTTTTTTTTTTTTTTTTTTTTTTTTTTTTTTTTTTTTTTTTTTTTTTTTTTTTTTTTTTTTTTTTTTTTTTTTTTTTTTTTTTTTTTTTTTTTTTTTTTTTTTTTTTTTTTTTTTTTTTTTTTTTTTTTTTTTTTTTTTTTTTTTTTTTTTTTTTTTTTTTTTTTTTTTTTTTTTTTTTTTTTTTTTTTTTTTTTTTTTTTTTTTATTTTTTTTTTTTTTTTTTTTTTTTTTTTTTTTTTTTTTTTTTTTTTTATTTTTTTTTTTTTTTTTTTTTTTTTTTTTTTTTTTTTTTTTTTTTTTTTTTTTTTTTTTTTTTTTTTTTTTTTTTTTTTTTTTTTTTTTTTTTTTTTTTTTTTTTTTTTTTTTTTTTTTTTTTTATTTTTTTTTTTTTTTTTTTTTTTTTTTTTTTTTTTTTTTTTTTTTTTTTTTTTTTTTTTTTTTTTTTTTTTTTTTTTTTTTTTTTTTTTTTTTTTTTTTTTTTTTTTTTTTTTTTTTTTTTTTTTATTTTTTTTTTTTTTTTTTTTTTTTTTTTTTTTTTTTTTTTTTTTTTTTTTTTTTTTTTTTTTTTTTTTTTTTTTTTTTTTTTTTTTTTTTTTTTTTTTTTTTTTTTTTTTTTTTTTTTTTTTTTTTTTTTTTTTTTTTTTTTTTTTTTTTTTTTTTTTTTTTTTTTTTTTTTTTTTTTTTTTTTTTTTTTTTATTTTTTTTTTTTTTTTTTTTTTTTTTTTTTTTTTTTTTTTTTTTTTTTTTTTTTTTTTTTTTTTTTTTTTTTTTTTTTTTATTTTTTTTTTTTTTTTTTTTTTTTTTTTTTTTTTTTTTTTTTTTTTTTTTTTTTTTTTTTATTTTTTTTTTTTTTTTTTTTTTTTTTTTTTTTTTATTTTTTTTTTTTTTTTTTTTTTTTTTTTTTTTTTTTTTTTTTTTTTTTTTTTTTTTTTTTTTTTTTTTTTTTTTTTTTTTTTTTTTTTATTTTTTTTTTTTTTTTTTTTTTTTTTTTTTTTTTTTTTTTTTTTTTTTTTTTTTTTTTTTTTTTTTTTTTTTTTTTTTTTATTTTTTTTTTTTTTTTTTTTTTTTTTTTTTTTTTTTTTTTTTTTTTTTTTTTTTTTTTTTTTTTTTTTTTTTTTTTTTTTTTTTTTTTTTTTTTTTTTTTTTTTTTTTTTTTTTTTTTTTTTTTTTTTTTTTTTTTTTTTTTTTTTTTTTTTTTTTTTTTTATTTTTTTTTTTTTTTTTTTTTTTTTTTTTTTTTTTTTATTTTTTTTTTTTTTTTTTTTTTTTTTTTTTTTTTTTTTTTTTTTTTTTTTTTTTTTTTTTTTTTTTTTTTTTTTTTTTTTTTTTTTTTTTTTTTTTTTTTTTTTTTTTTTTTTTTTTTTTTTTTTTTTTTTTTTTTTTTTTATTTTTTTTTTTTTTTTTTTTTTTTTTTTTTTTTTTTTTTTTTTTTTTTTTTTTTTTTTTTTTTTTTTTTTTTTTTTTTTTTTTTTTTTTTTTTTTTTTTTTTTTTTTTTTTTATTTTTTTTTTTTTTTTTTTTTTTTTTTTTTTTTTTTTTTTTTTTTTTTTTTTTTTTTTTTTTTTTTTTTTTTTTTTTTTTTTTTTTTTTTTTTTTTTTTTTTTTTTTTTTTTTTTTTTTTTTTTTTTTTTTTTTTTTTTTTTTTTTTTTTTTTTTTTTTTTTTTTTTTTTTTTTTTTTTTTTTTTTTTTTTTTTTTTTTTTTTTTTTTTTTTTTTTTTTTTTTTTTTTTTTTTTTTTTTTTTTTTTTTTTTTTTTTTTTTTTTTTTTTTTTTTTTTTTTTTTTTTTTTTTTTTTTTTTATTTTTTTTTTTTTTTTTTTTTTTTTTTTTTTTTTTTTTTTTTTTTTTTTTTTTTTTATTTTTTTTTTTTTTTTTTTTTTTTTTTTTTTTTTTTTTTTTTTTTTTTTTTTTTTTTTTTTTTTTTTTTTTTTTTTTTTTTTTTTTTTTTTTTTTTTTTTTTTTTTTTTTTTTTTTTTTTTTTTTTTTTTTTTTTTTTTTTTTTTTTTTTTTTTTTTTTTTTTTTTTTTTTTTTTTTTTTTTTTTTTTTTTTTTTTTTTTTTATTTTTTTTTTTTTTTTTTTTTTTTTTTTTATTTTTTTTTTTTTTTTTTTTTTTTTTTTTTTTTTTTTTTTTTTTTTTTTTTTATTTTTTTTTTTTTTTTTTTTTTTTTTTTTTTTTTTTTTTTTTTTTTTTTTTTTTTTTTTTTTTTTTTTTTTTTTTTTTTTTTTTTTTTTTTTTTTTTTTTTTTTTTTTTTTTTTTTTTTTTTTTTTTTTTTTTTTTTTTTTTTTTTTTTTTTTTTTTTTTTTTTTTTTTTTTTTTTTTTTTTTTTTTTTTTTTTTTTTTTTTTTTTTTTTTTTTTTTTTTTTTTTTTTTTTTTTTTTTTTTTTTTTTTTTTTTTTTTTTTTTTTTTTTTTTTTTTTTTTTTTTTTTTTTTTTTTTTTTTTTTTTTTTTTTTTTTTTTTTTTTATTTTTTTTTTTTTTTTTTTTTTTTTTTTTTTTTTTTTTTTTTTTTTTTTTTTTTTTTTTTTTTTTTTTTTTTTATTTTTTTTTTTTTTTTTTTTTTTTTTTTTTTTTTTTTTTTTTTTTTTTTTTTTTTTTTTTTTTTTTTTTTTTTTTTTTTTTTTTTTTTTTTTTTTTTTTTTTTTTTTTTTTTTTTTTTTTTTTTTTTTTTTTTTTTTTTTTTTTTTTTTTTTTTTTTTTTTTTTTTTTTTTTTTTTTTTTTTTTTTTTTTTTTTTTTTTTTTTTTTTTTTTTTTTTTTTTTTTTTTTTTTTTTTTTTTTTTTTTATTTTTTTTTTTTTTTTTTTTTTTTTTTTTTTTTTTTTTTTTTTTTTTTTTTTTTTTTTTTTTTTTTTTTTTTTTTTTTTTTTTTTTTTTTTTTTTTTTTTTTTTTTTTTTTTTTTTTTTTTTTTTTTTTTTTTTTTTTTTTATTTTTTTTTTTTTTTTTTTTTTTTTTTTTTTTTTTTTTTTTTTTTTTTTTTTTTTTTTTTTTTATTTTTTTTTTTTTTTTTTTTTTTTTTTTTTTTTTTTTTTTTTTTTTATTTTTTTTTTTTTTTTTTTTTTTTTTTTTTTATTTTTTTTTTTTTTTTTTTTTTTTTTTTTTTTTTTTTTTTTTTTTTTTTTTTTTTTTTTTTTTTTTTTTTTTTTTTTTTTTTTTTATTTTTTTTTTTTTTTTTTTTTTTTTTTTTTTTTTTTTTTTTTTTTTTTTTTTTATTTTTTTTTTTTTTTTTTTTTTTTTTTTTTTTTTTTTTTTTTTTTTTTTTTTTTTTTTTTTTTTTTTTTTTTTTTTTTTTTTTTTTTTTTTTTTTTTTTTTTTTTTTTTTTTTTTTTTTTTTTTTTTTTTTTTTTTTTTTTTTTTTTTTTTTTTTTTTTTTTTTTTTTTTTTTTTTTTTTTTTTTTTTATTTTTTTTTTTTTTTTTTTTTTTTTTTTTTTTTTTTTTTTTTTTTTTTTTTTTTTTTTTTTTTTTTTTTTTTTTTTTTTTTTTTTTTTTTTTTTTTTTTTTTTTTTTTTTTTTTTTTTTTTTTTTTTTTTTTTTTTTTTTTTTTTTTTTTTTTTTTTTTTTTTTTTATTTTTTTTTTTTTTTTTTTTTTTTTTTTTTTTTTTTTTTTTTTTTTTTTTTTTTTTTTTTTTTTTTTTTTTTTTTTTTTTTTTTTTTTTTTTTTTTTTTTTTTTTTTTTTTTTTTTTTTTTTTTTTTTTTTTTTTTTTTTTTTTTTTTTTTTTTTTTTTTTTTTTTTTTTTTTTTTTTTTTTTTTTTTTTTATTTTTTTTTTTTTTTTTTTTTTTTTTTTTTTTTTTTTTTTTATTTTTTTTTTTTTTTTTTTTTTTTTTTTTTTTTTTTTTTTTTTTTTTTTTTTTTTTTTTTTTTTTTTTTTTTTTTTTTTTTTTTTTTTTTTTTTTATTTTTTTTTTTTTTTTTTTTTTTTTTTTTTTTTTTTTTTTTTTTTTTTTTTTTTTTTTTTTTTTTTTTTTTTTTTTTTTTTTTTTTTTTTTTTTTTTTTTTTTTTTTTTTTTTTTTTTTTTTTTTTTTTTTTTTTATTTTTTTTTTTTTTTTTTTTTTTTTTTTTTTTTTTTTTTTTTTTTTTTTTTTTATTTTTTTTTTTTTTTTTTTTTTTTTTTTTTTTTTTTTTTTTTTTTTTTTTTTTTTTTTTTTTTTTTTTTTTTTTTTTTTTTTTTTTTTTTTTTTTATTTTTTTTTTTTTTTTTTTTTTTTTTTTTTTTTTTTTTTTTTTTTTTTTTTTTTTTTTTTTTTTTTTTTTTTTTTTTTTTTTTTTTTTTTTTTTTTTTTTTTTTTTTTTTTTTTTTTTTTTTTTTTTTTTTTTTTTTTTTTTTTTTTTTTTTTTTTTTTTTTTTTTTTTTTTTTTTTTTTTTTTTTTTTTTTTTTTTTTTTTTTTTTTTTATTTTTTTTTTTTTTTTTTTTTTTTTTTTTTTTTTTTTTTTTTTTTATTTTTTTTTTTTTTTTTTTTTTTTTTTTTTTTTTTTTTTTTTTTTTTTTTTTTTTTTTTTTTTTTTTTTTTTTTTTTTTTTTTTTTTTTTTTTTTTTTTTTTTTTTTTTTTTTTTTTTTTTTTTTTTTTTTTATTTTTTTTTTTTTTTTTTTTTTTTTTTTTTTTTTTTTTTTTTTTTTTTTTTTTTTTTTTTTTTTTTTTTTTTTTTTTTTTTTTTTTTTTTTTTTTTTTTTTTTTTTTTTTTTTTATTTTTTTTTTTTTTTTTTTTTTTTTTTTTTTTTTTTTTTTTTTTTTTTTTTTTTTTTTTTTTTTTTTTTTTTTTTTTTTTTTTTTTTTTTTTTTTTTTTTTTTTTTTTTTTTTTTTTTTTTTTTTTTTTTTTTTTTTTTTTTTTTTTTTTTTTTTTTTTTTTTTTTTTTTTTTTTTTTTTTTTTTTTTTTTTTTTTTTTTTTTTTTTTTTTTTTTTTTTTTTTTTTTTTTTTTTTTTTTTTTTTTTTTTTTTTTTTTTTTTTTATTTTTTTTTTTTTTTTTTTTTTTTTTTTTTTTTTTTTTTTTTTTTTTTTTTTTTTATTTTTTTTTTTTTTTTTTTTTTTTTTTTTTTTATTTTTTTTTTTTTTTTTTTTTTTTTTTTTTTTTTTTTTTTTTTTTTTTTTTTTTTTTTTTTTTTTTTTTTTTTTTTTTTTTTTTTTTTTTTTTTTTTTTTTTTTTTTTTTTTTTTTTTTTTTTTTTTTTTTTTTTTTTTTTTTTTTTTTTTTTTTTTTTTTTTTTTTTTTTTTTTTTTTTTTTTTTTTTTTTTTTTTTTTTTTTTTTTTTTTTTTTTTTTTTTTTTTTTTTTTTTTTTTTTTTTTTTTTTTTTTTTTTTTTTTTTTTTTTTTTTTTTTTTTTTTTTTTTTTTTTTTTTTTTTTTTTTTTTTTTTTTTTTTTTTTTTTTTTTTTTTTTTTTTTTTTTTTTTTTTTTTTTTTTTTTTTTTTTTTTTTTTTTTTTTTTTTTTTTTTTTTTTTTTTTTTTTTTTTTTTTTTTTTTTTTTTTTTTTTTTTTTTTTTTTTTTTTTTTTTTTTTTTTTTTTTTTTTATT
The DNA here is from genome assembly GCA_014155875.1 of Cepaea nemoralis. NCBI lineage: Eukaryota > Metazoa > Mollusca > Gastropoda > Stylommatophora > Helicidae > Cepaea > Cepaea nemoralis. The sequence continues at coordinate 65,952 of JACEFZ010003906.1, forward strand.
TTTTTTTTTTTTTTTTTTTTTTTTTTTTTTTTTTTTTTTTTTTTTTATTTTTTTTTTTTTTTTTTTTTTTTTTTTTTTTTTTTTTTTTTTTTTTTTTTTTTTTTTTTTTTTTTTTTTTTTTTTTTTTTTTTTTTTTTTTTTTTTTTTTTTTTTTTTTTTTTTTTTTTTTTTTTTTTTTTTTTTTTTTTTTTTTTTTTTTTTTTTTTTTTTTTTTTTTTTTTTTTTTTTTTTTTTTTTTTTTTTTTTTTTTTTTTTTTTTTTTTTTTTTTTTTTTTTTTTTTTTTTTTTTTTTTTTTTTTTTTTTTTTTTTTTTTTTTTTTTTTTTTTTTTTTTTTTTTTTTTTTTTTTTTTTTTTTTTTTTTTTTTTTTTTTTTTTTTTTTTTTTTTTTTTTTTTTTTTTTTTTTTTTTTTTTTTTTTTTTTTTTTTTTTTTTTTTTTTTTTTTTTTTTTTTTTTTTTTTTTTTTTTTTTTTTTTTTTTTTTTTTTTTTTTTTTTTTTTTTTTTTTTTTTTTTTTTTTTTTTTTTTTTTTTTTTTTTTTTTTTTTTTTTTTTTTTTTTTTTTTTTATTTTTTTTTTTTTTTTTTTTTTTTTTTTTTTTTTTTTTTTTTTTTTTTTTTTTTTTTTTTTTTTTTTTTTTTTTTTTTTTTTTTTTTTTTTTTTTTTTTTTTTTTTTTTTTTTTTTTTTTTTTTTTTTTTTTTTTTTTTTTTTTTTTTTTTTTTTTTTTTTTTTTTTTTTTTTTTTTTTTTTTTTTTTTTTTTTTTTTTTTTTTTTTTTTTTTTTTTTTTTTTTTTTTTTTTTTTTTTTTTTTTTTTTTTTTTTTTTTTTTTTTTTTTTTTTTTTTTTTTTTTTTTTTTTTTTTTTTTTTTTTTTTTTTTTTTTTTTTTTTTTTTTTTTTTTTTTTTTTTTTTTTTTTTTTTTTTTTTATTTTTTTTTTTTTTTTTTTTTTTTTTTTTTTTTTTTTTTTTTTTTTTTTTTTTTTTTTTTTTTTTTTTTTTTTTTTTTTTTTTTTTTTTTTTTTTTTTTTTTTTTTTTTTTTTTTTTTTTTTTTTTTTTTTTTTTTTTTTTTTTTTTTTTTGTTTTTTTTTTTTTTTTTTTTTTTTTTTTTTTTTTTTTATTTTTTTTTTTTTTTTTTTTTTTTTTTTTTTTTTTTTTTTTTTTTTTTTTTTTTTTTTTTTTTTTTTTTTTTTTTTTTTTTTTTTTTTTTTTTTTTTTTTTTTTTTTTTTTTTTTTTTTTTTTTTTTTTTTTTTTTTTTTTTTTTTTTTTTTTTTTTTTTTTTTTTTTTTTTTTTTTTTTTTTTTTTTTTTTTTTTTTTTTTTTTTTTTTTTTTTTTTTTTTTTTTTTTTTTTTTTTTTTTTTTTTTTTTTTTTTTTTTTTTTTTTTTTTTTTTTTTTTTTTTTTTTTTTTTTTTTTTTTTTTTTTTTTTTTTTTTTTTTTTTTTTTTTTTTTTTTTTTTTTTTTTTTTTTTTTTTTTTTTTTTTTTTTTTTTTTTTTTTTTTTTTTTTTTTTTTTTTTTTTTTTTTTTTTTTTTTTTTTTTTTTTTTTTTTTTTTTTTTTTTTTTTTTTTTTTTTTTTTTTTTTTTTTTTTTTTTTTTTTTTTTTTTTTTTTTTTTTTTTTTTTTTTTTTTTTTTTTTTTTTTTTTTTTTTTTTTTTTTTTTTTTTTTTTTTTTTTTTTTTTTTTTTTTTTTTTTTTTTTTTTTTTTTTTTTTTTTTTTTTTTTTTTTTTTTTTTTTTTTTTTTTTTTTTTTTTTTTTTTTTTTTTTTTTTTTTTTTTTTTTTTTTTTTTTTTTTTTTTTTTTTTTTTTTTTTTTTTTTTTTTTTTTTTTTTTTTTTTTTTTTTTTTTTTTTTTTTTTTTTTTTTTTTTTTTTTTTTTTTTTTTTTTTTTTTTTTTTTTTTTTTTTTTTTTTTTTTTTTTTTTTTTTTTTTTTTTTTTTTTTTTTTTTTTTTTTTTTTTGTTTTTTTTTTTTTTTTTTTTTTTTTTTTTTTTTTTTTTTTTTTTTTTTTTTTTTTTTTTTTTTTTTTTTTTTTTTTTTTTTTTTTTTTTTTTTTTTTTTTTTTTTTTTTTTTTTTTTTTTTTTTTTTTTTTTTTTTTTTTTTTTTTTTTTTTTTTTTTTTTTTTTTTTTTTTTTTTTTTTTTTTTTTTTTTTTTTATTTTTTTTTTTTTTTTTTTTTTTTTTTTTTTTTTTTTTTTTTTTTTTTTTTTTTTTTTTTTTTTTTTTTTTTTTTTTTTTTTTTTTTTTTTTTTTTTTTTTTTTGTTTTTTTTTTTTTTTTTTTTTTTTTTTTTTTTTTTTTTTTTTTTTTTTTTTTTTTTTTTTTTTTTTTTGTTTTTTTTTTTTTTTTTTTTTTTTTTTTTTTTTTTTTTTTTTTTTTTTTTTTTTTTTTTTTTTTTTTTTTTTTTTTTTTTTTTTTTTTTTTTTTTTTTTTTTTTTTTTTTTTTTTTTTTTTTTTTTTTTTTTTTTTTTTTTTTTTTTTTTTTTTTTTTTTTTTTTTTTTTTTTTTTTTTTTTTTTTTTTTTTTTTTTTTTTTTTTTTTTTTTTTTTTTTTTTTTTTTTATTTTTTTTTTTTTTTTTTTTTTTTTTTTTGTTTTTTTTTTTTTTTTTTTTTTTTTTTTTTTTTTTTTTTTTTTTTTTTTTTTTTTTTTTTTTTTTTTTTTTTTTTTTTTTTTTTTTTTTTTTTTTTTTTTTTTTTTTTTTTTTTTTTTTTTTTTTTTTTTTTTTTTTTTTTTTTTTTTTTTTTTTTTTTTTTTTTTTTTTTTTTTTTTTTTTTTTTTTTTTTTTTTTTTTTTTTTTTTTTTTTTTTTTTTTTTTTTTTTTTTTTTTTTTTTTTTTTTTTTTTTTTTTTTTTTTTTTTTTTTTTTTATTTTTTTTTTTTTTTTTTTTTTTTTTTTTTTTTTTTTTTTTTTTTTTTTTTTTTTTTTTTTTTTTTTTTTTTTTTTTTTTTTTTTTTTTTTTTTTTTTTTTTTTTTTTTTTTTTTTTTTTTTTTTTTTTTTTTTTTTTTTTTTTTTTTTTTTTTTTTTTTTTTTTATTTTTTTTTTTTTTTTTTTTTTTTTTTTTTTTTTTTTTTTTTTTTTTTTTTTTTTTTTTTTTTTTTTTTTTTTTTTTTTTTTTTTTTTTTTTTTTTTTTTTTTTTTTTTTTTTTTTTTTTTTTTTTTTTTTTTTTTTTTTTTTTTTTTTTTTTTTTTTTTTTTTTTTTTTTTTTTTTTTTTTTTTTTTTTTTTTTTTTTTTGTTTTTTTTTTTTTTTTTTTTTTTTTTTTTTTTTTTTTTTTTTTTTTTTTTTTTTTTTTTTTTTTTTTTTTTTTTTTTTTTTTTTTTTTTTTTTTTTTTTTTTTTTTTTTTTTTTTTTTTTTTTTTTTTTTTTTTTTTTTTTTTTTTTTTTTTTTTTTTTTTTTTTTTTTTTTTTTTTTTTTTTTTTTTTTTTTTTTTTTTTTTTTTTTTTTTTTTTTTTTTTTTTTTTTTTTTTTTTTTTTTTTTTTTTTTTTTTTTTTATTTTTTTTTTTTTTTTTTTTTTTTTTTTTTTTTTTTTTTTTTTTTTTTTTTTTTTTTTTTTTTTTTTTTTTTTTTTTTTTTTTTTTTTTTTTTTTTTTTTTTTTTTTTTTTTTTTTTTTTTTTTTTTTTTTTTTTTTTTTTTTTTTTTTTTTTTTTTTTTTTTTTTTTTTATTTTTTTTTTTTTTTTTTTTTTTTTTTTTTTTTTTTTTTTTTTTTTTTTTTTTTTTTTTTTTTTTTTTTTTTTTTTTTTTTTTTTTTTTTTTTTTTTTTTTTTTTTTTTTTTTTTTTTTTTTTTTTTTTTTTTTTTTTTTTTTTTTTTTTTTTTTTTTTTTTTTTTTTTTTTTTTTTTTTTTTTTTTTTTTTTTTTTTTTTTTTTTTTTTTTTTTTTTTTTTTTTTTTTTTTTTTTTTTTTTTTTTTTTTTTTTTTTTTTTTTTTTTTTTTTTTTTTTTTTTTTTTTTTTTTTTTTTTTTTTTTTTTTTTTTTTTTTTTTTTTTTTTTTTTTTTTTTTTTTTTTTTTTTTTTTTTTTTTTTTTTTTTTTTTTTTTTTTTTTTTTTTTTTTTTTTTTTTTTTTTTTTTTTTTTTTTTTTTTTTTTTTTTTTTTTTTTTTTTTTATTTTTTTTTTTTTTTTTTTTTTTTTTTTTTTTTTTTTTTTTTTTTTTTTTTTTTTTTTTTTTTTTTTTTTTTTTTTTTTTTTTGTTTTTTTTTTTTTTTTTTTTTTTTTTTTTTTTTTTTTTTTTTTTTTTTTTTTTTTTTTTTTTTTTTTTTTTTTTTTTTTTTTTTTTTTTTTTTTTTTTTTTTTTTTTTTTTTTTTTTTTTTTTTTTTTTTTTTTTTTTTTTTTTTTTTTTTTTTTTTTTTTTTTTTTTTTTTTTTTTTTTTTTTTTTTTTTTTTTTTTTTTTTTTTTTTTTTTTTTTTTTTTTTTTTTTTTTTTTTTTTTTTTTTTTTTTTTTTTTTTTTTTTTTTTTTTTTTTTTTTTTTTTTTTTTTTTTTTTTTTTTTTTTTTTTTTTTTTTTTTTTTTTTTTTTTTTTTTTTTTTTTTTTTTTTTGTTTTTTTTTTTTTTTTTTTTTTTTTTTTTTTTTTTTTTTTTTTATTTTTTTTTTTTTTTTTTTTTTTTTTTTTTTTTTTTTTTTTTTTTTTTTTTTTTTTTTTTTTTTTTTTTTTTTTTTTTTTTTTTTTTTTTTTTTTTTTTTTTTTTTTTTTTTTTTTTTTTTTTTTTTTTTTTTTTTTTTTTTTTTTTTTTTTTTTTTTTTTTTTTTTTTTTGTTTTTTTTTTTTTTTTTTTTTTTTTTTTTTTTTTTTTTTTTTTTTTTTTTTTTTTTTTTTTTTTTTTTTTTTTTTTTTTTTTTTTTTTTTTTTTTTTTTTTTTTTTTTTTTTTTTTTTTTTTTTTTTTTTTTTTTTTTTTTTTTTTTTTTTTTTTTTTTTTTTTTTTTTATTTTTTTTTTTTTTTTTTTTTTTTTTTTTTTTTTTTTTTTTTTTTTTTTTTTTTTTTTTTTTTTTTTTTTTTTTTTTTTTTTTTTTTTTTTTTTTTTTTTTTTTTTTTTTTTTTTTTTTTTTTTTTTTTTTTTTTTTTTTTTTTTTTTTTTTTTTTTTTTTTTTTTTTTTTTTTTTTTTTTTTTTTTTTTTTTTTTTTTTTTTTTTTTTTTTTTTTTTTTTTTTTTTTTTTTTTTTTTTTTTTATTTTTTTTTTTTTTTTTTTTTTTTTTTTTTTTTTTTTTTTTTTTTTTTTTTTTTTTTTTTTTTTTTTTTTTTTTTTTTTTATTTTTTTTTTTTTTTTTTTTTTTTTTTTTTTTTTTTTTTTTTTTTTTTTTTTTTTTTTTTTTTTTTTTTTTTTTTTTTTTTTTTTTTTTTTTTTTTTTTTTTTTTTTTTTTTTTTTTTTTTTTTTTTTTTTTTTTTTTTTTTTTTTTTTTTTTTTTTTTTTTTTTTTTTTTTTTTTTTTTTTTTTTTTTTTTTTTTTTTTTTTTTTTTTTTTTTATTTTTTTTTTTTTTTTTTTTTTTTTTTTTTTTTTTTTTTTTTTTTTTTTTTTTTTTTTTTTTTTTTTTTTTTTTTTTTTTTTTTTTTTTTTTTTTTTTTTTTTTTTTTTTTTTTTTTTTTTTTTTTTTTTTTTTTTTTTTTTTTTTTTTTTTTTTTTTTTTTTTTTTTTTTTTTTTTTTTTTTTTTTTTTTTTTTATTTTTTTTTTTTTTTTTTTTTTTTTTTTTTTTTTTTTTTTTTTTTTTTTTTTTTTTTTTTTTTTTTTTTTTTTTTTTTTTTTTTTTTTTTTTTTTTTTTTTTTTTTTTTTTTTTTTTTTTTTTTTTTTTTTTTTTTTTTTTTTTTTTTTTTTTTTTTTTTTTTTTTTTTTTTTTTTTTTTTTTTTTTTTTTTTTTTTTTTTTTTTTTTTTTTTTTTTTTTTTTTTTTTTTTTTTTTTTTTTTTTTTTTTTTTTTTTTTTTTTTTTTTTTTTTTTTTTTTTTTTTTTTTTTTTTTTTTTTTTTTTTTTTTTTTTTTTTTTTTTTTTTTTTTTTTTTTTTTTTTTTTTTTTTTTTTTTTTTTTTTTTTTTTTTTTTTTGTTTTTTTTTTTTTTTTTTTTTTTTTTTTTTTTTTTTTTTTTTTTTTTTTTTTTTTTTTTTTTTTTTTTTTTTTTTTTTTTTTTTTTTTTTTTTTTTTTTTTTTTTTTTTTTTTTTTGTTTTTTTTTTTTTTTTTTTTTTTTTTTTTTTTTTTTTTTTTTTTTTTTTTTTTTTTTTTTTTTTTTTTTTTTTTTTTTTTTTTTTTTTTTTTTTTTTTTTTTTTTTTTTTTTTTTTTTTTTTTTTTTTTTTTTTTTTTTTTTTTTTTTTTTTTTTTTTTTTTTTTTTTTTTTTTTTTTTTTTTTTTTTTTTTTTTTTTTTTTTTTTTTTTTTTTTTTTTTTTTTTTTTTTTTTTTTTTTTTTTTTTTTTTTTTTTTTTTTTTTTTTTTTTTTTTTTTTTTTTTTTTTTTTTTTTTTTTTTTTTTTTTTTTTTTTTTTTTTTTTTTTTTTTTTTTTTTTTTTTTTTTTTTTTATTTTTTTTTTTTTTTTTTTTTTTTTTTTTTTTTTTTTTTTTTTTTTTTTTTTTTTTTTTTTTTTTTTTTTTTTTTTTTTTTTTTTTTTTTTTTTTTTTTTTTTTTTTTTTTTTTTTTTTTTTTTTTTTTTTTTTTTTTTTTTTTTTTTTTTTTTTTTTTTTTTTTTTTTTTTTTTTTTTTTTTTTTTTTTTTATTTTTTTTTTTTTTTTTTTTTTTTTTTTTTTTTTTTTTTTTTTTTTTTTTTTTTTTTTTTTTTTTTTTTTTTTTTTTTTTTTTTTTTTTTTTTTTTTTTTTTTTTTTTTTTTTTTTTTTTTTTTTTTTTTTTTTTTTTTTTTTTTTTTTTTTTTTTTTTTTTTTTTTTTTTTTTTTTTTTTTTTTTTTTTTTGTTTTTTTTTTTTTTTTTTTTTTTTTTTTTTTTTTTTTTTTTTTTTTTTTTTTTTTTTTTTTTTTTTTTTTTTTTTTTTTTTTTTTTTTTTTTTTTTTTTTTTTTTTTTTTTTTTTTTTTTTTTTTTTTTTTTTTTTTTTTTTTTTTTTTTTTTTTTTTTTTTTTTTTTTTTTTTTTTTTTTTTTTTTTTTTTTTTTTTTTTTTTTTTTTTTTTTTTTTTTTTTTTTTTTTTTTTTTTTTTTTTTTTTTTTTTTTATTTTTTTTTTTTTTTTTTTTTTTTTTTTTTTTTTTTTTTTTTTTTTTTTTTTTTTTTTTTTTTTTTTTTTTTTTTTTTTTTTTTTTTTTTTTTTTTTTTTTTTTTTTTTTTTTTTTTTTTTTTTTTTTTTTTTTTTTTTTTTTTTTTTTTTTTTTTTTTTTTTTTTTTTTTTTTTTTTTTTTTTTTTTTTTTTTTTTTTTTGTTTTTTTTTTTTTTTTTTTTTTTTTTTTTTTTTTTTTTTTTTTTTTTTTTTTTTTTTTTTTTTTTTTTTTTTTTTTTTTTTTTTTTTTTTTTTTTTTTTTTTTTTTTTTTTTTTTTTTTTTTTTTTTTTTTTTTTTTTTTTTTTTTTTTTTTTTTTTTTTTTTTTTTTTTTTTTTTTTTTTTTTTTTTTTTTTTTTTTTTTTTTTTTTTTTTTTTTTTTTTTTTTTTTTTTTTTTTTTTTTTTTTTTTTTTTTTTTTTTTTTTTTTTTTTTTTTTTTTTTTTATTTTTTTTTTTTTTTTTTTTTTTTTTTTTTTTTTTTTTTTTTTTTTTTTTTTTTTTTTTTTTTTTTTTTTTTTTTTTTTTTTTTTTTTTTTTTTTTTTTTTTTTTTTTTTTTTTTTTTTTTTTTTTTTTTTTTATTTTTTTTTTTTTTTTTTTTTTTTTTTTTTTTTTTTTTTTTTTTTTTTTTTTTTTTTTTTTTTTTTTTTTTTTTTTTTTTTTTTTTTTTTTTTTTTTTTTTTTTTTTTTTTTTTTTTTTTTTTTTTTTTTTTTTTTTTTTTTTTTTTTTTTTTTTTTTTTTTTTTTTTTTTTTTTTTTTTTTTTTTTTTTTTTTTTTTTTTTTTTTTTTTTTTTTTTTTTTTTTTTTTTTTTTTTTTTTTTTTTTTTTTTTTTTTTTTTTTTTTTTTTTTTTTTTTTTTTTTTTTTTTTTTTTTTTTTTTTTTTTTTTTTTTTTTTTTTTTTTTTTTTTTTTTTTTTTTTTTTTTTTTTTTTTTTTTTTTTTTTTTTTTTTTTTTTTTTTTTTTTTTTTTTTTTTTTTTTTTTTTTATTTTTTTTTTTTTTTTTTTTTTTTTTTTTTTTTTTTTTTTTTTTTTTTTTTTTTTTTTTTTTTTTTTTTTTTTTTTTTTTTTTTTTTTTTTTTTTTTTTTTTTTTTTTTTTTTTTTTTTTTTTTTTTTTTTTTTTTTTTTTTTTTTTTTTTTTTTTTTTTTTTTTTTTTTTTTTTTTTTTTTTTTTTTTTTTTTTTTTTATTTTTTTTTTTTTTTTTTTTTTTTTTTTTTTTTTTTTTTTTTTTTTTTTTTTTTTTTTTTTTTTTTTTTTTTTTTTTTTTTTTTTTTTTTTTTTTTTTTTTTTTTTTTTTTTTTTTTTTTTTTTTTTTTTTTTTTTTTTTTTTTTTTTTTTTTTTTTTTTTTTTTTTTTTTTTTTTTTTTTTTTTTTTTTTTTTTTTTTTTTTTTTTTTTTTTTTTTTTTTTTTTTTTTTTTTTTTTTTTTTTTTTTTTTTTTTTTTTTTTTTTTTTTTTTTTTTTTTTTTTTTTTTTTTTTTTTTTTTTTTTTTTTTTTTTTTTTTTTTTTTTTTTTTTTTTTTTTTTTTTTTTTTTTTTTTTTTTTTTTTTTTTTTTTTTTTTTTTTTTTTTTTTTTTTTTTTTTTTTTTTTTTTTTTTTGTTTTTTTTTTTTTTTTTTTTTTTTTTTTTTTTTTTTTTTTTTATTTTTTTTTTTTTTTTTTTTTTTTTTTTTTTTTTTTTTTTTTTTTTTTTTTTTTTTTTTTTTTTTTTTTTTTTTTTTTTTTTTTTTTTTTTTTTTTTTTTTTTTTTTTTTTTTTTTTTTTTTTTTTTTTTTTTTTTTTTTTTTTTTTTTTTTTTTTTTTTTTTTTTTTTTTTTTTTTTTTTTTTTTTTTTTTTTTTTTTTTTTTTTTTTTTTTTTTTTTTTTTTTTTTTTTTTTTTTTTTTTTTTTTTTTTTTTTTTTTTTTTTTTTTTTTTTTTTTTTTTTTTTTTTTTTTTTTTTTTTTTTTTTTTTTTTTTTTTTTTTTTTTTTTTTTTTTTTTTTTTTTTTTTTTTTTTTTTTTTTTTTTTTTTTTTTTTTTTTTTTTTTTTTTTTTTTTTTTTTTTTTATTTTTTTTTTTTTTTTTTTTTTTTTTTTTTTTTTTTTTTTTTTTTTTTTTTTTTTTTTTTTTTTTTTTTTTTTTTTTTTTTTTTTTTTTTTTTTTTTTTTTTTTTTTTTTTTTTTTTTTTTTTTTTTTTTTTTTTTTTTTTTTTTTTTTTTTTTTTTTTTTTTTTTTTTTTTTTTTTTTTTTTTTTTTTTTTTTTTTTTTTTTTTTTTTTTTTTTTTTTTTTTTTTTTTTTTTTTTTTTTTTTTTTTTTTTTTTTTTTTTTTTTTTTTTTTTTTTTTTTTTTTTTTTTTTTTTTTTTTTTTTTTTTTTTTTTTTTTTTTTTTTTTTTTTTTTTTTTTTTTTTTTTTTTTTTTTTTTTTTTTTTTTTTTTTTTTTTTTTTTTTTTTTTTTTTTTTTTTTTTTTTTTTTTTTTTTTTTTTTTTTTTTTTTTTTTTTTTTTTTTTTTTTTATTTTTTTTTTTTTTTTTTTTTTTTTTTTTTTTTTTTTTTTTTTTTTTTTTTTTTTTTTTTTTTTTTTTTTTTTTTTTTTTTTTTTTTTTTTTTTTTATTTTTTTTTTTTTTTTTTTTTTTTTTTTTTTTTTTTTTTTTTTTTTTTTTTTTTTTTTTTTTTTTTTTTTTTTTTTTTTTTTTTTTTTTTTTTTTTTTTTTTTTTTTTTTTTTTTTTTTTTTTTTTTTTTTTTTTTTTTTTTTTTTTTTTTTTTTTTTTTTTTTTTTTTTTTTTTTTTTTTTTTTTTTTTTTTTTTTTTTTTTTTTTTTTTTTTTTTTTTTTTTTTTTTTTTTTTTTTTTTTTTTTTTTTTTTTTTTTTTTTTTTTTTTTTTTTTTTTTTTTTTTTTTTTTTTTTTTTTTTTTTTTATTTTTTTTTTTTTTTTTTTTTTTTTTTTTTTTTTTTTTTTTTTTTTTTTTTTTTTTTTTTTTTTTTTTTTTTTTTTTTTTTTTTTTTTTTTTTTTTTTTTTTTTTTTTTTTTTTTTTTTTTTTTTTTTTTTTGTTTTTTTTTTTTTTTTTTTTTTTTTTTTTTTTTTTTTTTTTTTTTTTTTTTTTTTTTTTTTTTTTTTTTTTTTTATTTTTTTTTTTTTTTTTTTTTTTTTTTTTTTTTTTTTTTTTTTTTTTTTTTTTTTTTTTTTTTTTTTTTTTTTTTTTTTTTTTTTTTTTTTTTTTATTTTTTTTTTTTTTTTTTTTTTTTTTTTTTTTTTTTTTTTTTTTTTTTTTTTTTTTTTTTTTTTTTTTTTTTTTTTTTTTTTTTTTTTTTTTTTTTTTTTTTTTTTTTTTTTTTTTTTTTTTTTTTTTTTTTTTTTTTTTTTTTTTTTTTTTTTTTTTTTTTTTTTTTTTTTTTTTTTTTTTTTTTTTTTTTTTTTTTTTTTTTTTTTTTTTTTTTTTTTTTTTTTTTTTTTTTTTTTTTTTTTTTTTTTTTTTTTTTTTTTTTTTTTTTTTTTTTTTTTTTTTTTTTTTTTTTTTTTTTTTTTTTTTTTTTTTTTTTTTTTTTTTTTTTTTTTTTTTTTTTTTTTTTTTTTTTTTTTTTTTTTTTTTTTTTTTTTTTTTTTTTTTTTTTTTTTTTTTTTTTTTTTTTTTTTTTTTTTTTTTTTTTTTTTTTTTTTTTTTTTTTTTTTTTTTTTTTTTTTTTTTTTTTTTTTTTTTTTTTTTTTTTTTTTTTTTTTTTTTTTTTTTTTTTTTTTTTTTTTTTTTTTTTTTTTTTTTTTTTTTTTTTTTTTTTTTTTTTTTTTTTTTTTTTTTTTTTTTTTTTTTTTTTTTTTTTTTTTTTTTTTTTTTTTTTTTTTTTTTTTTTTTTTTTTTTTTTTTTTTTTTTTTTTATTTTTTTTTTTTTTTTTTTTTTTTTTTTTTTTTTTTTTTTTTTTTTTTTTTTTTTTTTTTTTTTTTTTTTTTTTTTTTTTTTTTTTTTTTTTTTTTTTTTTTTTTTTTTTTTTTTTTTTTTTTTTTTTTTTTTTTTTTTTTTTTTTTTTTTTTTTTTTTTTTTTTTTTTTTTTTTTTGTTTTTTTTTTTTTTTTTTTTTTTTTTTTTTTTTTTTTTTTTTTTTTTTTTTTTTTTTTTTTTTTTTTTTTTTTTTTTTTTTTTTTTTTTTTTTTTTTTTTTTTTTTTTTTTTTTTTTTTTTTTTTTTTTTTTTTTTTTTTTTTTTTTTATTTTTTTTTTTTTTTTTTTTTTTTTTTTTTTTTTTTTTTTTTTTTTTTTTTTTTTTTTTTTTTTTTTTTTTTTTTTTTTTTTTTTTTTTTTTTTTTTTTTTTTTTTTTTTTTTTTTTTTTTTTTTTTTTTTTTTTTTTTTTTTTTTTTTTTTTTTTTTTTTTTTTTTTTTTTTTTTTTTTTTTTTTTTTTTTTTTTTTTTTTTTTTTTTTTTTTTTTTTTTTTTTTTTTTTTTTTTTTTTTTTTTTTTTTGTTTTTTTTTTTTTTTTTTTTTTTTTTTTTTTTTTTTTTTTTTTTTTTTTTTTTTTTTTTTTTTTTTTTTTTTTTTTTTTTTTTTTTTTTTTTTTTTTTTTTTTTTTTTTTTTTTTTTTTTTTTTTTTTTTTTTTTTTTTTTTTTTTTTTTTTTTTTTTTTTGTTTTTTTTTTTTTTTTTTTTTTTTTTTTTTTTTTTTTTTTTTTTTTTTTTTTTTTTTTTTTTTTTTTTTTTTTTTTTTTTTTTTTTTTTTTTTTTTTTTTTTTTTTTTTTTTTTTTTTTTTTTTTTTTTTTTTTTTTTTTTTATTTTTTTTTTTTTTTTTTTTTTTTTTTTTTTTTTTTTTTTTTTTTTTTTTTTTTTTTTTTTTTTTTTTTTTTTTTTTTTTTTTTTTTTTTTTTTTTTTTTTTTTTTTTTTTTTTTTTTTTTTTTTTTTTTTTTTTTTTTTTTTTTTTTTTTTTTTTTTTTTTTTTTTTTTTTTTTTTTTTTTTTTTTATTTTTTTTTTTTTTTTTTTTTTTTTTTTTTTTTTTTTTTTTTTTTTTTTTTTTTTTTTTTTTTTTTTTTTTTTTTTTTTTTTTTTTTTTTTTTTTTTTTTTTTTTTTTTTTTTTTTTTTTTTTTTTTTTTTTTTTTTTTTTTTTTTTTTTTATTTTTTTTTTTTTTTTTTTTTTTTTTTTTTTTTTTTTTTTTTTTTTTTTTTTTTTTTTTTTTTTTTTTTTTTTTTTTTTTTTTTTTTTTTTTTTTTTTTTTTTTTTTTTTTTTTTTTTTTTTTTTTTTTTTTTTTTTTTTTTTTTTTTTTTTTTTTTTTTTTTTTTTTTTTTTTTTTTTTTTTTTTTTTTTTTTTTTTTTTTTTTTTTTTTTTTTTTTTTTTTTTTTTTTTTTTTTTTTTTTTTTTTTTTTTTTTTTTTTTTTTTTTTTTTTTTTTTTTTTTTTTTTTTTTTTTTTTTTTTTTTTTTTTTTTTTTTTTTTTTTTTTTTTTTTTTTTTTTTTTTTTTTTTTTTTTTTTTTTTTTTTTTTTTTTTTTTTTTTTTTTTTTTTTTTTTTTTTTTTTTTTTTTTTTTTTTTTTTTTTTTTTTTTTTTTTTTTTTTTTTTTTTTTTTTTTTTTTTTTTTTTTTTTTTTTTTTTTTTTTTTTTTTTTTTTTTTTTTTTTTTTTTTTTTTTTTTTTTTGTTTTTTTTTTTTTTTTTTTTTTTTTTTTTTTTTTTTTTTTTTTTTTTTTTTTTTTTTTTTTTTTTTTTTTTTTTTTTTTTTTTTTTTTTTTTTTTTTTTTTTTTTTTTTTTTTTTTTTTTTTTTTTTTTTTTTTTTTTTTTTTTTTTTTTTTTTTTTTTTTTTTTTTTTTTTTTTTTTTTTTTTTTTTTTTTTTTTTTTTTTTTTTTTTTTTTTTTTTTTTTTTTTTTTTTTTTTTTTTTTTTTTTTTTTTTTTTTTTTTTTTTTTTTTTTTTTTTTTTTTTTTTTTTTTTTTTTTTTTTTTTTTTTTTTTTTTTTTTTTTTTTTTTTTTTTTTTTTTTTTTTTTTTTTTTTTTTTTTTTTTTTTTTTTTTTTTTTTTTTTTTTTTTTTTTTTTTTTTTTTTTTTTTTTTTTTTTTTTTTTTTTTTTTTTTTTTTTTTTTTTTTTTTTTTTTTTTTTTTTTTTTTTTTTTTTTTTTTTTTTATTTTTTTTTTTTTTTTTTTTTTTTTTTTTTTTTTTTTTTTTTTTTTTTTTTTTTTTTTTTTTTTTTTTTTTTTTTTTTTTTTTTTTTTTTTTTTTTTTTTTTTTTTTTTTTTTTTTTTTTTTTTTTTTTTTTTTTTTTTTTTTTTTTTTTTTTTTTTTTTTTTTTTTTTTTTTTTTTTTTTTTTTTTTTTTTTTTTTTTTTTTTTTTTTTTTTTTTTTTTTTTTTTTTTTTTTTTTTTTTTTTTTTTTTTTTTTTTTTTTTTTTTTTTTTTTTTTTTTTTTTTTTTTTTTTTTTTTTTTTTTTTTTTTTTTTTTTTTTTTTTTTTTTTTTTTTTTTTTTTTTTTTTTTTTTTTTTTTTTTTTTTTTTTTTTTTTTTTTTTTTTTTTTTTTTTTTTTTTTTTTTTTTTTTTTTTTTTTTTTTTTTTTTTTTTTTTTTTTTTTTTTTTTTTTTTTTTTTTTTTTTTTTTTTTTTTTTTTTTTTTTTTTTATTTTTTTTTTTTTTTTTTTTTTTTTTTTTTTTTTTTTTTTTTTTTTTTTTTTTTTTTTTTTATTTTTTTTTTTTTTTTTTTTTTTTTTTTTTTTTTTTTTTTTTTTTTTTTTTTTTTTTTTTTTTTTTTTTTTTTTTTTTTTTTTTTTTTTTTTTTTTTTTTTTTTTTTTTTTTTTTTTTTTTTTTTTTTTTTTTTTTTTTTTTTTTTTTTTTTTTTTTTTTTTTTTTTTTTTTTTTTTTTTTTTTTTTTTTTTTTTTTTTTTTTTTTTTTTTTTTTTTTTTTTTTTTTTTTTTTTTTTTTTTTTTTTTTTTTTTTTTTTTTTTTTTTTTTTTTTTTTTTTTTTTTTTTTTTTTTTTTTTTTTTTTTTTTTTTTTTTTTTTTTTTTTTTTTTTTTTTTTTTTTTTTTTTTTTTTTTTTTTTTTTTTTTTTTTTTTTTTTTTTTTTTTTTTTTTTTTTTTTTTTTTTTTTTTTTTTTTTTTTTTTTTTTTTTTTTTTTTTTTTTTTTTTTTTTTTTTTTTTTTTTTTTTTTTTTTTTTTTTTTTTTTTTTTTTTTTTTTTTTTTTTTTTTTTTTTTTTTTTTTTTTTTTTTTTTTTTTTTTTTTTTTTTTTTTTTTTTTTTTTTTTTTTTTTTTTTTTTTTTTTTTTTTTTTTTTTTTTTTTTTTTTTTTTTTTTTTTTTTTTTTTTTTTTTTTTTTTTTTTTTTTTTTTTTTTTTTTTTTTTTTTTTTTTTTTTTTTGAAAGTTCACAATCAATGAATGATAATCATAACTTGTGGAATAATAAAAATGAATATCAACAAACCGGAAAAGATTACTTGTTTACAACAATTGGGAGATAAAGAACAGGAGAAGCCAATATTCATAAGAAAATGTAAAACAAAAACACACACACACACACACACACACAAAACAAGTGACAAATCACCCTATGTGTTACAGGTGTAATGATCTGAAAAGGGGAAAGCTAAAGAGAAACAACTTTGTAGAATCTTCATAAAGAAAAATGAGAACAGATCCATACTCAACATATAGCCAAACCCATTAGCAATTAATGCGGCTTCCAGCTTCTAGACAACGGCGACTGTCATGAGAAGGATAGACAATATTTCTGGTACAGAGAACAAGAACACCCTGAATGAAATAGAAATTATAAAAACAGTCATAAACTAGCCAGAAGAACGTTCACCAAGCAGCATCCGGAGCCATGCATTTAAAGACATAACAGAAAAGGGGAGGGGTGTATGGGGTAGGGGCCGTTGCTCAACATAACATGATGGAGCAGTGTTTCTCCTGAATTTAAAAACTGGAGCAAAGAAAACAGTCGGTGGCAAATGGAGAATTCGCAAGTGACAGCGATAGCGGCTTGAAAACTACGGTAGAAATTATGTTTGCGGACAAAAACAAAATAATACGTATAGTACAGTGGTTCTCAACCGGTCAGGATTTCTCCCAATTTTAGGGTTTCCGAGGGTGGTGGTGGGGAGGGGAGGATTTAAGATTATTTCAAGATCGCGTTAATACAAGAACCGATTACTTGATATTGTGTTTCCTTCCATACTTTACGGTCTTGTACTTTTTGCCCTTCTGAAATTCGTTTCATAACTTAAGGAGACCCGCAAATCACGTTTTATGTAGACATCTTGACTTGCTCTAGTATGTGTTATTAAATTGAGCTTAATTTTTACGTAAACTGTGTAGGGGCGGGGGAGAACTATTGGTATAGTATTTTATTACGGATGTGAAGTCAGTTAGTTTCAATCATCATTATCATCATCATCATCTCTCACTTCTGCCATCAAGCGTCGTGGGGAGGAATAATTTGCTCTCCAGCGCCCGGTGGGCGGCACTTGATAGTGTCATTCCGTGTGATTGTACGATGTCTTTGATGCCTTCAATCCATTTTCTTCTAGGACGTCCTCTTGGTCTCGTCGCAGATGATCTTTGATGTAAGGCCAGTGATGGTAGTTGCGTTAGTTTCAATAATGAAGATTTAAAATAAATAAAAAAACGTGCAGAATTAGCAGACCTAAGAGTAATACTCCGTGGGCTATGTTAATAATCCTATGTTATGTAATACAATGGATCCTTTTACATTACAACGTATAAGGAAATAAAGGGGCAGACAGATAGACAAAGGAAAGTGGAAGACTAAATCACCCTGATATAGACAACCTATTATTAGGGCAAGAGATATATAATAAGCAATAATAAAACCCAGTTGGAATCAAAGAATCCAGATTACCAGAATGGTTTTACATACAACCAGCGACACCTAAGAGAACGAGTAACAATCTTCAGATTTCACACAGTAGACAACAATTTGAAACGAAAAAAAAATGTTTAATAAACTAAAGATACAAGATATCGATTAATGGAACAATTGAGTGTAAAATGACAGTTGAACTGTTTACTGCAGGAATGTCCACTATATGTAGAAAGAGAACATAATGTTGGACTATATCTGCTCCATTTGAAGTCAAATTTTATGGAAATGTCAACTAGCTCACGTGAACAACTGCTGTTTTCTTTGGGTATTGTCAGGTATGAAGATGCTTTTTTTTTAAAATACATATCCTCTGAGGGTAGTTCCCATCAACCCCACTTCCATGTGGATTTTCTATGCAATTTTACGCCTAGTAGTTTGCCGATATCGAGTGAAATGGCGAGTCATGACCGCCCATGCTTTCCGGCATGGCCCATGATTGATTGATTGATTGAGTTTGCCGATAAACAGCTTTCTTTGGTCATGTGACAACATTGTGACAAATGGAAAGATCAAGGGGAAGAGAGGCAGAGGCAGACCAAGAGAAATGATGCTGGATGGATCGAAACGGTGGCATGGAGGAATATCATCAACAGAGTTGATCCAGACAACTAAAGATCGAGATCTGTGGAGAGCCATGAACACCTGGCAGGGCACTTGACGATGATGGGTTTGTTCATAATGCAATATAAAAATAAATGGGAAAATTCTTAAACAAGTGAATCGGCACAACTATTTCGGAACAGTCATAACATCTGAAGTGGGGAGCCTTGAAGAGATTAGAACAAGAATTACCATGGCAAAGGTGGCCTATTGCAAAATGGAAAACATACTGACTAATAAAAAGATGTCAGTTGCAACGAGAAAAAAAAAGTGTTGAAGTGCTGCATACAACATGTACTTTTGTATAGATGTGAATCATGGACGATGAGCAGACAAGCTGAAAAACATCTAATGACAGTGGAAATTGATGTGGTTCCTGGGGAAAATGCAGACAATACCATGGGCAGACAGACAAACCAACGAACAAGTCCTACAAGAGGCAAATGAAAACACAATCTGTTTAGAGAAATTAGAGGTAGTCAAATAGTTTTGGGCAAGTTAAGAGAAGAAATAAACTAGAGAACTATGTGACAACTGGCAAGATTGAGGGAAAAGGGAAAAGGGGAAAGCAAAGAAGTAAATACCTGGATGGCTTGACCACATGGCATTTTCGAGACAGAACACAAAGCTGAACCACGACTCTGGTGTTCATGTGAGGTGGCGAAACATGACCGCCCACGCTTACTGGCATGGCTCTTGATGAGTTTGCCGATGTCAAAGTGTAGGAAACGATCCCGCTACCTAGTCATCAGTGTACCGGTAGTGTAAGAGCTAGAGCGCCCTTAACACTTCGGCCACGTGCAAGTCCACACTGTAGGAAGCGATCCCGCTACCTAGTCACCAGTGTACCGGTAGTGTAAAAGTGTAGGAAGCGATCCCGCTACCTAGTCACCAGTGTACCGGTAGTGTAAAAGTGTAGGAAGCGATCCCGCTACCTAGTCACCAGTGTACCGGTAGTGTAAAAGTGTAGGAAGCGATCCCGCTACCTAGTCACCAGTGTACCGGTAGTGTAAAAGTGTAGGAAGCGATCCCGCTACCTAGTCACCAGTGTACCGGTAGTGTAAAAGTGTAGGAAAGCGATCCCGCTACCTAGTCACCAGTTGTACCGGTAGTGTAAAAGTGTAGGAAGCGATCCCGCTACCTAGTCACCAGTGTACCGGTAGTGTAAAAGTGTAGGAAGCGATCCCGCTACCTAGTCACCAGTGTACCGGTAGTGTAAAAGTGTAGGAAGCGATCCCGCTACCTAGTCACCAGTGTACCGGTAGTGTAAAAGTGTAGGAAACGATCCCGCTACCTAGTCACCAGTGTACCGGTAGTGTAAAAGTGTAGGAAGCGATCCCGCTACCTAGTCACCAGTGTACCGGTAGTGTAAAAGTGTAGGAAGCGATCCCGCTACCTAGTCACCAGTGTACCGGTAGTGTAAAAGTGTAGGAAGCGATCCCGCTACCTAGTCACCAGTGTACCGGTAGTGTAAAAGTGTAGGAAGCGATCCCGCTACCTAGTCACCAGTGTACCGGTAGTGTAAAAGTGTAGGAAGCGATCCCGCTACCTAGTCACCAGTGTACCGGTAGTGTAAAAGTGTAGGAAGCGATCCCGCTACCTAGTCACCAGTGTACCGGTAGTGTAAAAGTGTAGGAAGCGATCCCGCTACCTAGTCACCAGTGTACCGGTAGTGTAAAAGTGTAGGAAGCGATCCCGCTACCTAGTCACCAGTGTACCGGTAGTGTAAAAGTGTAGGAAGCGATCCCGCTACCTAGTCACCAGTGTACCGGTAGTGTAAAAGTGTAGGAAGCGATCCCGCTACCTAGTCACCAGTGTACCGGTAGTGTAAAAGTGTAGGAAACGATCCCGCTACCTAGTCACCAGTGTACCGGTAGTGTAAAAGTGTAGGAAGCGATCCCGCTACCTAGTCACCAGTGTACCGGTAGTGTAAAAGTGTAGGAAGCGATCCCGCTACCTAGTCACCAGTGTACCGGTAGTGTAAAAGTGTAGGAAGCGATCCCGCTACCTAGGTCACCAGTGTACCGGTAGTGTAAAAGTGTAGGAAGCGATCCCGCTACCTAGTCACCAGTGTACCGGTAGTGTAAAAGTGTAGGAAGCGATCCCGCTACCTAGTCACCAGTGTACCGGTAGTGTAAAAGTGTAGGAAGCGATCCCGCTACCTAGTCACCAGTGTACCGGTAGTGTAAAAGTGTAGGAAGCGATCCCGCTACCTAGTCACCAGTGTACCGGTAGTGTAAAAGTGTAGGAAGCGATCCCGCTACCTAGTCATCAGTGTACCGGTAGTGTAAAAGTGTAGGAAGCGATCCCGCTACCTAGTCATCAGTGTACCGGTAGTGTAAAAGTGTAGGAAGCGATCCCGCTACCTAGTCACCAGTGTACCGGTAGTGTAAAAGTGTAGGAAGCGATCCCGCTACCTAGTCACCAGTGTACCGGTAGTGTAAAAGTGTAGGAAGCGATCCCGCTACCTAGTCACCAGTGTACCGGTAGTGTAAAAGTGTAGGAAGCGATCCCGCTACCTAGTCACCAGTGTACCGGTAGTGTAAAAGTGTAGGAAACGATCCCGCTACCTAGTCACCAGTGTACCGGTAGTGTAAAAGTGTAGGAAGCGATCCCGCTACCTAGTCACCAGTGTACCGGTAGTGTAAAAGTGTAGGAAACGATCCCGCTACCTAGTCACCAGTGTACCGGTAGTGTAAAAGTGTAGGAAGCGATCCCGCTACCTAGTCACCAGTGTACCGGTAGTGTAAAAGTGTAGGAAACGATCCCGCTACCTAGTCACCAGTGTACCGGTAGTGTAAAAGTGTAGGAAGCGATCCCGCTACCTAGTCACCAGTGTACCGGTAGTGTAAAAGTGTAGGAAACGATCCGCTACCTAGTCACCAGTGTACCGGTAGTGTAAAAGTGTAGGAAACGATCCCGCTACCTAGTCACCAGTGTACCGGTAGTGTAAAAGTGTAGGAAACGATCCCGCTACCTAGTCATCAGTGTACCGGTAGTGTAAAAGCTAGAGCGCCCTTAACACTTCGGCCACGTGCAAGTCCACACTGTAGGAAGCGATCCCGCTACCTAGTCACCAGTGTACCGGTAGTGTAAAAGTGTAGGAAACGATCCCGCTACCTAGTCATCAGTGTACCGGTAGTGTAAAAGTGTAGGAAACGATCCCGCTACCTAGTCACCAGTGTACCGGTAGTGTAAAAGTGTAGGAAACGATCCCGCTACCTAGTCATCAGTGTACCGGTAGTGTAAAAGTGTAGGAAACGATCCCGCTACCTAGTCACCAGTGTACCGGTAGTGTAAAGTGTAGGAAACGATCCCGCTACCTAGTCATCAGTGTACCGGTAGTGTAAAAGTGTAGGAAGCGATCCCGCTACCTAGTCATCAGTGTACCGGTAGTGTAAAAGTGTAGGAAGCGATCCCGCTACCTAGTCATCAGTGTACCGGTAGTGTAAAAGTGTAGGAAGCGATCCCGCTACCTAGTCACCAGTGTACCGGTAGTGTAAAAGTGTAGGAAGCGATCCCGCTACCTAGTCATCAGTGTATCGGTAGTGTAAGAGCTAGAGCGCTCTTAACACTTCGGCCACGTGCAAGTCTACGAAGAAGACCACACATGACGACCGTCTCTCTCTCTCTCTCTCTCTCTCTCTCTCTCTCTCTCTCTCTCTCTCTCTCTCTCTCCCTCTCTCTCTGTCTCTTCCTCGCCCTGTCTCTCTGTCTCTTCCTCTCTCTCTGTCTCTCTCAACCTCTCTCTGTCTCTATCTCTCCCTGTCTCTCTCCCTGTCTGTCTCTATGTCTGTCTCTCTTTCTCTCTCTTTGTCTCTCTCTGTCTCTATCTCTCCTGTCTCTCTCTGTCTGTCTCTCTGTCTCTCTGTCAGCCTCTCTGTCTCTCTTGCTCTCTCTGTTTCTCTCTCTCTCTCTCTCTCTCTCTCTCTCTCTCTCTCTCTCTCTCTCTGATAAGTTATCTTTGTGTCTTAGCCTCTCTCAACACCTCCCGATTACTTATTTTGGCAGTTCCTTGTACTTTCAACATTCTTCTATAGAAACAGTTTTGGTAATTGTCCAGAATTCACAGTCACGTGTTAAAATTAGTTCCATTAACAAGGTAGAATTCTTTGTTCTAACTTGCAATAACTTGATTTATTGCATTAAATGTTCATTCTATAAAATAGGGAATTTGGTTATCCTATCAATTTATTTAAATATATGATAAATCGGCCATCTGGTGTTACTAATTATGTGTAAATGACCCTTTAATGTGTCGCGAGGTGTAATTGATATATTGTACTACAAAAGGCTATGGTAATCCTAACACAGAGAGTGTCGGAGGTACGATATGTGATAGAACCCTAATTATAATGGGTTATGATAGAATAAGATGTGTTGACCATTTCCTTTACGCATATCTTTTCCTCCCACGACAAATCTTTGGAACTCGTTTACTGAGAATGGGTCATCTCGGAGAACTTGGGAAGGAAATCCCTACTGGACAGAAGATTCAATCTGGACAACGGAGTTTGCAAATCAATGCACTATCCTATATTTTACAGAAAAATCAACACTCGATGAAAGAAAGTTAATATTATATAGACCAATCAGCACTCGATGACAGAAAATTAATATTTTATAGACCAATCAGCACTCGATGAAAGAAAGTTTATATTTTATAGACCAATCAGCACTCGATGAAAGAAAGTTAATATTTTATAGACCAATCAGTACTCGATGAAAGAAAGTTAATATTTTAGAGACCAATCAGCATTCGATGAAAGAAAGTTAATATTTTATAGACCAATCAGCACTCGATGAAATAAAGTTAATATTTTATAGACCAATCAGCACTCGATAAAAGAAAGTTAATATTTTATAGACAAATTAGGACTCGATGACAGAAAGTTAATATGTTATACACCAATCAGCATTCGATGGAAGAA
>JACEFZ010003906.1:92500-321288 GCA_014155875.1 Cepaea nemoralis
AAAAGAAGGCGGTTTTGTGGTGCTCTCTGGACAACAGGATTGTAAGAGCTGATGTCCCAAGCCTCGCGATAGATGGTAGAAATATCAGCAGAGAAACCAAACTGAAGTATCTGGGGATCACATTTGACAGGAGCCTATCCTTCAAGGACCATGTGGAGACGGTTGTGACAAGATCTCAAAGGGGACTCGGTGCACTTAAAACTATGGCTGCAATGGACACAGAGCAGAGAATGCTTTTCACACTATACCAGCACTTGATCCTCTCAGTAATTGATTATGGATTGGGTCTGCTCACTGTCTCAGAGAGTCAGCTGGTGAAGTTGGAGCGCATACAGAACGAAGCTATGCGGGTCATTCTAAGATGCACTAGAGACACCCCAGTAGTGTGTATGCGTTACATCCTTGGTCTGCCGACTGTTGCTGGCAGGCTCAAGGTGATGCAGGCGAAGGCATACCTCAGAGTAGCTGCAGGCACAGACCACCCACTGCATGAGGCGCTGAACGTAGTTAAGGGTCAGCGACTGATAAGAGGGAAATCATGGATGGCTCAGGCGGAGGATACAATCAGACAGGTGTGCCCATTGGAGAACATTAGGCGTGGAGAGGAGTGGGTCAGAGTGCCAGTGGAGCAGTCAGACTTGTGTAGAGTTATAATCACATTAAGCCGGGAGTGCAGGGAGTCGCCAGCAGGGGCCACGGAAGTGGAAGTCCAGCAACTAATTCAGGACAATGCTCACTCGGGTGATGTGATTATCTACACGGATGGGTCGGTGTTGAGAGGTGAGAGAAGTGGCTGGGGTTCATAGCCAAAGCTAATGGTCGATGTTTGGGACAGGAGAGCCTGGCATATGATACCACAACATCCAGCTTAAGAAGGGAGGTGGAGGCAGTCACTGCAGCTCTCCGCTGGATGGAGAATACGACACACACACACATCGTGATTGTAACTGACTCAGAAAGCATGCTGACGAGGTTGAGGACGGGCAGGCTTCGTGCGGAGTGGCTTGCTTCGCTTCGGAGGTCACGGGTGACAAGCATCGCCTGGATCTTTTCTCCGGGGCATGCCGGTGTGCTGGGAAATGAACAGGCGGACAGATTGGCTGGCTCTGCAGAACTTGGTGGAGTTTTGATACATGAAAAGGCAGATATGGTTGCGGCCTTGTGGGAGCACGTGCACACCTCGGAGGAGCAAATGGATTACCATGGTCTGGCAAGAATGAGACAGCGAGGAGTGACGAGGGGATCTGGCAGACGCTCAACGCTCAGAGGAAAGGCGAGACGGACTTATAATCAGATTGCTACTAGTACTATTAGTGTTGGAACTCTTCGCTGGCTACTGAGGATGGGGACGGAGCACTTATGGGAATGCCCCGAATGCTGTGATGTCGACTCCTAAATCAACCAATCAATCAATCAATCCTGGTTCATTTCTCTGTAGTGGCTTATTATTGTTTGCAACCCTTACGATTCACTTGCCAGCCTAGCCTTACAAAATGGGTACTTTACCATTTTAGGAATTGTCTGGGAATTGCTTGGGAAGGAAAGATAACGAAGTAGGGAAATTGTCAACCCAAGTCAATATGTCGTGGCCTAGAATATTTGAAGGAGTAAAACGTTACATCCCAACTGTTTAGTTTAGTTGGGGGGGGGGGGGGGGGGGGGTTGTTGGTGAGTGGTCTCGAGGTATGGTGTCCGCCTCGAGTGCTGGAGGTCCCGGGTTCAAATCCCAGGTGAGGTCCTGGACTTTTTCACGTGGACTTCTAGTAACAAACTTTCCTCTAGTTTCTGGGCAGTGAGATCGGACGCCCGTATGTATTGTTGCGCACGTAAAAAAATATCCCCTTGCTAGTTGGAAATCAAAAAGAGTAGCCTAACGACGCTGCCCGGGTAAAATTTATAGTTAAAAATCTACCCAAAGTATTTCAGGATCCTCGCTGATGCTACGGAATTCGTGCAATGAGCTGAGTTTCTCCGGGCTCAGGCTTGAGTTAGGAGTAGAACGGAGCACTTATGGCTTACACCCGTGTTCCGTGATATTGATCCGTCGATTAAACTAAACTAAATTAAACTAAACTAAACTAAACTAAACTGTTTGCACATTTTGGAATACGACGGTCCAGATTCAATCCACATCTTTAACAAGGATAGTTAGAGACAGAAGTTTGGTCCATCTCTTAGACTTGATTGTTCTATACACCCACACGACACTAACTTCTGGGACAGAAGATTGGTCGGTCACCTAGATTCGACTGTACTATACACCTACACTGGGCTGATAATTGAGAACGTTTATTGATTGGTCTTGTTGACTCGACTGTTCTATACATCTACACGACACGAACTCCTGGGACAGAAAATTGGTCGGTTTCGTAGACTAGAGTGTATTATACACCTATACTGGACTTATTTCTGAGACAGAAGACTGATCGACCTCGTAGACTCGACTGTGCTTTACACCGACACTGGGCTAATTTCTGAGACAGAAGATTGATCGGCCTTGTAGACGCGACTAGTATAGGCTGATTTCTTGGAAGAACGGATCAATCCCCTGATAATATACAGCCATGCAAAGCTCGCTAAACTTATGTGTGTAAACTACTGTGTTTTGGTTATGTCACTTTAATAATATATTTTGCACACCTCATTCATTGTTGTTACTATCCTTACAACATATCAGCATACATTTTATTCGTAGCGAAGTACTGAAGGACTGTTATTGTGGTTATATCGATAGTATGCGCAATTGTTATGCATTAAGTGATAATGAATCATCCACTCTCGATGCCCTGCGTGGGAGAGAGTGGCGGTTTCCTTCTCTAGTCCACTTTATCTCATTGACGTATGTAATTGTGCTGGCGTAGGAGTCCAGGGATATTTCCCTATATCCATTTCTCGGGAATCGTGCCGGCACACTGGCTAGCACCCTATCACTCAGCCCCGCTGGTTGTGTTTGAATCCGCCTCCGTGCGAGGATATTTTAAAAACTAACCAGGGCTTCCGGGTCAACCCAGGTTAAAATGGATACAATGAATTATTTTGGGAAATAAACGTGACGGGTGTGATACTCTTCCTATTCGTCTAAAAAAAAACAGACACATTTCGAAAAGTTCGCTTTTACTCGTACTTTTACGTTATTCTCATTCACATTATCATAGAAAGATTTAACAACAAATATTGAAGTACAGGTTAGTTGATTGATTGATTGGTTGTTTGTTTGGTTGGTTGGTTGTTTGGTTAGTTGGTTGTTTCATTGGTTGGTTAATTGGTTGGTTGTTTGGTTGGTTGGTTGGTTGGTTAGTTGGTTTGTTTGCTTGGTTGGTTGTTAGATTGTTTGGTTGGTTGATTGGTTGGTTGTTTCTTTGGTTGTGTTGTTGATTGCTTGATTGGTTGGCTGGCTAGTTGACTGGTTGGTTGGTTGGTTGGTTGGTTGGTTGCTTGGTTACTTGGTTGCTTGGTTGGTTGGTTGGCTGAATTGTTGGTTGGTTGTTTGATTGCTTGATTCTTTGGATGGTTGGTTGGTTGTTTGGTTAGTTGGTTGGCTGGTTGGTTGTTTGGTTGGTTGATTGATTGATTGGATGTTTTGTTATTTGTTTGCTTATCTGACACTTGTTGGTTGTTTAGTCGATTGATTGGTTGGTTGTTTAGTTGATTGATTGGTTGATTGTTTCTTTTGTTGTTTAGTTGGGTGAATAATTGGTTATGAATCCTTTGAAAGACAGGACTTTAACTCTGTAAGTCCGATACATTGGCGTTCAAGTCGTCTACGCTCTGAAAAGAGCTTGCATTTATCGGTGTGATGTTGATATAGAAACGTATCTCCTGACCCGGCACCACAGCATTATCTCCAAGGAGACTGTGCCGCTGAATTCTCATTTCACTCTTCAAGTCCAGCCGGATGTCCAAGACCGTACCTCACATCTGAGAAGAGACATCTTAGTGTGTAGCCAGGTCGTGTTTCGGCACAGCACATACAGACTGGCTGGGTTCTGGCTCATGTCAGTGCTGTTCACTCTACACTTATAAGTACTTCATTGTCAACATGCCCCGACCCAGAGGGAACAGTAGTAGAGGTATGAAGTGGTAAACATTCACAAATGACTGGCAGATCTGTGAGCTATGAATAGTTGTCACCAACACCTTACTCGTAGCATTTCATTCCCAGAGCTGTATTCATATGTGAAGATAATCCCAAAGCCTTTTTTTTTTTTTTTTTGCCGTTGGGGTAAACACACGTTACTGCAAATTGAACCCTTGTACCTCAGCATTAGAACATCTAATGTCTATGCTTACAATGCTAGTTTTACAGTAGTAATGTTTAAAGATCGGCTCTGTGGTGATGGGCTTACCAGCGTAATTCGTAATCCCGCTCACCGCGTTCGAAACACTGCTGCGGGCGATTTGGAACTGACCGTTTTGCGCTAGTATTTCACGCATTGGTATGAGTGCCGGTCGTTCAGAACACAGTAGCAAACTGCTGAACTTAAACTTGCCAAGAAATCACAAACAGCCAAAACAAAACAAAAAATTTTAGGGTTGACTCATACGTCCTCTAAAAGATATGCAGCTAACTTAATGTTTTAAGGTTAGAGAAACTGCTCGAAATAGTTATCGACAACAGGTCGTAGGAGGGAGATTCGATAGTCCGGGATTAGATTGTACACGGCATAAAATGTTTCCCCTCTATGGTTTTTACTTCTGCATAACGTAGCCAATCCTATTTTAGACTAACAGACTACCTGATAAAGAAATGACTCACTTCCTAGGGTGATCGACATTGTGTGTCTGATTCAGCTTTTGTTTTGTTTTGTTTTGTTTACCTAAGCAGACAGACGCTTGTTTAATATTGCTAATCTGTAAAACGTGTTGAAAAGGATCGCGATTTAAACATTCAATCTGGAAAACTGTGGTGTTTTATATTAATCTTCGGAATAATGTTGGCTAAAGGGTTATGATTTATAAGGTTAATCAGGAAAACTTTCTTGTTGCATGGTTATGGCTTAGAGTCTTAGACGTGTTAATCCGGGAAAGACTGCTGGTTAAAATGATCGTGATTGATACAGTTAACAGCGGAAACTATGCTGGTTAACGGGTCGTGATTTAAACAGTCAATCAGGCAAACTATGCTAGCTAAATGGATCATAATTCACAAGATAATCTTTAAGACTATGCAAGTTACAAGGGTCTGTTTTAAAGCGTGTAACAGGGGGAAACAATGCTGGTTAAAGGGTCATGATTTCTACTGTCACAAAGAGGTTCTTATTGTTATTGATATCGTACTCTCTCCCCTTGATTCTTTTATTCAACATTTACTCTTGTTTCCTGATATGTCAAGGTACTTCAAGATCTTTTCCCCCGTGCTCCCTCACGGTAGTATAATCACGCACGTACACACAAATGTCCGCGGTTTGACTGGACTAAAACAACGTACTCTAAGGTCTTCAATTGGATGTGAACTTAATGTTTTCACGACGAAAGACGGATACCTTACTGCGTTACGTCAGAGAGCCTCTTCTTCATTCATAGTTATTCGTATTCCGTTCTCTCCTTCCTTATTATTTTATTTTATTTTATCTTTGGCGCTCGCTCCCTGTGTACTCAAGCGTAGTCCATACACGAGCTGAAACGTCAGGTGCTCTGGGCTGATTTTTGCGTGTGGATTAACCTTCCCTATTACCAGTGCTCCTTAATATATAGAGATTCGTTGGTTGATTGGTTAGTTGGTTGATTGGTTAGTTGGTTGATTGGTTAGTTGGTTGATTGGTTAGTTGGTTGATTGGTTAGTTGGTTGATTGGTTAGTTGGTTGATTGGTTAGTTGGTTGATTGGTTAGTTGGTTGATTGGTTAGTTGGTTGATTGGTTAGTTGGTTGATTGGTTAGTTGGTTGATTGGTTAGTTGGTTGATTGGTTAGTTGGTTGATTGGTTAGTTGGTTGATTGGTTAGTTGGTTGATTGGTTAGTTGGTTGAATAAGTTCGTTAATTGGTAGATTTTGGGATTAACTGGTTTATTGTGAATCCATTGGAATACTGTAGTCTTTAACTGGGGGGGGGGGGGGCAATTGCCTTATATCATCCAAACTCCTAGAGTTCCTGTATCTATCACAGTGAAGCTGGTTAGAAACTTTCTCCACGGAGCTTTTTTTAACAACAAAAAACAAAACAACAACAACAACAACAAATTTAAGGCACCTTTACTTAAATGTAAATAATACCACGGACACACATAACAATCAATGACCAAGTCCTACAAAAAACTCATGAACTGATTAGAGAAATTAGGCGTGATTTTGATTTGATTTAAGAAATCTAAGAAAGAGATCTAAATAGCCACTTTAGTATCATTTTCTCAATTGCTTTTTAATTATATAACCTGCATAGTGGGATACCTCTTGAGAAAATAAATCCTATGGTACCTTATTCAAGTCTGTAGGTCAATTCTAAGCCGAGATATTAAAGTTTGTGTCAGTTTATCATTTAATAGAAACATATAGAAGAAAACGGTTTTGACCTTTCACGTTTGTGTGACCCTACCTACACTTTCACGCAACTGTTGTTTACAATGTCGCCAAGGGATATAACCACTGTCACTGTCTAACTCAATCTCTAACTCAATCTCAATAACTGCCATCTTTATAATTTCAGCTTGAGATGGGATTGCCAACTCTAATAGTCGAAATCAACATAATCATACGCAAAAAATGGATGATAAAGTTAATTAAACATACTAAAACAATGCACAGAGTCTAGTTAAAACGGACAATCTAGAGACAATCTCAGCTGGTCATCTTCTAGCAATGCATTCCAGCAATACTATTGAGTAGCAGTTATACAGAAAAGTCCTAAAAACAAATCGCCGGGTCCAGATGGAATAACCACAGAAGCTACTCAGGCCTGTGGGGAAATAGGAGTTAAATGGCTAAAAAGACTTTTTAATATAGCATGGGAAGAAAGAAAAGTCCCAGATGATTGGCAACAAGCAATAATAGTACCAATATAGAAAAAGAAAGGCAATATGAGAGAGTGCGAAATATACAGAGGTATATCACTCCTGAGCCATATAGGGAAAATGTATGAAAAACTATTGGAACAAAGAGCTAGACCCATAGTTGAACAACAGTTAAGCAAAGTACAATTCGGTTTTCGGAAAGGTAAAAGTTGCACTGATGCATTATTTACACTTAGATTAGACAAATATGTGGAAAAAAATCTATCGAATATAGTGACCAGCAGAATATTGTGTTTGTAGATCAGGAAAAGGCTTTCGATAGAGTAGACAAACACAAATTATGGACCATCCCTGAAGACTATGGGATACAAGGACAACAGCTAGAAAACATCATAGCCATGTACCACTCGAGCCGAAGTGCAGTAAGAACACAAGAAGGTATATCAGATATGTTCACAGTCAATACAGGAGTGAAGCAGGGATGTGTCCTCTCTCCCCTGCTATTTAATATCTACATGGACAGAATATCCAAAGAAGCAAGTCTCGACAGAACAGATTCAGAAAATTTAGAATTCTTCACTCCAGATAAAACAACTGATCCACATGAAATAAATGAACTTCTATTTGCAGACGATCAGTGCCTGTTTTATAGCGATGACGGCCGACTGCAAAATCATATTAATAATCTGAGTTCAACATGCAGGAGATACAATATGAGTATAAATACAGCCACAACCGAAGTAAAGTGAGTTAGCAGATCGCCGGGCCCACTAAGTATACAGATAAATAGCACAACTCTGAAACAAGTTAAAGAATTCAAATACCTTGGAAGTATGATCACAGAAGATGGCAGGTTAGACAAAGAAAGCGAAATCAGATGTCAATAAGCCAGTGCACTTACATATTAACTATCACCCTTACTGAAACATCAAAACATACCCATGTCCGCAAAACGACAGATAATAAACAGCTTATTCACACCAACCCTATGCTACCAATCTCAAACCTGGACTTTATCCAAAATACACCTTGGGATCAACACCTTGTGCCACATTTATTGAATGACAGAAGATCAAGTGGTATTGCCATGTCGTTAGAATGCAACATCAGCAACTACCTTCACTGGCCTTACATCAAAGATCATCTGCGACGAGACCACGAGGACGTCCAAGAAGAAAATGGATTGACGACATCAGAGACATTGTACAACCACACGGAATGACACTATCCAGTGCCGCCCACCGGGTGCTGGAACGCAAATTATTCCTCCCCACGTCGCTTGACTGCAGAAGTGAAAGATGATGATGATGATGATGATGATGATGATGATGATGATGATGATGATGATGATGATGATGATGATGATGAATACTATTGAGTATGATAATCTTTTTTCTCCTTCGTGTGCCTCGTCTGAAGCAGGCACTGGCGACCACGACTCTTTAATCCTTTCTGTTATATGACATGGCATAGTTATGTTTCTGACATTTAGCACATGTAGGTTTGTCTAAAGCACACTATATTCCTAGATGTAGTCTCATAAATCTTTTACTACACTGAACCATTAGTTCATTTGCTGCATTCAATAGCTTGGGGATAGCCATTGTTCAACGTGCTCCAGTTCTCGTTAGCTCTGGATCATGTCGCAAACACCGCACCATGGGTTCATAGGTTACTGCAAAAATGGTATAGTTTTCTGAACATTAGCTTGTTACTACATACATAGTAAATTCTCTAGGTTCTTTCATTGGTTACTGCATATATCGTACACTCTACTGAACTTTTTCAGTTGTTAAAACACACATCACAAACCTGCTGAGACTCTTTCATTGGTTACTTACTACATGCATAGTAAACTTCTCTAAGCTCTTTCATTGGTTACTGCATATATCGTACACGCTACTGAAATCGTTCATTGGTTACTGCATATATCGTACACGCTACTGAAATCGTTCATTGGTTACTGCATATATCGTACACGCTACTGAAATCGTTCATTGGTTACTGCATATATCGTACACGCTACTGAAATCGTTAATTGGTTACTGCATATATCGTACACGCTACTGAAATCGTTCATTGGTTACTGCATATATCGTACACGCTACTGAAATCGTTCATTGGTTACTGCATATATCGTACACGCTACTGAAATCGTTCATTGGTTACTGCATATATCGTACACGCTACTGAAATCTTTCATTGGTTACTGCATATATCGTACACGCTACTGAAATCTTTCATTGGTTACTGCATATATCGTACACGCTACTGAAATCGTTCATTGGTTACTGCATATATCGTACACGCTACTGAAATCGTTCATTGGTTACTGCATATATCGTACACGCTACTGAAATCTTTCATTGGATTCTGCATATATCGTACACTCTACTGAACTTTTTCAGTGGTTACAACACACATCACAAACCTGCTGAGACTCTTTCATTGGTTACTTACTACATGCATAGTAAACTTCTCTAAGCTCTTTCATTGGTTACTGCATATATCGTACACGCTACTGAAATCTTTCATTGGTTACTACACACATCACAAACGTGCTGAAACTCTCTCATTGGTTACTACATACATCACACACCCGCTGTACTCTTCTATTGCTTGTTACGACATACATATGTATACTTTCTTAAACATTAATTTGTTACTATATACACAGTAAACTTCTCTAATCTCTTTCATTTGTTACTACAAACATCGTAAAGTTACCCGATCCCCTTCAGTGGTTATTAAATACATTGTATACTTTACCAAACTGTTTTATTGATTTCTACATACATGGTAAACTTGTCTAAATTCTCATATTTGTTAACTCATACTCGTGTACTTTACTGAACTATTTCATTGGTTACTACATACATGGTAAACTTGACTGAACTCTTGCATTGGTTACTACATACATCGTGAGCTTTACTGAACTCTTGCATTGGTTATTACATACATAGTAAACTTTACTGAACTCTTTCATTGGTTACTACATACATCGTGAGCTTTTCTTAAATCTTTGACCTGTTACCATATACATAGTAAACATTTCTAAATTTTTAACTGATTACTACACGCATCTGTACTTTAAAGACTCTTTCACTGGCTACTATATACATACTGCCCTTTTCTTAACTCTTTCATAACTTACTACATCGTCTACTTATCTTTGATTACTTCTTTTTTTTTTGCCCCCCCCCCCCCCCCCCCCCCCCCCCCCCCCCCCCCCCCCCCCCCCCTTTTCACGTGTTCTATTGAGAATGAATAATAACTGTCTGGGACAGTGGGCGGTTTAGTGACATCCTGTTCGGACAGATAGGGTTAAATACCAACCAGGACAAAGTACATCTGTCTGAACACAAAGAGACAAGTTAGATCGTGACAGTGATATCACCACGATAACAACCCCACCCCCCCCCCCCCCCCCTTTCCACACACACACAATATTATCAGTATTAACCAGAACATTTCAGACTACAGTTACCTAATATAGGAATGCTACCTCTGATTCCCCCTCGCCCCTCCCCTGCAGATTTAAGTCATCATAAATTCCCCGTGTGCGGTAGCAACGATATCAAGCTGGGCTGGACTTTGACCCAGTTGCGGGAATCTGCTATCACCGATCACATCCCAGATGAGCACACCAGCCTACTTTCATGTCGTGAGCGATTCGCTTCAGTTTTGTAATCGTTTGGTATTTGATACCCCGCGAGTCGACCTGTTTTCTTTCTTCCATCTTCCTTTTACTTCTCGTCTAGACAATGCCGTTAAAAAAAAGACCTTACTTATTCCTGATTTATGTGTGTGTTTAACTTAGGAGGGGGAAAAACCTGCCCAACTCTAATCTTGTTCTCGATAAATAATAGAGATTGTGAACGTTGGCGGATATTACATCGTACAATGTAATCACCGGCTCGTAACACGGTCTACTTTCTCAATTTCTCTGGATATAACGAGAACTGCCGGCGTTAGCAGACACAGTACATTGCAAGGCGTTGATACAATGCTGCACAAATCGAGGTTGTAATGTGTAGTAATTTTATTCTCACAGGAATCGGTGAGTGGTTATTGTTTTGTTAATCGAAGCCATCTTTTGTTCAATGGCTTTTGTTTTTTTACATTGTGTCATAAAGTGTCTATTATTATTTCAGGCGTGGTTTATGGGATAGTGATATCCGCAGTTACATAAATTTCCGACATACAAGTCTAGGGTTTGAAATTAGTCGCGGGCGATTTGGAAGCAGACCTCTTTCTATTGTTTTCGACGGTATGAAGCGTCGGCCGTTCAGAAAGCAATGGCAAACGACTGAATTAAATTGTTTAATAAATCACAAACATACAATAAATACCGAGGCTGATTGCGTCATCCTGCAAAATACATGCAACTAACTTTTTATTATGATTTTAGATAGCGGTGGTTGAGTAATTCTAACAGATAAAAAACACAGAGGTAATATATTTGTAATACTCTTCTGTTGGATATAGGGCTATATAGTGTCTATTACAATTTCAGATGGTGGCTTGTCAGTGCTTTTGAACATAATTTTGAACTTCAGTACTCTTCGTGGTTAAATAGATTGCAAAGTGGCTATTATAATGTTCATGTATTAGGTTGACAAACGGATGCCGGACCTTGTTCAGAATTGTTCCGTGAATTGTCTGGGAAGGGAACGAGACGAGGAAGGGAATTGACAATGCCACCTCATATATCGTGGCCTAGGATCTGGTGAAGGCCTAACACTTCACATCCAGGGGGGGGTATCTGGTATGGGACAACTTTTACCTTCACTGTTGGACAGTGTTGTAATTTTACCTTCACTGTTGGACGAGTGTTGTAACTTTACCTTCACTGTTGGACGAGTGTTGTAATTTTTAGTTCAGTTTTAAACGACGATCAGCGCTTCAGAATGGATAAGACGGCTGGCTCTTAAACTTCCGGTGTGATTATACCGAGGTAGCGGGTTCAACCCCTAGACGGGTCAGTTGGCCTAAAATGTTGACTTCTCATCCTTGACTTGAGGACGTCAATTATAAGTACCTCTGAAGTCGGAATAGGTTATGGCGAGGGACACTGGTAATAGGGAAAGTTAATCCACCCGTAAAGATCAGCCCAGAGCAGTAGAAGTAGCAGCAACTTTATGGACAACGCTTGAGTTCAAACCCGAATGAACACCCAAAAAAAAACAAAACATTACAACGATGATTATCATCATCATGTAGCAGGTTCTGTTCAAAGCGTTGCTCCCATCACCGTCATCGGGAAGCCTCTCGGTCCTTTACCAGTTTCCGTGCCTCATGTTTGTTGATGCCCAAAGTGTCTTGAATGCTCGGTGTCCACCTTCCTGCTTGTCGACCTGTGACTCTTCTTCGAGGTAATAATGTCTTAAATAAATCTTCTTTCCAAACCACTGTGGCTTGTGTCATCTCCAAAGTATTGCACTTTCTGAGACATGATGTTGTTTTGCGCCAGCTTTCTTTTATGTTGAGATCTTGTTTTATATCTGGATTTATTCTTTTTCTAATAATTTCTAAAATCTTTAATATTTCCCACAACGAAGATTTATTATTGAAGAGGAGTTTTCTTGCACGAACAGCGACTTCGTCTGTGCCATCAATTGGATAAGGTGTAAAATTAAACACGTGGGAGACATTAGCCTTCGTTTAGCAACCAGATCCCTAACAACACCTTACTGATTTCAGTAACATCTCTATATCGGTTCCCGCTTACTGTAACAGCGCAGTTATATTACAAACACTTCCAGTGACACAGCATTAATATAATCTCCATTTGTTAAAATTGTTTAATCACACCTCCATGATATACTACCCATTCTTGCTATCTGAATGTTAAGGTGTATAGGATAGGTGTATTATGGGGTTGTATTTGCCCGAACGATGTATAACAACTATCCTTACTGTCTATATTTTATAGTGAACAGTAAAAGAGAAGCGGGCTGCCACGAGAGTCTTGTATTCTACGTGACGCTTTTGTATAGCAGTTTTATTACACTTTTATGCAACACACTTTTATTCAGTCACCATGTCCTCAACCTATGTTTCTTTACTGTTGTACTACTTACTATTATAATGCCAAGTGCATGCAAAATAATGCCAAGTATAATGTCAAAGTATCAGTTATTGATGTCGATTGTACCATGACCCATTAACACAATCAGAAACTGACACATCATTGATACATCCACGGTGAGCTCCTCTTAGGTCCACATTCTTTCTATCATGTGCCTGTCTTCCACTTTCCATACTATATAATTCCACTTCTTTTCCCTTTTTTCAGTTTTTTCCTGCCCCCCGTTGGCAACTCATCTCTCCAGCATTCTTAGGTTTCACTGAACCGTTTTCGGATCTCGCTCCTTTTCTGATGTGACAGGATCTGCCCCATTTCTCAGCCACCTCGCATCTTCCCATCGTCTGCTATAAATCGAGGCATTCTTTTGGAATTACCCTTTATATTTGGAGCCTTTGAATTAAGTGCCGCATAGTTCATTTAATTCTGCATTTTTTTAAATCGAACATGGTCCCATAACAATATACCTTCATGTAGTTACTTTGTTGTCATTTCCGTTTTCATCTGTACTGATGCTATTTGTTTCTTATTGTTCTTTGCCAATGAAGGTTTGTCACCTTACCGTCCTCTGTGTTATTTAGTTAAACAGACATACACGTCGTGTTTTTTTTTTCTTTATTCGTTTGAGAATGTGTCTGTACCATTTGAGTACAAAGGCTCGATATTATGCTTTAGTAATTGCAAAATGGTCGTCGACTCACATCTGTATGTTGTTACAGCAGGGATGCATGTTCTTAAAATGTTTATTTCGTTTGCTGGTGTTCTGCTATATCAGTGGTTCTCAACCTGTTATGGCTCATGCCCCCCTTCACCATATGTTGAGAATGTTATTCCTCCCCTTTCATATTTCCTCCCTATAAATCCCCCCCCCCCCACCCTGCCCCTACATAGTATTCGTAAAACTGGAAGCTAACTTTAATAACACATACTAGAACAAGTTTAGACGTCTACATAAAACGTGATGTGTGGGTCTACTTACGTTATAAGACGAATATCAGAAGAGCGAGGAGTACAGAACCGTAAAGTATGGAGGGAGGGGGCTTGGGGCTGCGTGGTCTTGAGGTATGGTGTCCGCCTCGAGTGCTGGAGGTCCCGGGTTCAAGCCCCGGTGAGGACCGGGATATTTTTCACGTGGACTTCTAGTAATAAAATTTCCCCTGGTCTCTGGGTAGTGAGATCGGATGCCCGTGTGTATTGTTGCGCACGTAAAAAATCCCTTGGCAGTTGAAAATCGAAAAATAGTAGCCTAACGGCGCTGCCCGGGCAGAATTTCGAGTTAAAAATCTACCCATGTATTTCAGGATCCTCGCCGGTGCTACGGAGTTCGTGCACTGAGCTGAGTTTCTCCAGACTCAGGTTTGAGTTAGGAGGAGAACGGAGCACTTATGGGTTACACCCGTGTGCCGTGATGTTGATCCATCTACTAAAGTATGGAGGGGAATATAATATCAAGTAATCGGTTCTTAGTATTGACGCGATCTTGAAATAATCTTCTTTTCCCCCTGGAAACCCTAAAAGTCCCCCATATGGGGGAAATTCCCCACCGGTTGAGAACCACTGTGCTATAGGGTCTTAATGCCGTTAAACATCCATCCATCCATCATGTGCCATACCGATAAGCGTGGGCGGTCATGTTCTGCCATCTCACTCGATCACCAGAGTCGTGGATCAGCTCCGTGTTCCTGTCTCGACTATGCCACGTGGCCAAGCCATCCAGGTATTTACTTCTCAGTCTTCCCCTTGGTCTCTTCCTTTTAATCTTGCCAGTCGTCACCAAGTTCTCCAAGTCACTTCTTTTCATAACATGCTCAAAAATTTTGACTGTCTACGTCTAATGACTTTAATCAGTTTACGTTCTTCATCTGTTTCTTGAAAGGACTTGTTCATTGGTTTTTCTGTCTGTCCATGGTATTCTTTGCATTTTCCTCAGAAGCCACATTTCCACAGCCATCAGATGTTTTTCAGCTTGACTGCTCATTGTCCACGCTTCACATCCATATAAAAGTACGGGTTCTATGTAGCATTTCAACACTCTTTTTCTCGTTTCAATTGATATCTTTTTATTGGTCAGTATGTTTTTCATCTTGCAAAAGGCTACCTTCGCAATGGCAATTCTTGTTCTAATCTCTTCAAGGCATCTCCCATCAGATGTTATGACTGTGCCGAGATAACTGTATCGATTCACTTCTTAAGAATATGCCCATTTACTCGTATATCACATTGTGGTATTTCCTTCTTCCCAGTGACGACCATAATCTGTGTCTTCTTAATATTCAGTTCTAACCCTAGTTGTTCACTGTTGTGCAACAACTGCATCTATTAAATTTTGCAAGTCCTGTTCATTGTCTTCAATCAAGACTGAATCATCTGCATATCTAATGTTATTGATGTATCGTCCCCCAATATTGATTCCTTCCATATCTTCTATACTTCTGAAAATATTTTCACTGTACAGGGAAAAAAGATCTGAAGAAATTACACATCCCTGTCTCACAAATCATTTAATAGGCTGATATTGACCTGCATCGTTATCAGTTCTGATGGCAGAACGTTAAACATTGACGGAATATTTTGTTCGATAATGTTGGTTTGTAATCAATCGCTTTATAAAGTTTCTTTTATAGATTTTGATAATGGTGATCGAGTATTTTTTCTGTAAACAAAGCTAAATTATGCGAGAATGTTAGCCAAGGTCATGGCGAAGACGTTACCGTTGCAATTCGAAATCCCGTATACCGCGTTCGAAACACAGCTGCGGGCGATTTGGCAGCAGACGGCCTTGTACTTGTAAACAATGAAGTCACATGTTGTTGAAGACTCTTAGCTGGCTATTTGGTAATTAGGCTATTATGATTTTGGATATTAGTGATTTAATGTTTTTTAGTATTATTATTATTATTATTATTATTATTATTATTATTATTATTATTATTATTATTATATTATTATTTTAAATAGCTCGTCCATTATCTTTGGTTTATAATCTGGTTGCAGAGTGGCTATTATAATTTCATATAATGGTGGGTGAGCTTTTTATAAAAAAATAACTGTCAGCAACGGGGTAATTTGTTTTCACAATTCTTGACTAGTGAATGGACCTTCAAAGTGTCAGTCATAATTTTGATACTAATGGTCCCTCAGCGAAGTAATGTGCTGTTTAGTAAGTTTAATTTGCAATTGGATTATAAAGTATTTTTTTTTTTTTACAATTGTACAAATCTTCCAAGAAACAAAAACAAAAATAAAGCTGTAAACTGATTAGAGAAATTAGACGAAGGGAGGATTTTTTTTTTTTTTTGTTCTTTAACATGAACGCCAAGGGCATGTTATGAGGAGAAATCAACTTGAGAAAAGTGACAGCTAGAAAGTGTTATGAGAACATAGCAGAGGAAAGACAAAAAGGTAAACACCTGGATGTCATATGGCATTGCTTGGGACAATCACAGTGACCAAATTTCACCATCCGGTGGTTGTGTCAGATGGCGAACTATGACAGCACAAGCTTATCGGCATGACTTAAAATGATAACTCAGATCAGTATCAACCCCGGCAAGGAATGGGTGCCGGTGCCTCCAGCCTTTAAATGCACGTTCTCCTGCATTATCACACTCGACAGACGGTGCAGAGAGCAGAACCCTGCCGCTGTCAATGCAGAGGTTAACGCGCTCATCTATGAACACTCAGATAGCCCCGAAGTGCTCATCTATACAGATGGATCTGTTGTAAAGTAGCAGAGAAGTGCGTGGGCATTTACAACCATTTCAGCGGGCCGAACCGTTCAAGAATCCAGTGGTGCCCACTCTATGACCACGAGCAGCATGTCGATGGAGGTGATGGCAGTTACACAGGCTTTCATATAGCTGGAATCACAGCATTATACCAACGTGTGTGTACTAAGTGATTCAATGAGCATGATTCAGAAGGTCGAAGCTGGATCTGTACGTAGACAGTGGACTGAATCGCTGCGGACGTCTGTTGTCCGTAAAGTCACCTTCATCTTCGTCCCGGGACATGCGGGAGTCGAGGGAAATGAACGAGCTGACAAACTGGCTGGCTCTGCACCCCCTGTAGATGGCCAGCCCATGGATCGTGCCGATGTTATTAACGTCCTCAAAGATTTGGCGAGAACAGAGGATTTTGACGTCAGTGATTCCACATCGCTGTCCAGGATGAAAGACCTGGGAGTAAGAATCGGCACAGCCAGACGCGAGAGGTACATCGGGAAAACAAAGTGCCTCGTCAACCAACACAGAACTGGCACTATTAGCCACCGGACGCTGATGCATATGCTGGGGGGAGGATCTGAGCGCCTATGGACATGTCGGGAGTGCAACGAAGATACCCCAACGGATAACTGATAACTGATAACTGATAACTCAGATGATAATTTTTCAGTTGTGTTGTTTTTAAATCGTATTTCTGCTAATATCCTAGTTTTTTGTGTGTTTTTTTTGGTCGTTTTTTTTTTTAAACTCGAGCGAATTCCATACGCATGTTATTGTTTCTAATGCACTGGACTGAGTTTTGCGTATGGATTAGCTATTTCTATTACTAGTGTTTTGTGCCATAGGGCGAATCCACTTCGACTTCTGAAGGTACTTGTAATTAACGTCCTCAAGTCAAGAACCCGTGGCATTAAAGCTAATTTTGCCTTTTGTATTGGCATGCTAATATTTCTATATGTTCTGATTTGACGTGGACATAAAAGAATTCTTATGAAGATGTTGAGGTGGAACCTCGAGACATTCTCGAGATTAATCCGTGACTTCCGCCTTTGATAAAAGTATCCACTGGTCATGACAATTGAAATCCCTGTTCTGTTCAGGTTCATATTTGTCCTGGTTCCAGTCGATAGTTACTTCCTGAAAGTGAGTCTGCCGTGCTTTTCTCCGTTGTCCAGCTTCTAATCAGACGGACGTACTGTTTCCTTTAATCGCGCTGATACAGTGTTAGCGTGGTCTTCTTCTTCTTCTTCTTCTTCTTCTTCTTCTTCTTCTTCTTCTTCTTCTTCTTCTTCTTCTTCTTCTTCTTCTTCTTCTTCTTCTACTCGTCCTCCTCCTCGTCCTCCTCCTCCTTCTCCACTTTCTTCTTCTTCTTCTTCTTCTTCTTCTTCTTCTTCTTCTTCTTCTTCTTCTTCTTCTTCTTCTTCTTCTTCTTCTTCTTCTTCTTCTTCTTCTTCTTCTTCTTCCTTTTATCCCACACCTGTGCTTAGTCTCTCAACAAACTCACCCCAAGTCTCACAGGCTAGTTCACGATTGGCTGGAATTTAGAGCTAAAGTCTTCTACAGGATGTGATAGCCTGACCCACGTTAACCTTCCATCATCGTCTCCTACGACATGCAACGTAGTTTACAGCGTTAATATTCTCTCCTTCCCGCAAGGGCACTACGACACATGGGCAGACATTGTCATGCACTTCAGTATTCTAGAGAACACTAGGATTAAACTGTTTCTAATATAGGATGCATTTTTAATGACTGTGCAGTGTTTGAAAATATTCCCAGCCCAAGTTTTGTATTCACCCTCTGTAAAGTTCTTGCAAGATAATATGTAAATACAAAACTTGAACCTGCAATATTTTCAAACATTGCACAGTCATAACTGTACCATTTTAATGACAAACAATTAGGTCATAGAGGGGTTGATGTAGTTCAGTGATTCGCATACTTGCATGCCGGCAAGGTGGTTATGTGTTCGAACACCCATTCTGACGAGATTTCATTAACAGACCAGAACTTTCAAAATGTGTACTAGAAAATGCCATGAAAAGTAAAAGCGTCCAGCGCGAATTACATCACTCAAAGAGCGCCGATTGGTCGATCAAAATATGGGACAAGCCCATGTAGCCATAGCCCCAAAGCATGCACATCGTCATTTGCTTTTTTTTTTTTTTAAATCAGGTCATATCGTGTACAATAGGCCTACCCTTGTATTGCGATTGGCTTATCAAGTGTCTATGGGGATATTAGCATTCGCAGATAGTGGCCTGTTATTTTATCGTGCCTATTGTGGGGTCGTAAACATATCACGTTCAGCCGTTCTTACATGGGGATTTTCATTCATATTTATACTTCCCTTATTTATATAAGCAGCATTCTTGTTTGTCGTTGAATACGGCTGCATGTATGTCCTATTAATACATCATAATTCCCACGCCATTAAGCTTGGGCGATCACGGATCCCCATCTCAGATATCTAGGGTCAAGTGTGTTAGTCTCTGCAAGATATCGTCTCTTCAAGAGTTTAGATGTACAACGTACCTCCTCCAGCTAAGACAGACCTGTGGAATTCACAGCATGGGTAGTATGAGTTGTTACAACATAAATAAATCATGATATACACGCTACCTAATCCCTGATCCCTGGGGCACTGAATCGAATTAAAAGCTGTATTTCGTAAGTGTCAAAATTAGGGAGGCCCATGGGTAGGTTATGTTTTGTTTCATAGATCTCGGCACTTTTAAAGGGCAGGCTGGATAGGCCACTGTTCTGGCAAAATATGAAATTATAAAATATTAATATGTAAAGCAGTTTTGTTTACACGCCTTGAGATGTAATGGGTATATGGTGCTAGCCTCATATTCGCCACACGATCGGTTATGTGGTCAAAAATATGCAGGTCGCCTTTACGTCCCAGGTCAATTTTGTAGTTAGCACATCATAAATACTTTACGCGTTGACCTTGTTGACCTGGTGATCATGGGTTCGAACCACGGCGGGCTGATTCGGATTTTTTTTTTTTAAATTGTACTAGGCCCATGGTCGATCCAGCATAATATTGATACAGGGTGTATTTTTAATGACTGTGGGGATTTTGAAAATATTGCCGTTCCAAGTTTTGTATTTACATTTATGTTGCATGAACTCCACAGAGGGTGAATACAAAACTTGGAACGGCAATATTTTCAAACACCCCACAGTCATTAAAACTACACCCTATACTAACAATGTAATGGGAAATAAGGGCTCTCGGGCGTGAAATAACCACATTTCTCACTAAATGTCGATTTATTCATTCAATCATTCTGTAGCATGTCCTTTGCGGAACCTCGCTCCCATAACAACCTTCCAGAAAACCTCTCGATCATAAGCAAGATGTCCAGAGTCCGATAAACCCATCTGGAGATCATCCGTCGCATCCTGCACCCATCTTATCTTTAGCCTTCCTCTTTATCTCTTCCCAGACATATACCCATCCATTACTGTTTTCTCCAAACTTTCATGACGTTTCAAGTGACCAAAGTATTTCAATTTTCTTTGTTTTGTCGTCTTTAATAGCCAACCTTCTTCAATATTCAGCTCTTGAAGTATGGATGCATTTGTTATTTTCTTTATCCAAGATATTCTTAGAACTCGTCTATAACATTTATATTCAAAGGCATGTATGCGCTGTTCATCTTGTTTAGTAAGCAGTGTCAAGGTCTCACAGGCGCCTACTGCAATGAGAAAGATGCATTTTTGTAGTTCTATCTATCCCACTCCACAATTTATTCAGTTGTTATAATCTTTGAAGAGTAATGGATATTCATCTTTTCATTTCTTGCACTGTGTCACCGTTGTTGGTAATCAATTACCCAAGATATTCGAAATTTGAATGCTGATTGGTCTGTACAAATATGAGTCTAGCGCCGCTTGCACGATGCGCCCAAAAGCATGTAAAATGGTCCGTACCTACTTTTATGAGGGCCAGAGGGTTGACACAAACATTATGGTCACTTTTCCAAGGTGAAACTAAACAGAAAGAATAGACCATATTTGCATATAGATATGTCACTGCGTGCAGACATGGTATCTAAGTGTCTAGAGTACTAGCCTACCTTTCACGAGTCTTCTTCTTCTTTTTCTTCTTCCTCTTATTCGTCTTTTTCTTCGTCTTCATTTGTCCTACTGCTTTTGTAGTGAAGCGTTGCAAAGAGGACGCAGATGTCATTATGTTGTGTTTCGCTTGTCTTGTTGCTTATGGTCACACATTTTATATCTTCAATATCTCTTTTACTCCATCTAGCCAAATAATTCTGGCCCGTCCTCTCGCCATGTATTCCGATGTTCTCACATAGAACGCTCTAGTCACTAGTTGGTCTTGTTCCATTCTAACTAAATTTCCGAAGCATTTAATTCTTCCTTGTTCTATATTGTCAGTAATAGGTGCACTTCTTCTTAGTTTCTCATTTGTCTCTCTATCTCTTCTTGTTTTTACATATGCATTTCTTATAATTTTAAGCCTGGGAGTGTCTAGGGCTTCCGTGTTTGACATTGTTAACACTGCGTTGGGACGAATAAAGCGTCTATCAGCTTCTTTTGTGTATGCACGATCGTATGATCATGTTCTACAGCAGTGGTTCTCAACCTTTTTTGGCCCGTGCACCCTTCACCATATTTTCAGAACGTCCCTCCCCCCTTCCTATCAAATATTTGGCCCGTGCCCCCGTTCACCGTAGTTTCAGAACATCATTCTCTTCCCCCCTTTTATATTTCCTATCTAAAAATCCCCCCACCCCTACACAGTATACGTAACAATGGAAGGTAAATTTAATAGCATATACTAAAACAAGACTAGACATCCATATAAAACATGATTTGTGGGTCTACTTACTTTATAAAATGAATTTTAGAAGGATCAGACGTACATAATTGTAAAGTATGAAGGGCAAAACAATATCAAGTAATCGGATCTTGTATTAACGCGATCTTAAAATGGTTTTCATCCCCCCCCCCTGAAACCCTAAAATTCCCCCCCCCCCGCGGGGCGGGGTGGGGGGGGGGGATTCCCCACCGATTGAGAACCACTGTTTTAGAGTATCCACTGTTTTATAGTTGACGTTTTTTGCTTTCTGTATTCTTGTTTACATTCCTCTATCTAGTTTTTTTAATCCTCTGTGAACAGGCTGCCCATATAGTTTACTCTCTATCTTTTTTCTAATGATTTTCTATTTATATTTACTTTATATTGCACTGG
Organism: Cepaea nemoralis; assembly: GCA_014155875.1. Taxonomy (NCBI): domain Eukaryota; kingdom Metazoa; phylum Mollusca; class Gastropoda; order Stylommatophora; family Helicidae; genus Cepaea; species Cepaea nemoralis. The sequence goes on from JACEFZ010003906.1 coordinate 114,488, forward strand.
TGTTTGCCGAGCTGATGCTAATCTTTATATCAAGTAGTTTACACAAAATAGTTGTATATACTTTACAGGACGTCGCAGTCAACATCAGCATGTTTTACTGTTCTTATCTCTTAGCAAGTTCATGTTCTTTAGTTTGCTATAGCTTTCTGAACGACCGGCACCCATACCATTTCGTTTTAAAAAATACAATGCAAGGCGGTCTGCTACCAAATCGCCCGCATTTGTGTTTCAAACGCAGGTTGCGAGATCACAAACTTCGTCCCCTAAAACCTTCGCCACGGAGCAGGCATTTAGAGAAGTAATTGCTACAAATTCCCTCCGGGAACGGATTTGTAGTGGTCGACCTGGGAGCCCATGTCATTATCTAAAACCTCGTCCCGATGCAGATTTCGAATTCCCGACCACCAGGTAGGCAAGCCAGCATCCGACCACTATACTACCGCGGCTCCCTTGAGAATGCTTACCTGTAACATAATAATGCGCATGTGTAGCCTGTACATGTATGTCTACATGGCGTATGTACAGTGTTCAATACATGTGTGTGTACACTGTTTGTTTAACACAAGTATGTACATAGTTAATTCAACGTGTCTGTGTACGGCTTACACAGACATAAATGAAAACAAAAACACGCTAGCTATTGTTAGATCAGGGGTTTTCAACATGGGCTATACTGCACACACACAAAAAAAACATCCGCTTTTTCTTCGTTCTATGTCGAGGGAAGTGCGTCACACCTGGTCACGCACCTCAAAGGCAAGTAAATACGGCAAGCATGTGTGCCAGGTGTGCTTCACTTAGACAGACTCCATTTACGGTTTTTCCATTTAAGGGAGCTGAGTGGTCTCGGGGTATGGTGTCCGCCACCAGTGCCGGAGGTCCCGAGTTCAAGCCCCGGTCAGAGCTGGGTATTTTTCACGTGGACTTCTAGTAACAAAATGACCCCTGGTCTCTGGATAGTGAGATCGGACGCCCGTGTGTATGGAAATCGAAAAGGAGTAGCCTAACGGCGCTGCCCGGGCAAAATTTCGAGTTAACAATCTACCCAAAGTATTTCAGGATCCTCGCCGATGCTTAGATTCTCCGGACTCAGGTTTGAGTTAGGAGTAGAACGGAGCACTTATGGGTTACACCCGTGTGCCGTGATGTTCATTCTTCGACTAAACTAAACTAAACATTTACGGTTACGGGTTCTACCTACCGGTGGATGTGTTTTCTTTCCTAACAATTTAGCCAAGTCAGCGACCTTACGGCCTACAACTGCCATCGAATGTTTTACGGGCACAACTTGCACACCTAACCTCCTATTTCTCGCCCTTATTTGAGAAGGTTAGGTATCTGATCTTACTGCTCAAAAGATCTAGGGGAAAGGCGGCGGGGACGTGGGGACGTGAAATACCATTAGATTTCGGTGTTTCTTGGAAAAATCTCCAGTCCTAAGGTGAGATAGAACCAAGCACCCCCTGTTCCCAAGATTAACACTATAACCTCTCAGCCACGGCGGTGCCAGTAGCACGAAAAAAAAGGAAAAAATAACGTTTGACGGTGATGTATATTACCCCACCCCTTTTCCCCCCAGTACACACACTCACACATACACAAAAACACACATATATATACACACACAATTATCATTGTTGACCCGTACGTTTTAGACTGCGGTGACATAATACACCAATGTTACATGTATTCAAAGCGGGCGCGTTGAGTATTTGACGGGGCGCTGATGAACGCCATTAGCACAGTCGGACGAGGGTACGACGCCTGCGTTTGTTGTCTCGCTTAGTAAGGGAAAGACTGATCACCTATCGCCCCGTGCACTCAGGTTTACACAATGTGATGGTCCTGCCACGATACTGACCTCTAGCTAGTTCCTACTTTAGAACGTGTCTGTCTGTTTACAGATTCAATGTGTTTGTATTCAGACCTACGACAGGGGAAGACATGAATATGAAAACATGCCAGGTGTTGTTAAAGCATCGCCCTAACGAACCATTAATGTTACTTGTTAGAGAGGGGAAGAAATGAATATGAAAACATGCCAGTTGTTGTTAGGGCAGCGCCCTAACGAACCATTAATGTTAGAGAGGAGAAGAAATGAATATGAAAACATGCCAGTTGTTGTTAGGGCAGCGCCCTAACGAACCATTAATGTTATAGAGGGGAAGAAATGAATATAAAGACATGCCAGTTGTTGTTAAAGCAGCACCCTAGCGTCCCTAGCGAACCATTAATGTTAGAGAGGGAAGAAATCAGTATGTAAACATGTCAGTTGTCGTTAGAGCGCACCCTAGCGAACCATTAATGTTAGAGAGGGGAAGAAACGAAAATGAAAACATGCCAGCTGTTGTTAGAGCAGCGCCCTACGAACCGTTAAAGTTAGTGAGGGGCGCCTTGGGTGGGTGTATGTTGGTTTCGTATTTATCTTGAAACCTACAATGACTTATCGGTATATTTGTTTAATAGTAAGGATGCTTGATTGCTTGTGTTCGTTGACTTGAGCTCCAACGCGAAGTCCTGTATGTCGGATGAAGGCATCCTGTTGTCCAACATCAGTGTGATGTCATACAGGACCTGAGGTTTGCTTGAGTATCCGTTGTCCCATGTCTGGCTTATTGGTGTGCAGACTGGTGGTACCTCGCCATACAGGCAGACACTCTCCGACTTCGGAGGAATCGGCGATCCTACTGACTTTAGCCAGGACCCCGAAGTGACCTGTTGCCCAGGACAATCGACGAGGACGCGTCAATAGGTCTTGGCCTGTATATAACCCGGCCCTGGTGCCTTGGAAACACCTCTGCGTCTCAGTAAGGATGCTTTGAATTAATATTCGGAGAAGATAAATATAGAGGCGGTGTGACGAGGAAGTGGAGAAGAATAGGACCACAACCTAGATGGGATAAAGATGTGATAGATAACTTACACACGGCAGCAACAGAGGCAGGACATCTGGCTTATGATAGCGAGAGCGTCACAGACTGAGGAAGGGAACGTTCGGCACAGGACAAGCCACTGGGATGATGATGATGATGATGATGATGATGATGATGATGATGATGATGATGATGATGATGATGATGATGACTCACATGCACTTAGTATGATCTTTTTAATCTTGCAAGTGTATTTTTGTCACATATTGACTTATTGCATGTGATAATTACGAATATTACATATAAAATTACATTTTAGAACGACCTTCCAAAGCACCCAGGCTAATTTATTTTTTCATATCCTGCATTTTTCAGCTGCTATTGATGTCTTGGCAATTTTACGTTCAGTAGTTTGCCATTGCTTTCTGAATGATCGTCTCACATACCTTTCCGTAAGTAACCAACCCGACGCGATCAGCTGCCGAATCTCACGCAGCTGTGTTTCGTACGTGGGTATACGGGATTACGAACAGCGTCCCTAATCCCTTCGCCAGGGAGCCCGCTAAAATATTAATTTAGATAAATGGTGAGAGTTTGGGCTGAACAGGGAAACCGTAGAAAAAAAAAGAAGAAAAGAATGAAGCTGATCACGTGGGGTTCTGATATATTGTGCTGTTATTTCCTCGAGAGGAGATTGGAATCAACATGCACATCTTTAACCTGATTATCTGTTGGGATTAGTTACTGACTTTTTGTCTACACTCCTCTCTTCCGTCTTATCATCCATATATCCCTTTCTTTCACTCGCTCTCTAGTTTTCCCTCAACACATACTCCGACAACAGTTCTTTTTAACATTAAATAAAAGATTTATTTATAAAACTATGTCTTGTGTATGGATGGGTATTGTCTGTGTAGTTGCTAGTGTTCTTCTGGTGTGGCTGCTAGATAAGATGTAGATAGATAGTCTTCGTGTCTTTCTCTCGTCTCTTCTCTCGGCTAAAGTACAGGACGATATATAGACACCACAGAACGATCTCACCCTGACGGCTCCGTCTGCTTGCGTCTGTAGATAAATCCGTTCTTTGTAATGAAAATGTTCACCACTGTATCAATGTACTTAACCCGCTCACTATTTGCTGTCCGCTTAAAATGAATGTTCGTTGTTTCGTATAGCGTTCTTTAATCCATTCTGGAACAACACATCGAGATTCTAAAATGTTCTATTAGTGTTCTGTAAAAGTTCTACACTCGATATTTTGTAATTGATATATGCCCTTGGTACGCACTTTGCTACTCTATGAGATTGAGTCATTTGAGCTTTTCCATTAGCTCATCTGATCTTTATTATTCTTTCTCTGTCGTCCTTAATTCTTCCGGTGAGACTTCTATTCTTTCTTTTCTCCTGCACAAGTGTCGTGCTTTATTACTTTAAAGGGCTTTCTTGTGGGTTATCAACACTGAGTGATCTGGACCACAGCCATCTGTATTCTCTTATTTGATACGTCTCGCACTGGTATGGAAACCTGGTTGAGATACATTTAATAGTGAGATCTGTGTCTGCTTCCTCTTCTCCCCTATGTGAGTGTCTTTTCCTCCAGCCGAAATGAAAAGGCTTCCGAAAAAACCCACTCTGACATAGGATAGAAGATTCACCCCACATCTATACTGTTCCTACTAATAGAAAACAATGTTAAATGCACTTCACTAATATCTATATTCCTATTCTAAAACTATACTCTAATATACCTTATTTAGGCATCTGTGTTCCTTTATAGAATTAATGTAAATCCACGAATCGAAATTTATCCGCATCCAAGCACTTTATCCCATTATAAGGGAGGATATTTCTTTTCATTACAGGACACATAATTCTATCTTCTCGTCCAGTTGGGAATACACACACTAAACTGACAAAGAAAGTGGCTACTCTTTATAGGTCAGTCTATGTCGCATAATCCTTGACATTGCTGGACAAAGCAAATTCAGACTTCATTATCCCTTGTCAGTGGAAAATTTCTGATCTCGAACTTTTCCGTTGTTTAATACAACCAAACCGCATTCTGCTGTCCAGTCTTAGTCGCAAACCTACCTCCAGAACGCAATAGGCTGGTCCATGATACTGTCTGTCTTTGTAGCAAACCAATTTTTCCACTCTATAGGTCACCTGTGTTGTAGTCGACTCTCCCGCCTTGACCTACATACACATGCGCTGGTCAATCCGTTGTTTATATCCTTCTGTTTCATTAACCCTTCTGCTCCCTGGGTGTTCGCTGTATACAGTCGTCGATCTGGGAATCACTAACATTCAGCATTTCACGACATAGGCCCCCTCTTAAGAGATTAGACCGCGTCGAATCTTTCTCACTGTAGGTTTGATTCCCATGATCCACAACCCTAGGCTTCTTCCTCTGGATCTGGATGTCTGGATAAGAAATCTGCTCCTACATTCTCCTTTCCCGGGATGTATTCCACTGTGAAGTGGTATGGTTGCAGCAACAATGACCATCTCATCAGTCTGGCGTTTAACTTCTGTGATGTAGCTAGGAACATCAAGGGTTGATGATCTGACTGGACCGTAAACTGTACTCCGTACAAGTATGGTTGAAATTTTTGTACAGCCCATACGAGTGACAAGCACTCTCTTTCAACCGTTGAATAATTTTTCTCTGCCGGTAGAAGTTTCTTACTGGCATACGCTACCGGTTTCAAAATTGAAGCATCGTCTATTCCTTCTTGTAATAAGGCTGCTCCAATACCGATCCCACTCGCATCTGTTCTTAGCACAAATGGCTTTGTGAGGTCTGGAAGTTGTAGAACTGGCTTGTTCACCAACGCTTCCTTTAATTGACTGTAGGCCTCCTCACATTCTGGCGTCCATATAACTGCATCGGGAAGTCCTTTTTTTAAGGTCTCTGTTAATGGATTTCCCAGTTCGGTAAAATGAGGAATGAACTTTTGATAAAATCCACACAATGATAGGAAGGATCTTATATCTTTCTTGGTTTTAGGCCTCGAAGCTCGTCTGACTTTTTCCAGGTTCTTCGCCTCCGGGACAATTTTCCCGGGAGTGATGGTATGACCTAGAAATTCCAGAGTTTGGTAACCAATCATGCACTTGGTTGGTCGCGCCGTCAGCCCGGCTTCCCGGAGCCGATCGAAAACTCTCTCTAAGGATCCCAAATGGTCATCTAATCGGTCACTGGCAATCAGTATATCATCCATGAATGAGATAATGGCTGGGTCACGTAGAGGATCCAACAACGCTCTCATCATGCGAGTAAACACACTAGGCGCATTACTGAGTCCAAAAGGCATGACATTGAACTCATAGTGTCCCGTAGGTGTGCTGAAAGCTAGTAGATGTCGAACTTCTGGTTTGACCGGGATCTGATAATAACCCCTACTCAGATCTACTTTAGAGAAATACTTGGCCTTATGGAGCCTGGCGAACAACTGGGTTGGATTCGGCAACGGTTCCACTTGGAACTGGGTATGACTATTTAAAAGTCTATAGTCAATGCACAGCCGGTGTTCTCCACTCGGTTTTCGTAACAACACCACTCCAGCATTATAGGGGGATGTGGATGGTGCAATCACCTCATCCTCCAACAGTTTCTGTATCTCCTCCTCCAAAGCCTTCTCTTTAGCAAATGGTACTGGGTAGATTTTTTGGCGAACCGGATCCTGCGTAGTTAAGGTCATCTCGAACTCAACCAGCTCCGTCCGTCCTGGTTTATCCGTCAGGATCTGCTTATGGGATTTGAGAACCTGGCCAATTTTTTTCTCTCTTGAAGAGTCAGATCAGGGTTCACCTGTACTTCCCGATAAGTTTCCTGGTTTAGTAGAGGATACTCCCTCCCCTCATCTGGTCCGGTTTCAGTTTCCACTGCTACCGCCATTGCCATGAGATGGGCTGCTCCTTCCCGGGTTCTTTCTGCATATTTTCTCAAGAGATTAATATGAAAAATCTTCGATTTTCCCCGGATCCGTATTTGATAGTTGGTTCTGGATACCATCCTTTCCACGGGAAATGGTCCTTGCCAGCCTATCTCCAGTTTGTTGTTTCCCGTTGGGAGTAACAACAAGACTTTGTCTCCCACCTCAAGAGCTCTGTCTCTAGACTTACGGTTATAGTATTCCGCATGTCTCTTTCTGGCCTTTCTCAAGTTTCGAGTGGCCAGAGCCCAGCCCGTGTGAAGTTTTTCCTTCAGTTCCTCCACGTATTTGTACGAGGAGATCACCTCTTCTGAGGTTTCTTCTTCCGTCCAACTCCTCAATAACGCTTCCAATGGTCCCTTGATTGGTCGACCAAACAGCAGAGTTGCTGGCGGTACTCCTGTTGAGCCATGTGGCACTTCCCTATAAGCAAAAAGGGCTGCCGGGATGTATTCATCCCACCTATCCGGTTTTTCCTGGGCCAATTTCCTGAGCATTGTCATCAACGTGCCGTTGAAACGCTCTACTTGTCCATTAGCTTGAGGGTGGTAAGGACTGGTATGTATATGGTTGGAGTGGAACACCCCAAATACCTCCTCCATGAGTTTCCCACAAAACTGTGACCCATTATCCGTCAGAATCTGATTAGGGAAGCCTAATCTGGTAAAAACCTCCATCAAGGCATCAGCCACTCTTTTCGAGTCAATGGTTGACAATGGTATGGCTTCACTCCACATTGAACAGCAATCCACCATAGTGAGGATATACATGTTCCTCTTCTTAGTCCTAGGAAGAGGCCCCACGATGTCGATAGCTACCCTCTCGAAAGGAGAGTTCATAACGGGCATTTCACCTAACACCACCGGCGCTGTCCAGTGTTTTGGGGCCACCCGCTGACACTCTGGGCATGACTTTACATACCGACTCACATCTCCCGTCAATCCTGGCCAATAATAATGACAGGAAATCCGCTGCATGGTGGCGGCGATACCCATGTGTCCACTGAACGAAATGGTATGCCCCATCTGAAGAATTTGGGCACGGTAGGCCTTCGGGACTACCAATTGACCGTGTAGGTTGTCTCCCCTTCCGGCTCGCCGGTATATTAGCCGATTCTTCATGTAGTACTGTCCGCGTTTGGGTGGAACAGCACTCTTCTGCAACTTCTTGTAGCACGGACGTAAACTATCATCCTCACTCTGGGCCGTTCGTAACTCCCCTGGCATTGGGTTTGAAATCCTTTCCTCTGCCTGATCCGTTTCCTTCTGAGAGCGTGTCTGCATAGCTCCCATGTGAATTGGTTCCTTAGGCATTCCCAGAAAGACATACCGGCAACCGAGGATGACTGGAAATATGGGATCACTCAATACGGCGGCCTTGATTGTGCCAGTGACGTATCTTGACCGAATCTCCACTTGAGCAATGGGTAACTTCATGGCTACAGCACTCTTAGTCGCAGGCTGTATCTCCATGGTCTCCCCTGTGAGTTGTTCGGGGGATACTAGATCCGCCGAAATCACCGCTTCCCCATCCAGTCCCGTATCGTATAAACATTGGACTGGTTGTCCATTCACCTCAATCAATTCCACCACCGAGGGTCTCCCTTGGTCCGGAATGTCCTCCCCCTCCTCGACTTTTCCCTGGGATTCCTCGAGGGGTTCATCGAGGTGTGTTTCGAAGGGACCATCATTTGCCTTGCCTCGGCATTCTGTAGTCGTATGGGTTTTCGACCTGCAGTGTGTGCACCATGTTCCCTTCCTATGTTTCCGTGTGTCCTTTTTGTTCCTTTCTCCTTCACCGACCTCAGCCTTGTCTGTGATCACCTTCTTATGATTCACTTGGCATGCCGCGAAGTAAGGATTTTTCGGTTTCGATCTGCAGTCTTTTGTGTTGTGAGATGCCGCCTTGCAAATCGAGCACCACTTCTCGGACCACGGTCGTTTCGCTGGAGAATTCGAGGTGTTCTTGGTTCCCTCCTTCACCTTCTCGGAACTCTCCGTTGACGTCTTTTTATAAGGTTCCCCTTTAGTTTCTTTTCCGTTCGTCGATTTTTTTCGGTCTTGTTTTTCCTGCCCTTTGCTTTGTGTACTTAGTTCTGCCGCCTCCCCATGTACCTCTACGAATCGCTCCGCCAGCTTATTCACAACATCAATCCGTTCCGCCCCTTGTTCTCCCAAGAAGGTTCTGAGAGGTTTCGACATTTGCTTTCGCATCTGGTCGACCACCATCATCTCTTCGAGACTCTCATAATCCCTCTTGAATTCTGCCAAGTCCATCCATTTCTGGAGATAGGATTTCAGCCTTAGACTGTATGCGGCGAATAGCTCTCCCGGCTCTCGTCTAGACGATCTAAACTTTTTCCGATATGTTTGTGCGGTGACTTCATAATGTTTCATCAAAGCTGCTTTCAATTCCTCGTACTGATTTTCCTGTCCTGGTGGTAGGCGTGTGTAGACCTCGTACCCTGAACCACGTAACGCCTGGGATACTTTAAGAGCCCATCTGGATCTTTCCAGTCCCATAGCGATTGCCATAGCCTCGAACCGATCCAAAAACTGGAATATCTTTTCTTTACTTTCATCGTAGACTGCTAAAGGAAACTTCATGGCATGGTAACCCTGTCCAGTCATGTGGGTTGCCCCAGGTGAAGATGAACTTCCTTCTGCTGCATCTATTTCACCCTTAGTTTGTGTCTTGAGTTCTAACTCTTTCAAGCGGTATTCATGTTCCATTTCTTGTCTCCTGGCAGTCTGTTACATTTCCAGTTTCTTGGTCTCCTGTTCCAATTCCAGTCGCTTGGTCTCCTGTTCCAGTTCCAGTCGCTTGGTCTCCTGTTCTAGTTTCTTGGCCTCTTGTTCCATTTCCATTCGTTTGGTCTCCACCTCTATTTTTCTCACTTCCAACTCGGCTTTCCGGTCTTCTCTTTCCCCTTTACGAATCTCTCTCTCTCTCTTTCTTGTATGTAATCAGTTAGCTCGGTACCAGCTAACCCAATTTCCTCCCCGTTGGCTCTCAGTTCTGCTGTAGTTACTTTAGGAGTTGCCATAGTTACAGCAGATAAGTCAGCAAGTTGAGTAAAGATCCCTCAAGGCAGAAAAGAAGTACTCACTATACAATTATATTCCACCTAGAACCTATATCATTATCTATGTCTATCTAATATTATAAACCTACGACACCCCACCGTACATCACAACCACTCTCTCATCCACAAGAGGAGATATAGGATAAAGACTTATGTAGACGTGTGACCGTGTGACTAGGTATGTAATGTCTTACCACCTATCCACATTCACTCTGTCTGGAACTTTCTCACTGCAAAGTCACCAGCATTAATGAAATGTTTCTACCATATATGTAATGGCACCATATATCCAATGGACGTCCTTCCATTAAAAGTCATCAATATATACTTATATTCCTTCCAATCAGTATGTCCCAACATGTAGGTACTCCGCTATGCCTGTGCCAATATGCAGGTACCTCTCTCTATGCATATGCCTCTTTATGCTTTTAGGTCATATGAGTATTATGTATGTACGTACCCCGCTGCTCCACCATTTTATGTGCTGTTATTTCCTCGAGAGGAGATTGGAATCAACATGCACATCTTTAACCTGATTATCTGTTGGGATTAGTTACTGACTTTTTGTCTACACTCCTCTCTTCCGTCTTATCATCCATATATCCCTTTCTTTCACTCGCTCTCTAGTTTTCCCTCAACACATACTCCGACAACAGTTCTTTTTAACATTAAATAAAAGATTTATTTATAAAACTATGTCTTGTGTATGGATGGGTATTGTCTGTGTAGTTGCTAGTGTTCTTCTGGTGTGGCTGCTAGATAAGATGTAGATAGATAGTCTTCGTGTCTTTCTCTCGTCTCTTCTCTCGGCTAAAGTACAGGACGATATATAGACACCACAGAACGATCTCACCCTGACGGCTCCGTCTGCTTGCGTCTGTAGATAAATCCGTTCTTTGTAATGAAAATGTTCACCACTGTATCAATGTACTTAACCCGCTCACTATTTGCTGTCCGCTTAAAATGAATGTTCGTTGTTTTCGTATAGCGTTCTTTAATCCATTCTGGAACAACACATCGAGATTCTAAAATGTTCTATTAGTGTTCTGTAAAAGTTCTACACTCGATATTTTGTAATTGATATATGCCCTTGGTACGCACTTTGCTACTCTATGAGATTGAGTCATTTGAGCTTTTCCATTAGCTCATCTGATCTTTATTATTCTTTCTCTGTCGTCCTTAATTCTTCCGGTGAGACTTCTATTCTTTCTTTTCTCCTGCACAAGTGTCGTGCTTTATTACTTTAAAGGGCTTTCTTGTGGGTTATCAACACTGAGTGATCTGGACCACAGCCATCTGTATTCTCTTATTTGATACGTCTCGCACTGGTATGGAAACCTGGTTGAGATACATTTAATAGTGAGATCTGTGTCTGCTTCCTCTTCTCCCCTATGTGAGTGTCTTTTCCTCCAGCCGAAATGAAAAGGCTTCCGAAAAAACCCACTCTGACATAGGATAGAAGATTCACCCCACATCTATACTGTTCCTACTAATAGAAAACAATGTTAAATGCACTTCACTAATATCTATATTCCTATTCTAAAACTATACTCTAATATACCTTATTTAGGCATCTATGTTCCTTTATAGAATTAATGTAAATCCACGAATCGAAATTTATCCGCATCCAAGCACTTTATCCCATTATAAGGGAGGATATTTCTTTTCATTACAGGACACATAATTCTATCTTCTCGTCCAGTTGGGAATACACACACTAAACTGACAAAGAAAGTGGCTACTCTTTATAGGTCAGTCTATGTCGCATAATCCTTGACATTGCTGGACAAAGCAAATTCAGACTTCATTATCCCTTGTCAGTGGAAAATTTCTGATCTCGAACTTTTCCGTTGTTTAATACAACCAAACCGCATTCTGCTGTCCAGTCTTAGTCGCAAACCTACCTCCAGAACGCAATAGGCTGGTCCATGATACTGTCTGTCTTTGTAGCAAACCAATTTTTCCACTCTATAGGTCACCTGTGTTGTAGTCGACTCTCCCGCCTTGACCTACATACACATGCGCTGGTCAATCCGTTGTTTATATCCTTCTGTTTCATTAACCCTTCTGCTCCCTGGGTGTTCGCTGTATACAGTCGTCGATCTGGGAATCACTAACATTCAGCATTTCACGACATATATAAACAGTTGAAAACCGTTGTACTAGTCTAATCGTTGGTTAGAGCTGGTTTGGGGGGGGGGGGGGGGTGTGGGGGGTGAGCCAGGGAGTTGTGAGGGAGAAACAGATTGTTGTTGGGTAGAGGGGAGTGCAAATGTGAACTTTCCCCATTGAGGAAGAGATCGAACATGAATGAAAGCGTGCAAGTGGGTCGGGGTTGTAAGGGAGGGAGAGAGAATGAATGAATGAATGAACATCTTTATTTTCAAAGGGTTAAGAATTGGGCACGCAGGCCCGTCTAACATTCTGCCCTTCTTCACAATTTCCTCTCATACACTCTTTCATTCAACATCACTTATGAAGCAAATTTTTGACAACAAAAGAACAATAGCATTATAACGCATGAAAAATAATCAATAACAAATGACTCACTGAGGCAATGTTTAACATGGGTATTATATATACTTAAGGAAGGTGTAACGTTCCATACACATGGGCATGTTTTTTGGCTAGTTGTCGTTTGAAATAATTTACCATTATTATTGTATTTTTATTTATTTATTTATTTTTTTGTTTATGGGGGAATGTAGTCACTACTGAGGTAGTGTTCAAACAGATTGCGAATGTATGTATCATGATTGGTGGTGTCTTTGATTTCTTGTGGAAGATTGTTCCACAAGTGAGCGGCAGAGTATGCTAAGCTTGTTTTATATAAGTCTATCCTAGGAGAGAATTCTATCCTAGAGAGAGAGAGAGAGAGAGAGAGAGAGAATATGTGTGAATGAAAGAGAGAGAGAGAGAGAGAGAGAGAGAGAGAGAGAGAGAGAGAGAATATGTGTGAATGAAAGAGAGAGAGAGAGAGAGAGAGAATATGTGTGAATGAAAGAGAGAGAGAGAGAGAGAGAGAGAGAGAGAGAGAGAGAGAGAGAGAGAATGTATGTATGTGTGTATGGCTGTGTGTGAGAGAAAGGGAGAGAAAAAAATATGTGTGTGGGTGGGGGGGGAGGGGATGGTGACTGAGTGAGAGAGAACTTGTGATTGAGAGACAGGGTGCGTGTGTATGTGAGTGTGTTTGAGCGAGTATAGAGAAAAAAGCGAGAGACCGAGACAGAGAGAGAAAGAAAGTCATGATGACATAATGTATAGCGCTCTTACTTCCCAATTCAGTGGTCCGGGTTGAAGCATCACCGGTGATAATTTTGTCAGTACCAGTACGGCCCTAGGGTCGACGTATCCTAATTTAGGGATCCCGGACAGTTATCTGGAAATCCCCTGGGAATACATTGCCATTGCGGCGAGAAATAGGACTGGCTTCTTTCCTCCTCCCACCTCATTTAAGTCGCAGCTTATAATAAGACCTACATACTCATACGGTAGGAGCGGTTACAGAACAACCGTTACATTCTTATCCCCCCCCCCCCTCCCTCATCTAACGACTGCTTTGAAAGTTCCAGATTCCACTCTAGCATAAATTATGTTCGATTTTCCACTGTAGCACAAATTATAAGTGCTATGTCTCGTATATACATCTCTTTAACACTCTGGGAATTCTACTTTAAAGCGTGTGGGTTTAACCTGAATTCCTTCGTTTAGTGATGCGCTCAGGGGGAAACATTGCCAAGGATGAGCGAGAGAATTTTCTGGTGTATTTTAATAGCTTAGGTGCGAGAGAATGGTGCGAAATTAGAGAGACCCAACATTAACAGGAATTCCCAACATGGAAATTCCCAACATGGAAATTCCCAACATGGAAATTCCCAACATGCAAACGGAGGAAAAAATTTGGATTGCAATTCATTTCAGCGGATATATTAAATCACGTTATCAAACAAATATTTAGTTGCCTGTCTTGTACTAGATGTGGCAATATACCCCAACATGTGCTGTCTGTTTAAGGTCTTCTATGCAGTTTTACGTCTTTTTGTTTACCATTTCTTTCTGAACGACAGACTCTCAAACCGTTGTGAAAATAAACGCAAGGCGGTCTGATTTCGAACCCGGTATTCGGAGTTATGAAACGTGTTCACTAAACCTAGGCCATATACGCCAGCCAAGCGAATAGAATAAGAAAGACATTTACACGTACTGATTCGCACGTATAGAGGCAAACAAACAGAATTATTCACTAATTTCATTTCACCTTCTCGTGGTGTGAAAGAATACCCGCGAATGCCAGTAAGTCGATCTATCTATCACATGGCATCTCCGCATTGAAGGTAGGCAGGTATATATCCCCACCACCTCCTGTTCTGTCTTCCTGGTGCAAATCATCTAAGCCCCTTCTAGTCCATATCTTGATGTTGTCTACCCATGTTTAGTTCTTTGCAAATCCTTTACAGGATGTCGCAGTCAACCCTAATGTTTTGTCTGTTTGTAATTTCTTGGTAAGTTTCATGTAAGTTTTCTGAACGACCGTACACTCATACCATTTTATAAAAACCAATGCAGGGCGATCTGCTGCCGAATCGCCCGCAGCTGTGTTTTGAATGCGGTATGCGGGATTATGAACTGCGTCTGTAAACCCTTCACCACAGAGCACTCACCTGTAACGTTGTCTTTTTCTTTCAAGCATCATCTCCACAATTCCCTCTAGCACAGTGATTCTTAACCGGTGGCAAATCCCCAAATCGTTTTATGTAGACGCCTAGACTTGTTCTAGTATGTGTTATTAAATTTAGCTTCCATTTTTATGTATACTGTGTAATGGTGGGGGGATTTATAGGGAGGACATTTGAAAAGGGGGGGGGGTGGGTGGGAGGAATGACGTTCTGAACATATGGTAAAGGGAAGGGGGCATGAACCAAAAAATGTTGAGAACCACTGCTCTAGCACATCCTTTAACAGTGAGAAGTGCCTTAGAATACAATGGAGGCGGACGTTCTCTCAGGACGCCACTAGCACTATCTGCTTGTCAGCTCTTTGTTGGCTTATGCAGAAGGGAACGGATCACTTCTGGGAATGACTTGAGTGCGGTGATGTTGATTCCAGATTTCATATTTTATACTGTGTCGTTCTATATGGTCGCGGCAAGTTAATTTTCTCACCTTGATGTAATTCAGTAACGGTTTCTTAAATTCACACTTGTAGTTATATGTATCTGGTTATTTGTTACATAAACCGCACTGCATTTGTTTTCATACAATTGTATGAGTGCCGATGGTTCAGAAAGGAATGGCAAACTACTGAACGCAAATTTGCCAAGAAATCGCGAACAGCCAAACAAAATTATGGGGTTGGCTGCGCGTCCTGTAAAGGATATGCAACTAATTTCTTTATTTTGTGATATGATGGTCTTCCCATTCGTTCACATTTCAATAGTTTCAATGCCCACCCCCCCCCCCTTCCCTCCCATGTTACTGAGTTACTGATGCATTGTCCATGTGTCTGCATCATACACTATTGCAGAGTGAATATAATACAATGAATGAAACATCAACAAATTTACAAGTAGAACCGATAAGCTCTTCTAGACCACCATCACAAGTAACAAAATAAACGTTGCGGAAAAAGCCTTCGTCAGCACATAAACAACTAACTCACAACTACACAAATAACTCTGCATGAAAATACAAATATATGAAACTTACTCATCTGTTTTCTTGTTATTATGGACTAAAAGAACACTATTTGAAACAAGTAAAGAGTTTCAAATACTTTTTTTTTTAATTTGTTTGTTCGCATATCCTTTACACACGTCGCTGTCAACATCAACATCTTTCAGCTGATTGTTGATTTCTTGGCAAGATTAAGCTCAGTAGTTTGCTATTGCTTTCTGAGCGACCATTTCACATACTCCGTAAGTTACCGACGCGACGAGAACTGCTACCAATTCTCGCGCACGTCACGTTACTCACAAGAGTATACGGTATTACGGAGAAAGACGCTGCCCCTAGGCCAGGGAGCCGGCATTTCAAATACTTAGGAAGTGTAATATCATCGAATGGCCAATCAGAAGATGAGACCGAAAATAGATGCAATAAGGCACACCAATTCATTGGACAAATGACACCAATACAAAAGAACAAACACGCACCAAAGTTTACTAAGAAAGCATTCTACACCACAATCTTCCTACCAAATCTATGCTACCAGTCCCAAACCTGGACAATGACAGAAAAAGAGAGGAAAAAAAAACATACACAACAACAACAACAGAAATAAGATTCCCGAGAAGAATGCTCAGTGTATCAAGAATAGATAAAATTAAAAATGAAGAAATCAGAACTAAAGTGAGGGTTACAGCAGCACTGGATTTTATTAGAAGGCAGCAAGTCAAATGGTTTGGCCATGTAACTAGGTTACCAACTAACGGTATACCACAACAAGCAATGCTGTACAGACCAGATGGAAGCAGAAGAAGATGCCGGCCACATAAACGATGGACAGATGGAATAGCAGAGTTCATGAGATTATCGATACATGAAGCCCATATACGGGCACTGTCCCTCTGTTTATACTTCACCTCGACACAACAAGATGCCAGAGGAACAAGATGAGATGAGATGGACTTGACACGCGTGTCATAGACCACGTCTATGGTTATAATAAACAGTAAATGTTATACTTAAGTTCATCTGCCGGCTCGGTAGTTATATGTTCGAATCCCAACCGAGGTAGGGGTTTATTTTTTTGTTTTTTTAATTGACTTGGGCATACTTGTTTAACTAGCCTAAAATCACTATCGTTCTGTGCCACGCCAGCAAGCGTGGGTAGTCATGGTTTCCTTTCCCACAGAATCACCACCAGTCTTGGGTTAGGTCTGTGTTCTTGTCTCGAGTATGCCACGCGCTCAATTCATGCACGTATTCAGTTCTTTGATCTTTTCCCATCAATTTTGCCAGATGGACTAAGGATGTCAAGTTTATTTCTCCTCATTGTACCATATTATGTTTAGGGAAATAAAGAGGATCATTGTGATATTGACTATATCAACTACCGAGTGCCACTTAGTCTTTAGAAATATGGGGCAGTCACTATAAGGAGCCGCGGTGGCTAGACACTCACCTTCCTGCCTAGTGATCAACGGTTCGAGCCACATTGTGGCGGTTTAAATTTTTAAGTTTGGCCGTGACTCCAAAGTTGGCCTGGACTATAATGGTAACCAAGAAAAGTCTTGTGAAGTAATGGCGGCCTTGTGCTACTGAAGAAGAAGAAGACGGGGGTGAATGGGGAGAGACCAAAAAGAGGACAGAGAAGGAGGCGGCAGCAGCAGCAGCAGAATAAGTAGAAGAGGAAGTAGCAAAATTAGAATGGGAGAATGAGGGGGAGGAGGAAGGGGTCGAGAAAGCACTTTTATATGTACATATAAACGAGATATCGTTCTCTTTACCAGAATAAATCATAAATATAGAAACACACCGCTGTCAACGTGAAAACAGCTTTGTTTGCAATTAAAACCACCAGCTTTATCACAAAGCGAAGTCATTGTTTATGATGTATTGATTCAGGAGTGTTGTTTCCACGAGTGCTCTTTCCATGGCACACACAGAAGGTAGTCGATATGAGTTTAGATTTACACAAAAGCAATTTACCAGCAGGCATTTATTTCACATAAATCTCAGTCCTTTGAAAGTTTCTTTCAACGTTAAGGCAAAATGATATAATTGATTTATAAATTAAAGCGGAGAATTTACGTCAATGCACTGAGAACAAGTCAGTAAGTGTTACGTCACTCCCAGCAGAAGTCGAGGGGTGTGAGAGCGGTTTACCCCTGTTGCTAGGTAGCGGCTAGCTGGTTTGTCTATCGTCCCGGGCGGTTGTGGGTTCGAATTTCCATCGCCGTGGATTTTTTTTTTTTTTTAAATTTGACCTGGGTTTCCAGGTCGAGCCAGCCTAAACTGAGTACCCGGAAATGAATATGGAAGTGCCGACGGCGGCTGCCGTCATACTGACCACATCACTCGTAGAGTTCCTATTGGTTGATAAAAATATATGCTAGCAACGTATACCCAATAAGCTTCAATGCTTGCCTCGTTGTAGTGTCAACCCAGTTTCATAAAAATAGGTACTGGATAATGTGTATGAACTTTCTGGGGATTGTCGGCGAAGGAAACGCTGCGTTAAAGCGAACAGGCTGCACTGTATCATTTTGCCGTTGCCTTGAATATTGTCAAATCCTACAGTTTTACACTCCAGGGACAGTTTCTTCTATGGTACTAACTTGTAAATAGTTAGTGTTATAGCTGTGTGTGATTCATTAAAGCCAACCCAGTGAGTGCTGATCTAGTTAGTTAGTTAATTAGTTAGTTAGTTAATTAGTTAGTTAGTTAGTTAGTTGGTTGGTTGGTTGGTTGGTTGGTTAGTTAGTTAGTTAGGCAGGTAGGTAGGTAGCTAGCTTGTTAGTTAATTAGTTAGTTAGTTAGTTAGTTAGTTAGTCGACAGATCATCCTCATTGCACATCGAACCATTCAGTCCATAAGTGCTCGGATCCCCTCCTTATCAAATCCCGCAGCGTGTAGCGGCTAATGACACCGGTTCTATGTTGGTTTATCAGTCTTCTTTGGCTTCCTGCGTAGTGTTCTTGTTTGGCCACACCTATTTTAATTTGCTGTTCCCGCAGTCTGACCATGGTTGTAGATTCGCAATCATTACTTGGTACTCGCAAAAGTCTCACTTCTCGTAGAGCATTCAGAATGCTGATCTATTCGTTGACAGAGAAATAAGTAAATAAGTTGGCACATTTGCACGAAACTCATATCTTCTTCTTCCTCTTGTCTCTCTGTCTCTCTCTCTCTCTCTCCTCTCTCTCTCTCTCCTCTCTCTCTCTCTCCTCTCCCTCTCTCTCTCTCTCTCTATCTTCTCTAGTTGTTTGTTTGGCTATTTTTACGTTTCTCTTGATAAGTCATTGTCTCGCTAATGGTCTCTTCTTTATTCTCTGTCTCTCTTTCCCCTCGAGTCTCTGTTTCTCAAAGTATGTCTTTGACCCTCTCTGTCTCTCTTTTTATCTCTACATGGGTCTCCCCTTTCCTCTCTCTATCTTTAGTTGCCTCTCTGTATATTTTTCGTCGCTTCTTTGTATATTTTTCGTCCTATCTCTGTCTCCCTCTCTCTTTCATTGTTTAACTACCTCTCTCTCTCTCTCTCTCTCTCTCTCTCTCTCTCTCTCTCTCTCTCTCTCTCTCTCTCTCTCTTTCTCTCCTCTATTTTCGTAACTCTGTCTCTCTCGCTTTCTATCGTTACTCTATACGTCTATTTTTATTTATCTCTCTACTTCTATATTTTCCATCTCTGTCTCTCTATCTGTATCAATCCATCTATGACTCTCTGATTCCCTCTCTACCTCTAACTTTCCACCTCTTTGCCTCTCTCTGTCTGTGTCTCTCTTTCTCTCTCCTCTACTTCTATTTTTCTATCTATATATCTCTTCTCCTCTTTCTATCTATCTTTCTCGTTTTCTTCCTCTACTTATATTTTTCCATCTTCCTGTCCTCGCTTTTGGTCTCTCTCTCTCTCTCTCTCTCTCTCTCTCTCTCTCTCTCTCTCTCTCTCTCTCTCTCTCTCTCTCTCTCTCTCTTACTTGCACACGCATAGTATGTTCTCAGTAGGATAACTACGAAAAGTTAAAGTATTATAATGTATGTGTGTGTGTGTGTGTCCGCGCGCGTAAGTGTAAGTAAATCTGCCACAGCTCACTATAGATGCGGAGGATGAGTACTAGGTGGTTTGGGGGGGGGGGGGGAATTCCAGCACACGTTTATATATTGGCCACACCCCAGCCACGCTCATTCTTCTCGCTTGCCTCAGTAAAGTGAATTAGCAGGGCAATGTTGTGCTGAACAGCATGCACGACAAGTGAGTAACTAGTCGTCGCCGACAAAAATAGAAGTGCAAATACACACACAAAATAACTAGAATCTCGACGAACGGAGCAATACACACAGATGACGGCGAATGTTTCGACCAAAGTCTTTATCAACGAGCAAGAAAAACAAAATAACACAAACACAGACATCACCCCCACCCCCACCCCCCACCCCCACCCCCAAAAAATGAATATTTAACATGGGAGCTTAGCTGATTCAGTGTCACACAAAAAGTAGGATTGACCCAAACACGGTAAGCAATCAAATGTACAAGTTATATCATGTACATTTCTATTCACTGAG
The DNA here is from genome assembly GCA_014155875.1 of Cepaea nemoralis. NCBI lineage: Eukaryota > Metazoa > Mollusca > Gastropoda > Stylommatophora > Helicidae > Cepaea > Cepaea nemoralis. The sequence continues at coordinate 134,607 of JACEFZ010003906.1, forward strand.
CATAGAATTTGCGAAGAATACTAACGAAACAAAACAAATAACACGATGAGCCGAGTATGACGTTATATCGTCCTGCTGTCGAAATGTGAGGTCACATTTGACGATATTTTATCCTTCGGCACTCTATCAGTTAAGAAGGTAATCCTATCATCCCGTATAACGCGTTCTCTTTCTAACCTTTTGTATTACACTTTTCGCTTGTGTGTCTGTAGTTTTCAGGCATATCTGTTGGTTAGGGTTTACTGAACGCAGTTTCACAATTCCTCAACATATCATATCGAGGGTTCGAAGGCAGCCGTAGGATATTTGGGGGAACATCGCTTTGGGTTGATAGAAGACCACCGACGCTGAAATCATTGTGAACATCAACGCAAAGACACCAGCTCCCGAATCGTCTGAGACTGACTTCGGATGCGGCATGTCGGGATTGTGAATCTGAGTTCGTTACCTAAGCTAGAGCCATCTACTCTGGGATTGTAGGGCAACAGCACTTCTCTGCTCACATTTGCATTCTCTATGTGAACAAGTGTTTATAAATGTCTGCGACGTTCTGTAAAGGACATACAACTAACTTATGTGCTCTGGGATAACCCAGCCTTAAAAAAGTATACCGGATAATTTTCAGCAGCATCATCATGTGTCGTGTCGATAAGTGTGGGCGGTCATGTTTCGCCATCTCACATGATCACGAGAGTCGTGGGTCAGCTCCGTGTTGTTGTCTCGACCATGCCCGTAGCCAAGCCATCCAGAAATTACTTCTCTGCCTTTCCCATTGCTCTTTTCCCCTCAATCTTGTCAATTGTCACCAAGATCTGCAATATATTTCTTCTGATAACAAGTCCACAAAATGTTGACTGTCTAGGTCTAATTTCTCCAATAGGTTTACGGTTTCCATTTTCTAATTTTCAGCAGTTTCTGGAAATTACCTGGGAAGAAAAAGCGACTATGAACGGAACTGGCTACCATATCCACAATATACTGTGTCATAGAATTCATGACAGCTGACAGAAAGTAATATACTAATAGTAATAGTACACTGGTTGGAACGGAAATCAACAGAAATAACGTTGTGATCACATTTAACTAATATTTATTGAATAAGGGCGTTAGTTACACAAAACATTAATAAAACTCCCTAACCTAAAGACCACCCAATCACAAATTACCGGCTAACCCTTCTAAGTGCTAATGCCTTTTAAAAACAAACTCGTAACTTGGTTCTAATGCCCGACAATCCCTATCACCATCCCAAGCTCCAACTGTCTAACTGACAACTGACAACCCCTTCTTCCGTTTTCTACATTACACATATGGTGCACATCATGTCTGCACCGAGCCATGCGCAAACTAAGCACGTACCGTGCTAGTAGTTATGTGTTATATTCGATTTAGTAATATGTGTAATATGGGGCTGTGACAACGGCCTTCGCACCCAACAATCGCACCTGCTTTGGCACCACTTTTACCTGAACATTCACATCATATCTTTCACAGGAACCATGAACATGGCAGAGGGAGGACCCGTGAAGCATCAGGAGTCCGCAAGAACACTTACCTCTGGTGCTCTGAGGCTGTTTGACCATCAGGTGGCGGGCCAGTCTTTGATTCTGCACTACAACGAAACAACGATCTGCAAGTGTTTAATACAGAGAGAGTATCAGTTCTACCAGGTCATGCCCAAGTATCTTCGCCCGTTTGTTCCAGAATTTCGAGGTGAATATAAGAGTGCTTTTTGGTAGACGGGTGAGGGGATATGATAATACTTTTGCTAGGATGAGTCCGCTTCCGGGGTGAAGATGATGAAAGTCAAACTTGTCCGCTAATGGTATATATACTCTGGGATAAGTGGACTACTCTGCAGTTGAGCAGACCAGGGTACTCACTTGCCCTGACAGTCCGAAATGACTGTCAAAGGCAGAGGTAACCGTCCCCCATGTGGAATGGAACGCAAGGGGGAAAACACCACATTATCTGCCCACGTTTTCATGATTATCCACAGTTTAGAGCCAATGATCCAAACCAAAAGCCCGAGATCTGTTGAGCGACATGAACGCCTACGCCAGCTGATCAGGCACTTGATCTTGATGATGAGGATGAACCATGGATTAGGGATTTTCTTTTCAGTGAAAATGTCTCTCACTTAATCATAACGAACTCTGCCCCAGGGAATAGGTTTCCAAAGAGAATAATAATCACCATGGGCTGAAAAATGACTCAGTGTAGCTCATTACTGCAATTCCTCCTCTCCTAATATATGTTCCTTATGTGATCAGCAGGAAGTCGCAGTGACGTAATGGCTAGACGTTTGGCTGCAGACCCCGTGGTCATGGGTTCAATACGTATCGGGGCAGATTCGAAATTTTAAAGACATTGAAGTGGGCTTCCAGATCGATTCAGTCTAAAAATATGTACAGGGAAATATCTCAGGAAGTAAAGACAGCCGGCATCATACTGACCATATCACCCACCGATACTGACCGTATCACCCACCGATACCCACCATATCACTCATCACTACCCACCATATCACTCATCGCTACTGACCATAACACACAACGCTACCCACCTTATCACCCACCGCTACCTACCATATCACCCACCGCTACCCACCTCTACCCACCATATCACACACCTATACTGACCATATCACCCACGGCTACCCACAATATCACCCACCCTACCCACCATATCACCCACCGCTGTCCACCATATCACACACCTATACTGACAATATCACCCACCGCTACCCACCATATCACCCACCTATACTGACCATATCACCCACTCTACGCACCATATCACACTCCTATACTGACCATATAACCCACTCTACCCACCATATCACCCACCTATACTGACCATATCACCCACCGCTACCCACCATATCACCCACTCTACCCACAATATCACCCACTCTACCCACCATATCACCCACCTATACTGACCATATCACCCACTCTACCTACCATATCACACACTCTACCCACCATATCACACACCTATACTGACCATATCACCCACTCTACCCACCATATCACCACTCTACCCACAATATCACCCACTCTACCCACCATATCACCCACTCTACCCACCATATCACCCACTCTACCCACCATATCACACCTATACTGACCATATCACCCACTCTACCCACTATATCACCCACTCTACCCACAATATCACACACCTCTACTAACCATATCAAACACCGCTACCCATCATATCACCCACAAATACTGACCATATCATCCACCGCTACCCACCATATCACCCACCGCTACCCACCATATTACCCACGGCTACCCACAATATCACCCACCTATACTGACCATATCACCCACTGCTACCCACCATATCACCCACTCTACCCACCATATCACCCACTCTACCCACCATATCACCCACCTATACTGACCATATCACCCACTCTACCCACCATATCACCCACTCTACCCACTATATCACCCACTCTACCCACCATATCACCCACTCTACCCACCATATCACACACCTCTACTAACCATATCACCCACCGCTACCCATCATATCACCCACCAATACTAACCATATCACCCACCGCTACCCACCATATCACACACCTCTACTAACCATATCACCCACCTCTACCCATCATATCACCCACCAATACTGACCATATCATCCACCGCTACCCACAATATCACCCGCCGCTACCCACCATATTACCCACCGCTACCCACAATATCACCCGCCTATACTGACCATATCACCCACTGCTACCCACCATATCACCCACCGCTACCCACCATATCACCCACTTATACAGACCATATCACCCACCGCTACCCACAATATCACCCACATTTACTGACCACATCACCCACCTATACTGACCACATCACCCACCGCTGCCCATCATATCACCCACCTATACTGTCCACATCACCGACCTATACTGACCACATCACCCACCGCTACCCACCATATCACCCACCTATACTGATCATATCACCCACCTATACTGACCACATCACCCACCTATACTGACCACATCACCCACCTATACTGACCATATCACCCACCTATACTGACCATATCACCCACCTATACTGACCATATCACCCACCGAGTGCAGATTGGTCTATGAAAATATGAGTCTAGCACCATATACCGAATGCGCCTGAAGGCGTGTATAAGGGTCGTTGACATTTGAATGTTCTATTTAATCAACATGCTGAGGTTACAGGTGTTAACATGACTCGCTGTTAAATTATCGTAAATATAGGAGATATTATGTTGTTAAATAATCTGGTGCAAGATAATTCAAGCGATTCATAACACAGGAATCATTATTTGTGTATGTGATCTTTGCAACCTGCATATGCACACATTCTGATGCGTATTTATTCATAGCTAGAATATAATCATCATCATTAAGTTTCCTGCTAGCTGACATAGACGTTCATGGCTCTCCACAGATCTCGGTCTTTGGTGTTCTGGATCAAATCTGCCAGTTCACAAATAAACACACATAGTATTGTGTTGGCACTCATAGAAGGAGAAGAAGGAAGTAGAGATTAGAGGACGCACTAGACAACATAAAATGTGAAAGATATAGTTACCGACCGGGATTCGAACCTGTCACCTCCAAATGACGACGGCGCCTACCTGCAGGAACAAGTGTACTTCGACGCATGACCAACTAGACACCTCTGAAAATGTGTCTTCATTAGTCAGGTCTATCATCTGCTTCTTTCTAGATGGTCATGCGTCGAGGTACACTTGTTCCTGCAGCTACGCACGTCGTCTTTTGGAAGTGACAGGTTCGAATCCCGGTCGGTAACTTTAGCTTTAAATTTGTATGTTGTCTAGTGCGTCCTCTAATCACTACTTCCTTTTTCTCCTTCCATGAACGCCAAACCAATCCCATGTGTGTTTATTTGTGAACTATTTTAGTGGCCTCAAAGGTTTCCCCAATTGATTTCCGGGATCAACTCTGCTGATGATATTCCTCCATGCCAACGTCAAAATCCATCCAGCATCATTTCTCTTGGTCTGCCTCTGCCTCTCTTCCCCTCGAGCTAGAATATGCCTTCAGTAATTACATTCCTCTACTGGTTCTGCTTATTTGAAGGGAGTCGTGAGCGCACTTAGCTCTTATAGGTGTCTTCTAGATGATGAAAGACTTTCTTGCTTTGTTTTGTTAACATGTTGGACTACTTTTGATTCACGAAACTTTGCTAAGGCTTGAGACCTTACTCCAAACGTCAGCGACTGCAGAGAAACCCAATGCTTCATAAGATCTATTCCATGTGGCACATTCTGAGACTGTAGAACAACATAATCCTGCATAAGCAATTTTATTCCTGCAAACGCATTAAATTATTCACCAATCCTCTTCATCCATTAACGTATATCACGCAGAAATGTATACGCGTGTATTTCTGTCATGTAAGGCATAGTATTTCAATTTGCTACATGTGACGTCTTAATCGGGAATATAAAAGAGATCTCCATAACATTTTTGTGGATTTTAAAAAGGCTTATGATAGTGTCCATAGGAATAGTCTATGGAATGCTATGCAGGAGTTTGGAATAAAAAGGAAGTTAATCAACATGACCAGACTATGCATGGAAGATACTTATAATATAGTAACATATAAAGGCAGGATATCAGACCCTTTCCAAATAATATCTGGCTTGAAACAGGGTGATGCTCTATCGCCGCTCCTTTTCAATCTGACTCTAGAGAAAGTTGTAAGGAAGGTAAAGAAGGAATGTGCTATCGGAGGAACATCCAGACTGCTTGGTTACGCAGATGATATAGATATTATAGGGGAAAATGAACAAAATACATTGGAAATATTGACTCACTTAAAGGAAAAAAGCGCAACAAATTGGGCTGGTTATCAACCAATATAAGACAGAATATATGGTAATTTCAAGAAAAGGAACGGCTAAAAACGCTGGCCACATACAAATAGATAATATGACCATTAAAAGAACGGAAACATACAAATACCTGGGTACAATATTCAACTTTTTTATTTTAATTCGCATATCCTTTTAAAGGACATCGCTGTCTGATTTCTTGGCAAGAAAGAACCGCTCCCAATTCTCGCCAGCGAAGAGACTCTGCGTGATAAATGGGATTACGGAGAAAGTGGTGTAACCCCTTGGCCAGAGAGGCCGGCAATCTTCAACTGCTCAAACATAAAAAGGGAAGAAATACAAGCTAGAATCACCTCTGGAAATAAGATATACTATGCACTACAACACCTGCTAAAATCAAATGCGCTATCTCGTAACACCAAGATCACAATTTACAAAACACTGATCAGACCAGTTGTGCTGTATGGCTCTGAAACCTGGTGTACAACAAAAGGAGACGAAGCCTTGTTACAAACCTTTGAGAACAAAGTCTTAAGACGCATCTTTGGGCCCATTAGGGATACACAAAGTGGAGGGTGGAAAAGAAGAAGCAACAAAGACATTTATGATCTGTTTAAGTCCCCGCTAATCGCTGATATCATGAAGGCTAATAGGCTGCAATGGCTGGGGCATATAGAAAGAATGGAAGATAATAGGGAAACAAAACTCGCTTACACTCAGGAAATAAATGACCGTAGACCCAGAGGTAGACCAAGAAGGCGGTGGAGAGATAATACATATACAGACCTACAAGCACTTGGAATCAACGACTGGCAAGAGAAGGTCCACCAGAGAGACGAATGGAGACGGATTGTATCTGCAGCAAAGAACCTCAATGGCTCGGAACGCTGGAGAAGAAGAAGAAGAAGAAGAAGAAGAAGAAGAAGAAGAAGAAGAAGAAGAAGAAGAAGAAGCAGAAGAAGAACCTCCTATACGGAGACAAATGAACATCGTAAACTGGTTAGAGAAATTAGACGTGGACAGACAACATTTTTTGGACATGTTATGAGAAGAAATGGATTGGAGAACTTAGTGACATCTGGCAAGATCGAAGGGAACAGACCAAGGCGAAGACCGAGAAGAAAATACCTGGATGGCTTGGCCACATGGCATGGTTAAGACAGGAACACTGAGCTGATCCACGACTCTGGTGATCGAGTAAAATGGCGAGTCATGACCGCCTATGCTTTCCGGCATGGCACATGATTGATTGATTTAACCTCCGATTGCGAGATTCGGTAGCGGATCGCGCGACGTTGGTTACTTATGGGGGTATGTGAGCCAGTCGCTCAGAAAGCAATGGCAAACTACTGGGCGTAATCTTGCCTAGTACACCAACAGCAGTTGAAAAATGCTGGTGTTGACTGCAACGTCCTGTTAGTGATATGCAACATTTAAAAACAACATCTGATTAGTATTCCTGGCGTCTCTCATTATTACTTCGCTATATAGGGAGAAGAGATCCGGTAACAAGACACACCCCTGTTGTACTCCTAGCTTTATCTGTTCGTAACTTCCCTCTTTATAATAAAGAATATTTACTGGAACCAAGTAGCGGAAATTAACATGAGAAATAAAGTTTATTTTCCATGTTAATTGCTGCTACTTGATTCTTAAATCTTTCCCATCAATGTTGATATCTTCCAACATATAATAATAAATCATGCCATTCACAGCGAATGCATTTACCTAGTTGCTTAGAGCATAATTAAAATATCATAATAGTATGATAGTAATGCGTTGATTGATCACTACACTTAATAATTATGTTCAAGCATTCTGCAGAATGATATCTAAATGAAAAACACTTAGCTAAACAATGGATAGGAGAGTAAGGGACATAAACGTTTAATATTGTTGCAAGGGAGATTACTTAACTTACGAAAAAAATATAAATTATATACTTGCAATATATAACATCTTAATTCAAACTCTATAATATTCTCTAATAAATAAAACTAGTTATAGGAAAGTAAACTTCCTTAAAGTTAAATAAAATACCTTTAAATTTCTTACATAAACTGTTTTTAATATTTACATACTTACATTTTAGAATGAACTTTTTAGTCACGAAATTATTTGTTAAACATTATTTTTAAACTTTTAATGTAGAGTGCTACTCCGTGAAGAAGTTGCTCTCCCTAAACGGGGGGAAAACATTTTTTTACTGGCCTCCGAGGGCCACAAACAGTCATAAAGTGTACAGGAGATTAACCACACACATCCTCCTCCTCGGGACAGACTAAGAATACACAATCACAGCTGAGGCAATACATGCGATGCACAAGAAATCACCTAACACCGCCCCAGGCCCAGACGGCATCCGATATGGTGACCTACTGGTGATGTCAGAGGATGACATGGAAGAACTGGCCAGAGAATTCAACACCAGTATCCAGAGGGGTTAGTGTGGGGTGGTAAATATAATAATTTAGAATAAGGACAAGTTTCGCTAGGGGTATTCAGTATGAATGGGGTCTAAATCCCAAACACGCCCTCTATAGGAAATAATATATTGGCTCGTTAAACCCCCAAGCATTGAACAAGGCAGAAAAGGGTGCAAGTTCAACACTAACATAGAAGAAATGTTTCCCACAGAAGGCTGGGAGATCCGGGAAGTTCTACCACAGACACCCGAGTAACTAATCACTCTACCCATAAGGTGTGTCTATGTGTAAGTGCCCCGCCCCACATTTAATCTCCCATATATATATATATATATATATATATATATATATATATATATATATATATATATATATATATATATATATAAACAATGACAAGTATCCACTGTCATGCACATCCACAGTATTACATAACAGAGGGACAACAACCAAAGTTAGACACCACAACTGGATTACATGACAGAGGAAAACAGCCACAGTTAGACACAAACAGTACAATGACTCACTGAATAACATAACAGTAACCATAACTGGACTATAAACATCAATTTTGGAACAACAGGTTAACAATGAAGTAACTTCAAGGCTTGGTTAAACCAAACAAACAAACAACTGTATTGTGAAAATATTTGGGTCTTGGACAAACCATGTTGGCTACATTATGGTGGCATATACATAAAATAAATTATATTCAGGTAATGCACACAAATTGTACAACTATAACAGAAGTCCCCAAAAATCGCCAAAAAAAGGTTCAAAACAAATACATGTGTCAAACACAAACAAAGTAAATAATCCATACACAGAAATAGATAAAGAAAATCTATCTAATCTGTCTCTAGAACTATCTTATGGGTCTGATGATGATGACTCCCTCTCCTTCAATATCCACTAGAGAAAGTCTGGCCATAACCACACTCTCTATAATCCAGGGAAATAGCTGCTTTGCATATATCCACCTATTCAGAAAATTGGGGATTGCACACACACACACACACACACACCACGCACGCACGCACGCACACACACACACACACACACACACACACACACACGCGGAGCTTTCACCTCCGGATCATATATCCAAAGCGAAAAACATGTAGGAGTAATCCATATGAATCCAAAGTGGATATACTGTAATCTCCCAAGTCACAGTTGCTAAGTCACTGGGCTAGGAGCATTCCGGGGTGGTATAACAGACAGATATGAGTCGGCAACGTTCTGGCGTGGCGTGACAAACAGGAGTCCATGTGATTGATTCGATCAGGATCAGGCAAATACATTTTCAGTATATCTTTGGATGAGGAGTGACATCACGATTCTCATAATTTTCACACACACAACTTCAATCATGATATTAGTTGCATCAAAGCATTTATCCTAATACATAACATGATATGTTTTATATAATATAATGCTCACCTAACACGAAGAGAATAAGTGGCTATTAATTAACCCATTAACAATGGGTCACCCGCCAACTTGAAGAAAACATGGCGATTGACGAGACCGCTTTGTCTACCAAGCCTTTGTCTCGCTTAAGCGCCTGTGTTTCCGGTCCTCGGCCAATCAATGGCCTTAATTCAAACCAAAGTTCGGTTCGTTAAGTATCCCGTCCGAACTTTTAATAGCGCGTATCACCACGTCTGCTGGAAAAGACTGAGGGATGATGACATACATGTCACAGTCAGATAAAAGAGGAATGGCTACACAGCTACTTGCTGCCGCTGCCAAAACCAAACAAAGACCATTCCAAGGTAAGCGGCTACAGAATCATTACTATGCAGAACACTGCTGGCAAGCTACTGGAGAAAATTGTAGAACACAGACTTGCTTGTGACTTGGAACAGCTCGGCTGCTTCCCGCCCACACTTGGAGGATACAGACGTAACAGAGAGTCATGGCTGAATGCGGCGGTCGTTGCTCAAGATGTTTACGAAGGATTTCAGGTCAGAGAAGAGACATGTGCGGCAGCCATAGACTTAGAGGACGCATACAATAGAGTATCCATCGAGCACTTGATGCAAACCCTACTCAGACTGAAAGTGCACCCTCACGTCGTACGATGGATAGCTGCAGTTCTGCTCCAAAGGAAGGTGGTGCTAAGATGCGGGAGTTGGTCTTCTGAGCCCATAACGATATGTCCAGGATTGCCGCAGGGTTCACCACTGTCACCAGTACTATTCAACGCGTGTACGGTGCCGATCACTGAACAACAGTTGGACGGGAGGGGAAGGACTCTGTCATTTGCTGACGACATTCTCGTGTATCGACAGCGTGGAGATAGACAGTCGGTTGCCAATGATATGCAGGGCGAACTAGATCGAATTTCCCCATGGTGTGCCGTTGCAGGTGCCCTTGTCAACCCTGCAAAGACATCGGTTACATGGTTCTCCCTAAACAACCATATTGTGAACACAGACCTGCCGGCAGTAAGAATGGACGGGAGCATTTTGAGTAGAACCCAGTCAATGACATATCTTGGCGTGAGGCTTGATCGTAGCCTGTCCTTCAGAGATCATGTCGATTATGCCATAACGAAAGCTCGAAAAGGTTTTTCAGCAATGATAGTCATGGTTACGGCCAATATCGAGCAAAGACTGCTAATACTTCTGTTCCAAGGACTGGTGCTTTCACGCATCGAGTATGCCCTGGCCATCCTTACTGTCAGCCCTACACAGATTGGAAGACTTGAAAAGGTACAAAACGAAGCCATGCCCATCATTTTGGGCTGCACGAGAGACACCAGCTGTGTAGCAATGAGATACCTCCTTGACTTCCCGACAATGGAACACAGGATCAAGATCTGGATAGCTCGTGCATACTTAAAAATAAGTGCAGATGAGCAGCACCCTCTGCATGACGCTATATTCAGAGAAAAGGATGACAGGCTAAAGAGGGGCAAATCATTAATGGGTCGGGCGGAAGATGTCGTCAGACAGGTCTGCAGTCTTACCAGTAATAACCCTGGCAAGGAATGGGTGCCGGTGCCTCCAGCTTTTAAATGCACTTTCTCCTTCATTATCACACTTGACAGACGGTGCAGAGAGCAGAACCCTGCCGCTGTCAATGCATAGGTCAACGCGCTCATCTATGAACACACAGATAGCCCCGAAGTGCTTATCTATACAGATAGATCTGTTGTAAAGCAGCAGAGAAGTGCGTGGGCATTTACAGCCCGTTCAGCGGGCCGAACCGTTCAAGAATCCAGTGGTGCCCACTCTATGACCACGAGCAGCATCTCTTATTCTCTCCGTTCTCTCTCTCTCTCTCTCTCTCTCTCTCTCTCTCTCTCTCTCTCTCTCTCTCTCTCTCTCTCTCTCTCTCTCTTACACACACACACACACACACACACACACACACACACTATTTGCGTGCAGCGGTTAGCTCTTCTATCTGTATTTAACCACTAGTTGAATCTGCTAATTTAATAATAATAACACCATTATAATGCTGCTTCCATCGAAGATAAACTGTATTTTCCGTGAAGGACTTTTGTGTTGACATTCTGGCGGCGGCCTCATGCGCAGTGTACCCGTGCGGACTGTTGGTTTGTCGAGACTTCTGTCTGTTCCACTTTTCACATGGGGCAGTGACGAGCGTTTTGTGTGATATTCACTGGCACAGGAACGGAACGACGTTGCTGTGAAGTTGGAACCGCGACTAACTAACTAACTAACTAACTAACTAACTAACTACCTACCTACCTAACTAAATAACTAACTAACTACCCAACTAACTAACTAACTAACTAACTAATACAATAATAGCATTACAGGCGGATTCGAATGTTTAAACTTGACCTTGGCTCCAAGGTCAACCCCCCCCCCCCAAATGGGTACCCGGAAATATCTTGGGAAGTCAAGGCGGCGCGCATGATATCGACTACATCAACCGCCGTGTACCGATTGGTCTATAAAAACATGGTCTATCACCAAGCTCCCCATACACCTTAACGTGTGTAAAAGGTCGTTGACTTTTGAGTGTTCTATTTAATCAACACGCTGAGGTTACAGGTTGTAACATGACTCGCTGTTAAATTATCGTATATATAGGAGATATTATGTTGTTAAAGAGTCTGGTACAAGAGGCTTACTTAATTTACCAATAATGTTACACCATCATAACTGTGACGGGACCGCCCCAGCAGCATCATAATTACCCAAGTTTTCAAGGAATTACAGAGCCCACAATATTTTTCTAAAAATTCTCTAAAAGAATAAACGTTCCCCAGAAGAGGATAAAAACGTAAGAGAAAAATACAGAGTCACTTAGAGCCCGCACTATCATTTTTACTACATTGGTAGATCAAAGCAACGTCTGGTCTCTACATCTAAGAGATTTTCCCTTTGATGTTCTGATCAACCAGACATCGCGGAGCCAGTCAGTTGAGATTGACGTGTTAGTTTACAAGCCACGGCAGAATGGGAGATAAGAGGGTCAGCCAGACCCGTCTGAAATAATACATGGCAGTGCTACTCAGGGGAAAACCCCGTGTGATCCAAAGACGGCAATATAATGCAGGCCTAACACCTATCTATAAGTCCAGACATTGGGGAGACGGGACAACGTCTGTAGTTGCCACCACAAAGGAGCAATTAGGACCAGATACTTGACACCTCACGGCAATACAGCGGCAAAGTAGGAACACATGGCTGACCTTTTTTTTCCAGCAACCCAGGAAGGCGGGTGTTAACAGCAGATTGGAATGTAATGACGCAACGTCTGTTGCAGGGGCCAATTCATTGTTTCAGGAATGTGGCGGGGCATCGGTCAATTTGATTGACAAATGAAACTACCGTCCACAGGAGAAGGAGGAGGGGTGAAAAGAATTTGGCACTTAATCCATCTGGGTAAACCATCTTACATGGAAAAATAGGCGGAGTTAATGAAAATGGGACATATTAATTAACCAACCTGGAAACTAGCCAGGAATTGAATAGAATAAAACTACATGCATGGCCAGCAAGACTTCAGACGCAAATTCACAATAGCATTCTTAGGATACCTACTGGAGAAATATTAACATTTCGTTCTGTTGGACTTCTGTACGAAGTATTATGATGGAATTTCCTAGCTATAAACCAGATCTCTTAGGAGCAATGGACAGTCAACAACCCATATCAGGAAGTGACTTAACCTTGTGAGGGACCCATTTGGACTCCTTCAATCTGACAGTGAACTGCGTCTCACTGGGGGAAGCAGGACCTATGTGCTTCTGAGCTTTTCAGCCAGATGAGTTACGTATACCATAATATAATCATCATCATCATATGATCATCAATAGCAATAATAAACACAGTTGTTGTATTTTAAAACTCAATTTGTCCGTATAATTCTAAATGTTTATAAATGTTTGTGTAGCGTAATCAAGTACACACATTATTGTATCATTTAGTGGGGGTTCGCACATATTGTCCAGAAGTGGGAATCTATGTCCGGGAGGTCTCTTGCCTATGCAGTCATAAGTAACCAGATTACGTTGCATGTCTTAACTCCTCCTTTCTCACTTCTGGTGATACCAAGTACAGCCAAATCTATATAGATATATTCTATCTTCAACGAGCCACTTCTTGGCTGTTTTCTTGAGTATCAGGGACAGTGTCTTAAATCAGCATAACAGACATTTGTTCCACGTTTTCTCTCTGTGATCTGGGGTAGCAATTAGTTCCTTCTGACAGAGTTAGGGGATCTTAAACTGCATCCAGAACTAAACACCAGCAGAAGAAAATGATTTTGGCTGAGTGGTTGCCCAACCGGGAGCTACCTCAAGCCAGTTGGTGACATATTGGTCTGCTCGTCCGCTATAGAATCCGGGAGTACACCCTAGAAAACTTTGGTTCGCGTCCAAGATATTGGTCTGCTCGTCCGCTATAGAATCCGGGAGTACACCCTAGAAAACTTTGGTTCGCGTCCAAGATATTGGTCTGCTCGTCTGCTATAGAATCCGGGAGTACACCCTAGAAAACTTTGGTTCGCGTCCAAGATATTGGTCTGCTCGTCCTGCTATAGAATCCGGGAGTACACCCTAGAAATTTTGGTTCGCTTCCGACTTATTGGTCTGCTCGCCCGCTATAGAATCCGGGAGTAAACCCTAGAACACTTTGGTTCGCTCGCAAGGAACGAACCTATTTCAAATCTGTTAGTCTGGTATTATTCTGGTCTTGGCCCATGGATAGAACCTAGGTCATTCTCACTTACATTCTTAGCAGCATTAGTTAGTTATAATTTATTTCTAATGTAATAGCTTGCTTGATTGTGGGCAAGATTTTGACACATTAGGACTTCTTATCCATGATAGAATCAGAGAATAAATTCTAGACTATTGATTTTCATAAACCATTCTTTCATTCTTCACCCATTACATTTGCTAAGTATTAACTTAGGAATTTGTTTCTAGGGAAGTCTGTAGAATTTAAATAACTTGTTAAAAAGTTAATAACGGATAATATATGAGTTAGTTTACATCATCCACAACTGTAGAATTAATAATCACATTAATTAGTGATATTAATTAGTTTATTGATGATTTTCTTGATGATTTTTGATTACATGCTTTATCATTTGATTTAATCATGAATAATTTGATAATGCTTAGTTAATTCAGTGTATGACCGACTGCTTTGCATCAACTTTCTCACTCTAATTCACTACTATCATTCTCATAGCAGTGTCTGTTCCTCTTGTCACTATCCTGCTCTAGTATAAATCTAACTAGCTCTCTGTAGGGTAATAATATAATTACTTGCCTGAGTTTAAGCTGAGAAGAGATCATGGATGCACGCACAGATTTCTTAGAGTCCGCTAGAGGATGGGGCATAAGGCTCAGCTTAATAGGAGAGAAGCTAGAACTATTTATCAGAGATGAAATGGATTGGTGGGACAAAGAAGATGAGCAGATGATGAAAAGACTTGCCGAATTAGAAGCAGATATGGGTCACAAAGCTGAAGAAGATGAGATTAAGAAGAAGCAAATTGAAATACTGAACGTGGAGGAATCTACCAGCTCGACTGAGGAAAAGCCAATCACTCAAGCCGAAACTCTGATAGAAAGCGGGGAAGATGACCGTCACAAAGAAGAGGCACGCATTCCTTCGCAAATCCCCATGGCTCAGAAAAACAAAAACTTGCGCACAGAAAGGCAGATGCTTCCCTCAATTCCGAAAAATAAACGGAATATGAACAAATGTACCAAGCGTACGGTAACCAGTCACAAACGTGATAAATGTTTACACCGCAATGACAGCGGATTAGCTGGCTTGGCAACCCAGCAATCTCAGGAGCTTCCTAAGACTTCCCAAAGGAGAAAAATCCAGGAGGAGGAGGACCTGAGGAAAACTATTAAAGAGATCGAAGGCGAGACCGTACCCGATTCTCTTATTCCCTTCAGTTCAGATAAACTAGGAGTGGAAATGAATTCAGCTGAGACTGGAATGGATGTAAAACAGGATTCCAGTGTTTCTTTCTATGTGGCCACACAAGATGAAACAATTATCAGTATGAATTACTTATCTCAGGTGGGAGATGACATTGAAAATGACACCCCACAACATTCACTTCTATTGGATTTGGCACAAGAAAACCAGACCAGGGAGAGAATACCTCAATTGGACTTGGCACAAGAGAGCCCAGCCATGGAGGACAAACAAGACACGGAGGAGAATTCTTACGATGTCCGTATCTTGGAGTCTTTCGAAAAGGAAACTCAAGATACACAAAGCATTCATGTAGGTTATACCACGGACTCTGATTCAGGGACGATAAACATGTCTGCTAACAACAAAGAAGAAAATACTTCTTTGGACAGGATGAAGGTAATACCTATCATCAACACAGCTGAAGCTAACAGGGGATCACAAATGATGGACTCTGCAGCGGAACAAAACCGGAGCGGTTGGTATACTCAACACTCAGGACCTTGTTTACCTTTCACTTCAACCAATGTGGGATGGGGAGAACAGCTGTTTATGTATACTTCTACAAGGAGTGATACAAATTCACAGTTCTTGGGGAACAACATGATTTCTCAAAGCTGGACAACTTCTACTAGCCTTAGACTTTCAAACACAGATTCAAAATGGAACTCTGTTGAAGAGGAACGCACCTGGATAAATAATTATCGAGGGAAGAAAACTCTTAAATCAGGAGGGAGTAAACGGACGCCCTACCAAGAAAGAGGCAAGTATGAGTTGAATGCACATCATAAAATTATGATGTTTAGCAAATTTCCTGCCAAAAGGAGGAGATTAAAGGATTTTATTATGATCTTTGGCCGATGGAGGAAAAGAAAATGGAGCAACATTACTGCGACCAATTCTCTTAAGAAAACACTGATGGCACTTCCTCTGCTTATAGGACAAGGGCCAGGAATAAAGTGGATAATAACAGTCTCTCTGCGGCGCAGGAGAATCTTGTTATACATTTTGCAATTTCCCGGCTGGGAAAAAGTAAAACCTCCAGAGGACAGGACATTACCGAGCAATAGCCCGGAAATCCGACACAACACCAGAAGCAAAGATTTGCAAGATTTATCATGGGAGGATGGACATGGGATATTTCTTTTGACTCATAGAACATCCCACTGCCACAAAGAATATTGGAAACCCAGACTTGGAGGCAGTTGGAGAACAGAGAGAACTTAGATACATTCTTGAATGCTGCCGAGGCTCTGTTATAGGCTTCATTAATGAACCTATATATAGGAGATATTATGTTGTTAAAGAGTCTGGTACAAGAGGCTTACTTAATTTACCAATAATGTTACACCATCATAACAATATTTAAATAGCATCAGTACCAGAGTATTATATACAAACTAACATTTTGGTTATTTCTTCTTGGAAAATATGCGCAAAATAACTCATGAGGAATATTCAGAAGTTAGACTTCGGTAATGAGAATAGTTTGCTTAATATTTCACTTACACCAAATCTGTAGACGTCAGGATAATACTCCAGGAATGACACCACGGAACCACTGTATATAATGCGATATTCTCTCAGGAACAAGTGGGACGCTGAATGGACTCAGTGGATACAGATTCTTTTGTTGTCTTTAATGGCGCCAATTCTTGTCTTGTTACATTTGTTTAACTAGATGTTTCAAATGAGTCTGTGGCGAGCTATTCCTGCAAAGCATGAGCAATTTTGTTACCCTCTTAGTATTCCATGCACAATATAGTAGCTGAATGAACTAAAAAAGACTGTTGGATTCATACGAGAGACAACATTGCAGTTATAAGCATATTTCAGGCGAACGAAAGAAGAAGAAGAAGAAACAGCCGTATAACAGCCGTATAACAGCCGTACAACAGCCGTATAACAGCCGTATAACAACCGTACAACAGCCGTACAACAGCCGTATAGCGTATGAACAATGTCGATCTGGACAATTACTAAACGAGCAAAACTATAGATGTTGTTTTACAGAAGAATGCTGAAAGTTCATTGGACAGCCAGGAGAAGTAAATGTGTTGAAAGAGGTCAAATCCCAAAGACAACTTAACACGAAGCATCAGAAGAAGGTAGTCATCAGTTTTTCCCAACACCAGCAGAAGAGAATAACTGGAACGTGTGATGACAACAGGAAAATTTTATTAAAAGATTGAGGGAAATTCTTGACAGCAATATTTCATGGCGTAGAACAGTATTAGCATACGAATCGATAAATGTTGTTGGAGATTGTAAGATTGCAGATTGTAAGATGTGGAGAAGTATGATTGCGCACATCAGTCGGCAAGGGGCTTGATGATGATACCTTGCGCCACTTCAATGAGTTCAGAAGTCGCTGCAGTTTGACCAGGCTCCTTTAGGAGTCGCTCCAGTAGCGGAAAGTCCAGCAGTCTAGATCACATGACATATATGGCTCGTATTTCATTCCAGTAAACTGTGGTTATATGTGTGTTGACATGTGAAGCATTGTTAGTTATAAGTAAATCTGAAGACATTAACTTCACATTACTGTTGCCTGTCATGACCCGAAATTAACTCCCGAAATATGTGTTAAAATCGGTTGTTGTTGTTGTTGTTGTTGTTGTTGTTGTTGTTGTTGTTGTTGTTGTTGTTGTTGTTGTTGTTGATGATGATGTTGTTGTTTAACTATATTTTTTAACGCTCCCTTGCTTTGAAATCGAGTGTAGTCTACACACGTGCTGTTACTACCAGTAGTAGTTGCTATAACCAGTGCGTGCACTGGACTGAATTTTGCGAGAGAGTTAACTTTTCCTGTGACCATTCTTTCCCCCTCACCCCTGCCCCAACATCCCCAGGCGAACGCTCTCCGACTTGTAATTTACGTTCTCAAGTCAAGGACGTGAAGCCAACATTTAAATCCAGCTAACCGGTGTGGGAAATGAACGCCGAGGTCACCAGAGAATGTTTAAGCAGGACGTCGCAGGCAACACCAGCATTTCATGTTTTGCTGCTGTGATATCTTGGCAAGTTTACGTTCAATAGTGTGCCATTGCTTTCTGAACGACCGGTTCCCATACCATTTCGTAATAAACCAACTCAAGGCGGTCTGCTGCCAAATCGCCCGTAGCTGTGTTTCGAATGTGGGTTTGCGGGATTACGAACTGCTTCCGAAACCTTCGCGACGGAGCAATCAGTGAACGTAGAGACAAGAAAATAATGAAAAGCAGAGGACTTCAAGGAAATATGTAACATATGGAAATACATAACAATATACATGCTGGCAGCCACAACAAAAATAAGCCCAAATAATACAACATATGCGTGAGAAAACAAAGGAATATGCAACCAGATGAAATGTTTTAAACACACATCATTATGAATGTATGTCACCAAGTTGCTGACAGATACGATTTTAAGCCATCTCTCGAACAATTAAAGACAGCAAGATAAGCCTTTGTGGCTTGCTAACTTTCTACCTCATCACTGATTGCATACGCCCTTTGTTTTGTTTAGAATAAAAGATTTCATTGGTGGCAAACTATATTATGTTATGTCTCGTATATGTTTCAATGGGTGAACTTGAATGGGATGTTTTCTTTAAGGATTGTGTGGTAATTTGCTCGCTTGTCTGGTTGAAGGTTAGGTCTTTCAATGTGAGCTTGCGACATGCCTGGTTGAATATCATGTTGTAAATATTATAAACATAACAAGTAAATGTGCTTTTTAGAATGAAGTACATCTGCAGCATTGACCCCGAGTAAGTAGAGGTTAGAAAAAGAATTCTTGAATGTTACAAATGACCAGTTTTAAAATATGGCTATTAACCTGGGCATTTGGTAAACAAGAAAACTAATCCTAAGAAGTTTCAGAGAAGTGGTTTTACATAAAAATGATGAAGTTTTTTGGACAGCCAAAATGATTCACCTCAACATTTTGAAAGAAGCTAAGACACAAAAATACCATATCATAAACATCAGAAAGAGGCAGTCATAATTTATTTAGCAGCATTAACGATAAAGACGTGAGCATATTCTGACTACTGGAAATACTTGTGGAAAG
Source organism: Cepaea nemoralis (assembly GCA_014155875.1). Lineage (NCBI taxonomy): Eukaryota > Metazoa > Mollusca > Gastropoda > Stylommatophora > Helicidae > Cepaea > Cepaea nemoralis. The sequence continues at coordinate 154,396 of JACEFZ010003906.1, forward strand.
ATTAATAGAATTAGACAGCGAGAGAATATTCTTCAGTCTTGTGTTATGGCATGGAATCGTGTCGGCCCACGACTGTTGGAGATCGCAAGATATGGAGAAGCATGGTCGCCCAGGCCAAGACTCCTAACCATGATGATGAATATGTAAACAAACAAAGCGTTGGCTGAGATTCTTCGCAGAATCAACGAATACATAATATGCATGTACATAATGAATATAACAACATTGATATCGGCATATCCTTGGACGCCTAATTCCATCTGGTATCAATATTAACACACACACACACACACACACACACACACACAACACACACTCACACACCCACCCACCCACCCATCCACCCACCCACACACACACACACACACACAGAGAGACAGACAGACAGACAGACAGACAGACAGACAGACAGACAGACAAACACACACACACACACATTTTGTGTCTGCGCTTGTTAAGATACTAACAATCTATAAGGCCGACACTATTTTACAGACATGCAAGAAACATCATCGCTCAGGCATGCAACATGAAACAACATCACACAGAAACGTAAGGCACAACAACATCACACAGACATGCAAGAAAAAACATCACACGGACACACAAGAACCAACATCACACAAACGTGCACGTAACACCAACATCACACAGACGTGCAGGAAAATGGAATTCTTATTTACACTAGTCTGTTTTTTTTTTTTTTAATATAGAAGATAATGGAGTCACATTATCAGGCGACTTTGTTCAACTACTTTCTCGCGATCCATCCATCCATCATGTGCCATGCAGATAAGCATGGGTCGTCATGTTTTGCCATCCCACTCGATCACCAGAGTCGTGGATCAGCTCCGTGTTCCTGTCCCGACCATGACTCGTGGCCAAGCCATCCAAGAATTTTCTTGTCGGTCTTCCCCTTCGTCTCTTCCCTTCGATCTTGCCAATTGTCACCAAGTTCTCCAATTCATTTCTTCTCATAGCATGCCCAAAAAATTGTGACTGTCTACGTCTAATGACTCTAGTCAGTTTACGATCTTAATGTGTTTCTTGAAGGACTTATACCGTACCTATGTTATATCAAAGTTGTGCTGGGTTAACTAATGATATCGTGAAGATCCTAGAGATAAGCCTCGCCTCTCGTTCACTATGTCTGCAGTTTTATTTCCCATACGAATTGTACTGTAGAACTGTAATGTAATGAAATAGTTCATAATCTGATTCACCGGTGACGATATGGAGCGTTGTTTTGACATTTCGGTATGAAGCATGTAAACAAATGTCATGTCCGACGTGCCTTGCATACGACCTACAACATTAATAAATTCCATTCCTCACCTTCCCGCCACTGTGGTTAGTGTTAATGTCACAGCGTGGCCAGGTTTTTATGTGAGAACAATCAAACGGATCAACACTAAATGCCTTTCCGCCCGGCGCGGGCGATCACTCTTGACCATATCTTGCAATTTCCAACGGCATGTATCAGTTCGTATGTTGACTCCCTTCCGTGAGATGACAAACGACAGTCAAGAATTTTCTCTCGCTGTCTTCCTTTATCTATCTTTCCACAAATATTTCCAGTTGTCAGTTTGTGGTCCAAGTTTGTCTTCTCATAGTGCGGTAAAAAAAAATGAAGAATGGCTCTTTCTGATCTTTGTGATACGTTGTCTTTGCGACATCAGCCTCCCTTAAAATGTCCAGTTTGCTCATTCTGGATGGCCAATGAATTTTCATAATTCTGAAATACCAAACTGATAGACTGATTAAAATCTGCTTCGTTCCTAGTTCCAGGAGAGGGCATCACATTTTGGTTGCTGTTCACCTCAAAGGTCAGTGTAGCGGACTTCGCCACGCACTTTTGTAACGTCCGCTTTCTCTTGACAATTCCACCCAAGGTAACGGACTCTTGTCTATCTATGGGTACGTGTCCCTTACTAACAATATTGCCACTGCCTTACAGCCTACTTTTTGCGACATCTAACTGTCGTGTGATTTTTAATGTGCACAACTTGCACACTAGACCTCCAGTTTGTCGCCCTGTTCCGAGAATGCTAGGTGTCCGACGTCACTACCCATGAGGAGGTCAGTATGGCCGAATGGATAAGAGCACTTGTCCTTAAACTTCCTGTGTGCTGATGCATAGGCAGCGGGTTCAACTCATACACCGGTCAGCTGGAATAAAATGTTGACGTCTTGTCCTTGACTTGGGGACGTAAATTACAAGTACCTCAGAAGGCGTGTAAACGAGCCTGTTACCTTTGCCAAGCAATGGCAGGAGCGGAGAAATGTTTCGTGTATATTATATATTTTTTTTAAAAATATTATTGCGTGTTGTATATTACGCAATGCGCAACTGTCGTTGCTGATGTGATGTTTCAAGAACAAAGGTAAAGGTGCTGGCGCTTCGTCTTCGTCTAGGCGGATGACTATGATGGTCTCAAGAGAAAGTCACCTCAACTTGACCATTGGGATCCCTTCGCGCTCACGATTGTAACATTATCAAAGACGACTCCAATACACAGACACACACAACAAGGCCGTTGTTAGCAGTCGACATATTAATATAACTTTTATTGGCAGCGCTGTAGCATCATTCTCATCGACCAGACGTTCTCTCTAACAAACAGATATGTTCGCATGACATCCCACTAGGCCAATGAGCGTCAAATGAGGAACATATACACTGATTCCACCGATGACCACTTTCAATGTGCGGCCGCTCCACAGTTCTTCCACACGTCCTCCCTCTCTATCTTTCACTGGAGACGGGCCAACTTGCAACAGGCCTACATGGATGTGAGTGTCTATAATGCGTGGTTTCAGGTGGATTACCTTGGCAGTTAGCCTATAACGTCTGATGTAGAATCCTAACGTGTTCTGAGTTGGAAAAGAATATCGCTCGTGTCCGTGTTCCGTGCTAAAAGTGTAATCTCATCGTTTGGGTTGTCAAACGGCGCGATTTCGTGACTTGCTACTACTGCGCTATCATGGAGCGTTTTGTTGCTACTTTTGGTGTCTAAAATCTGCCTTTTTGTATCTATTATTATTTTATAAGTGTGCAAGCTGATCTCATCATTTCTGCCACATGGGAACTTTCTTTACTTACTTAATAGACTGTATCAACTTCTGGTGACATCAATCTGAGGTTGCCATTCAACACCTAACTATTTATTAATCATATGAAACCTTAAACGCGCTGACATCATTAACGCTTGCAAACTCTCACCCAGCTCTGCACGATCTGACGATCGAATATTCAATACCCGTATTGCCCCACATCAAATTATAACCACGAACTTTTACAGGACACCGGTAATGCCAGCACAATGCCATTTTAATTGTGTAAAGTGCCCGCACATAAATCTATGCCCTGGTTTGACGGCTCGATAATGATTCTCCCACATTCACGTGCTGCCAACGCGGCAAGTGATGTTTGAAATAGAGAGTTTTGTGTGAATTTGTGCATTCAGCATTGACGGTACGACACTCGAGGCATGCCTATATGTGCTTCCAGAACATGTCGACGAGTTATCGTCACGCAGTATGTTAGCCATTTGGCTGGTCATGAATATTGTTGCTCATTTCATTCCGTGATTATCTTCTGCCCCTGTCTTTAAATCCAGATATGTCTATCGTGGCTGAAAGGATAAGAGTGCTCGCTCTCAAACTTCCGTTGCGATGAAGGCGGCTGGTGTGCAATCTCCACACCGGCATTACGTTGGGATTAGATGTCGACTACTCGTTGAAACACCAGTCGCAAATGTTTGTTTGTTTTTTTTTTTTTTGGGGGGGGGGGGGGGCGGGGGTGCATATCCTTTTTTTAACAGGACATCGCTGTCAACACCAGCATTTTAATTCTGTTTTTGATGTCTTGGCAAGTTTACGTGCAGTAGTTTGCCATTGTTTCTGAGCGCCCGGCTCCCATACCAATTCGTTAAAACCCAGCGCAACGCGGTCTGCTGTCAAATTGCGCGCAGATGTGTTTCGAACGCTGGTTAGCGGGCTTACGAATCGCGTCCGTAAGATCTTCGCCACGGAGTCTGGCAATGACAAACTACTGAACGAAAAATTGCCTATAAAATCAAGCTGGGGTTTATCGCCACGTCCTGTAAAGGGCAAGCAACATGTTTAAATGTGTACATCTGTGCCTGACTGTTTTAGTTGTCCTTGGTCTAGCCCTTCCTGTTTCCCTCTGTATTTATCTCTCTAGTAAGACGATTTGGTATTTCTTCGTGTCTTAGGCTGTGATCACGCTATAAAGGTCGTCGATTGGTTGATTACTTTAAGATCTTAGTCTTCTGTGTTCTGCGATATTTTCCAGTATTTGATCACTTGTCAACTTTTTCATTCAGCTCCTACGTGTTATGTTTTGGTAACATGGTATCTGAACTATCTGTATACGTTGTCTTTTCTTGACGTTTATTCAATGTCCTTATGTCAGAAACATATCATGTAACTGGACAAATATACATAAGGACAAATATACATAAGGACAAATATACTTAAGGACAAATCTTCTTCCGGAGATGATGTTGTATACTGGAGGCCAGCATGACCGAATGGATAAAAGCCTACGTGCGTAAACTTCCGGTGTGCTGATGGCGAGGTAGCGGGTTCAACCCCTACACCGGTCAGTTGGACTAAAGTGTTGACTCCTCGCCCTCCTTGACATAGAACGTAAATTACAAGTCGCAGTGGGTTCGCCTAATGACGAGAGACATTAGTAATAGGGAAAGCTAATCCACATGCAAATGACAAGTCGCAGTGGGTTCGCCTAATGACGAGAGACATTAGTAATAGGGAAAGCTAATCCACATGCAAATGACAAGTCGCAGTGGGTTCGCCTAATGACGAGAGACATTAGTAATAGGGAAAGCTAATCCACATGCAAATGACAAGTCGCAGTGGGTTCGCCTAATGACGAGAGACATTAGTAATAGGGAAAGCTAATCCACATGCAAATGACAAGTCGCAGTGGGTTCGCCTAATGACGAGAGACATTAGTAATAGGGAAAGCTAATCCACATGCAAATGACAAGTCGCAGTGGGTTCGCCTAATGACGAGAGACATTAGTAATAGGGAAAGCTAATCCACATGCAAATGACAAGTCGCAGTGGGTTCGCCTAATGACGAGAGACATTAGTAATAGGGAAAGCTAATCCACATGCAAATGACAAGTCGCAGTGGGTTCGCCTAATGACGAGAGACATTAGTAATAGGGAAAGCTAATCCACATGCAAATGACAAGTCGCAGTGGGTTCGCCTAATGACGAGAGACATTGGTAATAGGGAAAGCTAATCCACATGCAAATGACAAGTCGCAGTGGGTTCGCCTAATGACGAGAGACATTAGTAATAGGGAAAGCTAATCCACATGCAAATGACAAGTCGCAGTGGGTTCGCCTAATGACGAGAGACATTAGTAATAGGGAAAGCTAATCCACATGCAAATGACAAGTCGCAGTGGGTTCGCCTAATGACGAGAGACATTAGTAATAGGGAAAGCTAATCCACATGCAAATGACAAGTCGCAGTGGGTTCGCCTAATGACGAGAGACATTAGTAATAGGGAAAGCTAATCCACATGCAAATGACAAGTCGCAGTGGGTTCGCCTAATGACGAGAGACATTAGTAATAGGGAAAGCTAATCCACATGCAAATGACAAGTCGCAGTGGGTTCGCCTAATGACGAGAGACATTAGTAATAGGGAAAGCTAATCCACATGCAAAACTTAATCCAGTGGACTAGAAACAGTAACACGTGTATGGACTACGCTTGAGTTCAGAGACAGCGAACAGAAAATAAAAGACAAGCCATTGCATACATATAATTGTTGGACAAATTCCCAGCTGCCATGATCCAGTTTATAGAGGTAAAGATCATGGCATTGTTGGGTTAAAGTGCAGTCTAGACGACGAGACTGTGTAAAGTGACCCGTCACGTGCAGTGACACAAACGCATGGAAAGCGCTAGGGACGCTTCGTGAGAGGACGTCGTGGTACCTTCAGGCAGTCTGCGTGGAGCCATGGTCGGAGCTGGACCTGGTTCTTTCGTCCCGTAGAATGGCCAAATAATGAGCCCCTACGTTAATAGTTAGAGTGTGTAGAATTGTATTCTCTACATATTGTGTTCGAGTGAAATGTGGTGTAAATGATAATGTAATTTGTACAGTATTTGGAGAAAAGAGATTCATAAAACTACACAGGTGTTTTGTTATTCAAAACACCTTGAGTTTGTCCCAAACAGTTAGCTGTGCGATTTATGTAGCGTGGAAGAGTTTCAACCGCACTTAAGATAATAATAGAAACAGATGCAGTGAGAAGACTACAGCACTCGCACAGTCAGACAGGCATTGATCCAGAATTGCGCCCACCAGTCTCATTTGGTGTTTGACCTCGCCCAGAAGGCATAAGACCATGGGTATCAAGCAAGTATTGTTGATGCCAATATAACAACAAGTAACCAATTAAACGTGGATCAGCCATGGACGTAGCAATGAGCCTTAATCACCTATAGCACCAACCCTCTGCTGAGATCGAACCCTATACCCTCTAAGCCTTTTGAATACATCGTAACTTTCAGCCATGATAGTTTCCTCTAGTCGTGTCAATGAATCTCTGTCATTCAATCAATCAATCGATAGACCAGGTGCCCTCTCCACAATGAAGGTTAGCTGCAATGGATCTCCAACACTGTCTGTCTCTCGCCCTATCTGTATATTCTGTCAGCTTGATGTTCGCCCATCTCTTGATGCCATCTTCCCTCTTGTATCGTTATCTACCTCTTGCTCGCTTGCCCTCAACCTTGCCCTCCAGTACGGTTTTTATAAGAGTATTATGTCTTTTAACGTGGCCGAAATATTTCACTTGCTTCTTTTTTATTTATTTCATCAACTCTCTTTTCAGTCCCAGTTTTTCTAGAACCTCTGTATTGGATTATTTTTGTTTCCATGAAATACGACATATTCTTCTGTATATCCATATCTCTTTCTGTTGCTTGTTCAGTGTCCAGGTTTCCGCGCCATACAGCAGAATGCCATTGTAGCTCTTGAAATGTCCACATTATGAGCAGTTTCTATTGTAATCAATACCTGCGTGAAGTTTTCATACATGGAAGAAATATAGACATTATGCATGTAATATTCAGAAGCGCGTATGGTTATACCCTATAGTCATGCAGTGTACCGCGACAATGCGAGCCTTGATTGTTTGGTTGATAAACCACCCACAGCAGGCTCCTTCCGTGTCGGCATGACATCAATAATACAGTCCATCAACCAGCGCCTGTTGCTGGTTGCCAGCCACCAGAGGATGAACACAAATTATTGGTGTCGGTATCCAGCAGAGACCATCACTGAATACTCAGGAAAACCACACAATGGAGAAGTGTTTGTGTGCGACTGTCTATCTGTCTATCTGTCTGTCTGTATCCACGAGTGAAGACTTGACAAACTGTCTGGCATGGTCTTAAAGATAATTTTTTTTTTTTATTCGCATATCCTTTACAGGACATCGCTGTGAACAGCAGCATCTTTCAGCTGTCTGTTGATTTCTTGGCAAGATTACGCTCAGTAGTTTGCCATTGCTTTCTGAGCGGCCGGCTTAGTTATCCCGCAAGTCACCAGCGGGGGTCGAACCGCTCCCAGCTCTCGCCCGCTACGAGACTCTGCGTGATAAACGGGATTATGGAGAAAGTGTTGTAACCCCTCGGCCAGAGAGACCGGCCTTATAGGTAATAGTAGCCTCATAATTGAAACTGCTACTGCCAGTTCCCTTCTTTGTCGTATTTTCTTCCCAGGCAATTTACAGAAAATTCTGAGCCTCTCTTGTGTTAGCACACAACTTGAGTCCCTATATTTCACCCCCCCCCCCCCCCCCCCCCCCGTCTGTGTTAGCACACTATTTGTGTCCCTATATTTAAGCCCCACATTATGGTTTAGCACACACTATGTGAGTCCCTATATTAACAGTGTTCTTCGCCAACACTCCGACTTCTGAGGTACTTATAACCCTATATTAAAGCCCATCTTTCTCTGTTAGCACACTATTTGATTCCCTATATGCCAGCCCCTCTTTCTGTGTTAGCACACTTTCACTTGTAAATCTGACATGCTGTTTTGTTCTTTCACTTGCATATCTGAATGGTGTAGTTGGTGTATTCTTTCATTTGTCTATCTTACATGCTGTAGTTATTGTTGTTCTGCTCCGTGTCTATCTGAAATGGTGTAATTGATTTCTTCTTTTTATTTATCTATCTGTCATGTGTAGTTCGTTTGTTATGTAGATTGTCTATTTGACATGATGTAGCTTGTTTCATTCTGTCACTTGTCTATCTGACATGGTGTAGTTGTTTTGTTCTGTCACTTGTCTATCTGACATGGTGTAGCTGTTTTGTTTTGTCACTTGTCTATTTGACATGGTGTAGTTGTTTTGTTCTGTCACTTGTCTATCTGACGTGGGTAGCTGTTTTGTTTTGTCACTTGTCTATTTGACATGGTGTAGTTGTTTTGTTCTGTCACTTGTCTATCTGACATGGTGTAGCTGTTTTGTTCTGTTCTCTGTGTTATTGAGATCTATCCAGACTTGAATGCTTCTATGTGTGAGTGAGATCCACTCAAACATGAATGCTTCTCTGTTTGTGAGTAAGATCCATCTAGACATCATTGCCTCTCTGCGTGAGTGAGATCCATTTAGGCATGAATATTTCTGTGTGATTGAGATCCATCCAAATATGAATGCGTGTCTGTGTGAGCGAGCTCCATGCATACATTGAATGCTTCTCTGTGTGAGTGAGAATAGACACTTGTCTTGATTAATTGCATCGGATGTGCGACGATATTCTTATTCACGTGCTTGGCTGGTGGGACGGTGTACGTGGCTGCCATCGGAGGGTTTGCAGAGTTTCCGGCTTGGGTCAGGATGGTGGGACGTGTTTTCTTCTAGCTTGACTTAAGTCGGTTGATCGGCGGCTTGACAATCCGCCATCATAAAACTCGCCGTTGTTACAGAATCAGATTTCTGGCTCTAAATGTTAGCGCTTCGCACAAACATGGAGAGCCACGACTTTTGCGCTATGCGCCGCCTTAGGCCCAAGAGGAAAGACTAGATTAGACTGGTCAGTAAACATAAACCTGCCTTTACTGGGGATTAAACCCTATCAACAGTCTCGACAGGCAAACGAACTGTTTTGCCACTGCGGATCTGGCATAGTTTCCTTGGGTGTTGATGGCACATCGAGTAGCAGAAGACATAGAAAGCCCTAGGCCAGAGACATGAAAGAAAGGACAACAAGTGTGCATATTTCTGAGCAGTAACATGAAAGATGGTTCTCGTCGCATTGGTAACTTACGGGGTATGTGAGCCGGCCGCTAAGAAAGCAATGCAAACTACTGAGCGTAATCTTGCCTAGTACACCAATAGCAGCTGAAAAATTCTGATGTTGACTGCAACGTCCTGTAAGGGATATGCAACAACAACAACAAAAATGTAAGAAAGAACAACACGTGTGCATATTTCTAAGGACAGAAAGTAGTGGAATTCTCGGATTTAATCATGACATCCGTTGGAAATCTGGGCTCACGGGATGAAAAGACGACTATGAGTAGAATGCAGATGATGATAAGCTTTGTGATCGCAAAAGAGGAAAAAGTTTAGTAGAAGCCGCCATTGTACTAGTGCTTCAACTATAGAACACATCCTCTAATCAGAACATGTATCTCTTTGTGTGTCCTTGGTGATGTAATTATCTGGCCTTCATATTATTTGGTATTGTTTTCTTCAACACCGGCTCTGTGGCGAAGGTGTTAAAGACGCGGTTAGTAATACCACATACGGTGTTCGAAACACAGCTGTGGACGATTTGGCAGCAGACTGCTGTGCGTTAATTTTCTTACAGTAGTATGAGAGCCAGCCGGCTTCCTGGCCTAGAGGTTAGCGACTTTTCTCCGTAATCTCGTATACTCTCGTAAGCAACGTGACGACGGTGAGAATCAGCAGTGGTTCCAATCGCGTCGGTAACTTACGGGGTATGTGAGCCGGCCGCTCAGAAAGCATTGGCAAACTACTGAGCGTAATCTTGCCAAGAAATCAACTATCAGCTAAAAAATGCCGATGTTGACAGCGATGTCCTGTAAAGGATATGCAAAACATTTTTAGTATGAGAGCCGGTCATTCAGGAAGTAATGGAAAATGACTGAACGCAATCTTGCTAAGAAATGACAAACAGCCACAAAATGCTGCGGTTGACTGCGACTACGTCATGCAAAAGATATGCAACAAACCGTTTTCTTCAAGATCAGTTTTTGACATATTTCTGTTTATTTATTTATCCTGTCATGGTACACCTTCTATTCATCTAAATACAAATATTTCGAAACCCTCCATTTTGCCCTCACATTGTATTTCATTGTCAATGTCTCTGCCCTACCTCGAGTTGATCCCCTTCAAAAGAATAATTTCCATCCACAGGTGTGATCCAGTTGTATATCCCAGACGCCAGCAATCACGATTGTCCCATAGACTGTTCATGCTCCAGGTTACACATCCACGACCCCTCCTCCTCGAGACAGCCCATGGCCTGGACGCACGACCACTGTCCATCAACTGACAGGATCAACGAAGAGATCAGCGTGTCTCCACGTCGCCTGAAGGTTTTACAGAAAACCAGTAGGATCAGTGTCGGTGGCGTCAGTCAGGATAACCTCTATTGTATCCTTGACAAGTGTATATCATCGTCGCCATCATCTTCATCATCATCATCATCATCATCATCATCATCATCATCATCATCATCATCATCATCATTTTTATTATTCCGGGGATCCTCCTTGGCGAAGGAGTCAACCCGTCTGACTCCGGCTCTCAAGGTTGTGGGTTCGATTCCGGGCCGATTCCTTAGGTTCATGAGTGCATATTTTCTGGAGACTCCTGGGGATCATCGCTGGAGCTACGGAGTTCGTGCTTTATGCGACGCTGTCCGCGCTACCGAAAGAGACTCAGTCATATGGGATAGAAACCCTCCGCAATGAAGTCGACCATGACGACTTTATTATTATTATTATTATTATTATTATTATTATTATTGGCGGCCTCTCTGGCCGAGGGGTTACACCACTTTCTCCGTAATTCCGTTTATCACGCAGAGTCTCGTAACGGGCGAGAGCTGGGAGCGGTTCGACCCCCGCTGGTGACTTGCGGGATAACTGAGCCGGCCGCTCAGAAAGCAATGGCAAACTACTGAGCGTAATCTTGACAAGAGATCACAGACAGCTGAAAGATGCTACTGTTGACAGCGATGTCCTGTAAAGGATATGCGAATTTTAAAAAAAAATAATAATAATTCGATGCATGATAGTCAGTTTAAAATTACCGTAGTAGACAATTTAGATTACTGTGCGAACGTGTATATTTCAGCTTGAAGAATGTATCTATTTTACTCTATGTTGCGTGAATTTGCGTGTACATAACGAGATGCAGTGAAATATGCCAGGAAATTAAAGAAAACTGTTTTCACAAACTCGAAGTCAGTCCTGCAAGACATCTCATGCTCTCAAAAAGCAAGACAGTATTATGTCTGAAATAAAAGACACCAGTAGAATGTTCTTCAAAGAACATAACTAGTCCTGCAGTTGATACCCGCTCACCGTGGCATCTCTGAGAACAAAACGACAGCTCGCAAAGACGGGACTGAAACCCCTGCATCCCCTTTCGAACCAATGTTTTGAAGAAGCAAAGACATTTTATAACAGATAAGACAATCTAAAACAATGTGCGAAGATGAACTGGATGAACCAATAGCAAAGTTACAGGCCAGAACATGCCAGCATTAATAAGTTTTGGCAAAACAGAAAATTCAGACTGACACAGGAACTGTAAATTCAGAGCTCATCTTCACAGTTGGATCTCACTGACTCTTGCAATTGTGAAACATCAAAGCAAACTCCAGTGCATTGCCATACAGAGCTGCCCAGATTTGGTCAGACAGAGAACCACACAACCAACTTACATGACAATATTAACGACATGTGTCATTTTGCCATAACCTCCCCCTCCCCCCCCCCCCCCCCCCCCCACAAATTGGATCCTTTCAAGCTCAGAAGAGAAGTTATAATTAGGGTCCATCCCAACCTCAGATTAATAATCCCGTGACCGAATCAGTCACATTTCGGAAATTTATTTGGAAGGGGTTGTTGTCCGTAGTAGGCAATGACTTATATGTTCGTAGGAGGTAATGGCTCATATGCCCGTAGGAGGTGATGACTTATATGTCAGTAGGAGGTGATGGCTTATATGCCCGTAGGAGGTAATGGCTTATATGCCCGTAGGAGGTAATGGCTTCTATGTCCGTAGGAGGTAATGACGTATATGTCCGTAGGAGGTGATGGCGTATATCCCCGTAGGAGGTAATGACGAATATGTCCGTAGGAGGTAATGGCTTATATGCCCGTAGGATGTAATGGCTTATATGTCCGTAGGATGTAATGGCTTATATGTCCGTAGGAGGTAATGGCTTATATGTCCGTAGGAGGTGATGGCTTATATGTTCTATTGGCACCTTGTCGTCTTGACAGACGATAGTTTGTTACATTGTGCATATTAACTACAGCCCATGGCGGTAAGACTAGGGATGGATTTATACCTCTCCATACCAGAAAGTCTGGGTTGAAGTGTAGAGATCATGTGCTGCGCGTGGAACATGATCCCTCTCTCTACCTGCCTAGTTTACTCTAGAGGAAAGGTAACATCAATACATTTGGAACAAGACCAGCTACAGAAGCTGCCGGATCAGCAATACTCTAAATGTCCTCCTGTCGGTGCTTCGATCCTAGACCAGTTGCCAACAAAGGATTAGGGCCTGGTATGCTCTGCAACGAAATTTAGTCTTATATGTAACACTTACGTCAATAAATAGTAAGATTACATCATGCGCCGGCCTAAAGTTGCGAAATGTGAAAGATTTTAAAACGTCTTGGTTGCAGCTATTCTAGGTGGATTTAACTATCCATCTTGTTCTCAAGAGGCACTTACATGACTCCTCTACTGCACTGCCCTTGAGCTTTTCACGTTCTACATATAAGGTTGTTACACATTTACATCAGGGATGACAGGCGTTAGCTGTGCAGTATTAACGTTGAAAACAAAATGTCATGTAAAATTGTTTAGCCTACATTCAAAGGACATGAAAGTACACCAGCCGGACACATAATCAGACTTCTACTTGTACAATTAGTATTAGGACTCTTCGGTGGCTGTTGAAGATGACGACGGAGCACTATGGAAATGCCCCGAGTGCTGTTATCAACTCAACTCAACTCTCTAAGCATACGAACTATATTTTGATTGAGTAGCAAAGATACACATACTGTTGCATACTAAGTCATTTATTAAATTTTAAAAACAGGTGAGTGAGTAGGAAAGCCTTAGAAAGAATCCTGCAGTGGTCCACAATTCGTAGAGCTGCATTCGCTATTCATACGGGGACATGTGGACGACGTGGGTAAAGAAAGAGCAGATGGGTTAGCTGCCACTGATTCTACATCAGAGGGTCAACAAATAGGTGGAGCCGACTTTATACAGAATCATCAGTCCCCACACTTTAAAGGTTTCATCAGCTAATCTTTCGGAGGGTCGATGTAATAAAATGGTTTCACGCTCGACTTAAAACAGCAGTAAACCAAACATTTTTTCGCCGCTGAGATAATTATGAAATATAAAAGCAACCCGTTACCTACTCCCTGTGTGAAAGAACTATTGTCACCGTAAACTAAACCAAATTGTAATTATCAATTCCAGTGTGAGTGATAAGCAGCTTACTTAAGTAGAGCGGAGCGAAAATTAGCAAATCGAGTAGCTGAGCATATATCAGTATAGGCAGAACGAGAGTTATTCAATCACATCCAGTCCATAAGCCATAAAATACCAGTCTCATCCATCTCTCAATACCTGTTAAGTTGCGGCCATAAAGTTAGCAAACCAAATGCTTTTCGAATATTGTATTTCATGAACAATAAACGATTCTTGATATAAACCGAAGCTTCAGCCATTAATTATTAAACCCATTGTTGTACAGACGGATAAACTTTATTGTGAATCTGCTTTTACCGTGGCGATAACAAATGCTCCATATTAGACCAGTATCAGTGACTATGTGTGTAATGTATTACAGTATCAGTGACTATGTGTGTAATGTATTTCAGCCAAAGTAGCATTCATCTATTAACTTCGTAGAGGCCTGCGTGGCCAGTGGGTGTAATGCGCTTGCGCTTAAGCTACCGGTGCAATGACGCCAGGTTTTGGGTTCAATCCCTACACCGGTGAATTGGACTTCAACGTTCACTTCTTGCTCAGGAAGCAATGGCAAACTACTGAATGTAAAAATTACCTAGAAATTAAATTTGGGGTTGGGATTGATCGTAACGTCCTGTAGAGGATATGGAACATGTTTTGTTTTTATTAATTCACCTCATCTGATATACAATTCTGCAATATGCACACAAAAGACATGTGTAATATGGCAGGCACGAAATTATGCATCCTATTGTTGGAAGTTGCAGTCAATCCCAATATTTATTGACTGTGTGTGATTGGCTAAACTGTTTACGTTCAGTTGTTTACCATTGCTTTCTGAACGGTCGATGCTCATACCATCGAAATCTCCACAAAGCGATCTGCTCCCAAATCTCTTGCGGCTAGTTTCGGACCCTCGACCCGGCATGTTGTGGAATTGTGAAACTGCATTCACTAACCCCCAAGCATAACATCTCATGGGATCTGCCTTGAAGAGATTAGAACACGAACAGCCATGGCGAAGGTAGCCTTCTGCAAGATGGAAAACATACTAACCAATAAAAAGATGTCAATTGAAACGAGAAAAATAGTGTTGAAGTGCTGCATAGAACCTGTACTTTTGTATGGATCTGAAGCGTGGACAATGAGCAGACAAGCTGAAAAACATCTAATTCCTCTGGGAATGTGGTTTTTTTTGTGTGTGGACAATTCAAATAATACCATGGACAGAAAAACCAGTGACGAAGTCCAAAGAGAAACAAAAGAAACCCGTAAACTGATTAGAGAAATTAGACGTAGACAGTCACAATATTTTGACACCTAATGAGAAGAAATAAATTGGATACCTTGGTGACAACTGGCAAGATTGGGGGGGGGGGGGGGGGGGGGAGAGAAACAAGGGTAAGGCAAAGAAGTCAATACAAGTATGGTTTTTTCACGTGGTATGATCGAGTCAGGAACACAGAGCTGATCCACTACTCTGGTGATCATGTGAGATGGCGAAACATGACCGCCCATCCTTATCGGCATGGCACATGATGATAATGAACCCTCAAGCCACGAACGCCGACGATATATTAGAGCATCTTTCTTTCGTAGCCGACGCATTGCTTGTGCCTTAACGATGCTCAGATTTCATGTTGTTGGAAGACCTCATGTCAGCCTACCAAAACCCGTGTATCCTGGACCTCAAGATGGGCGTCCGACAACACGGAGATGATGCACCGCCAGAGAAAGTCGCCTACCAGGTCAACAAGTGCAAGACAACCACATCAGCTTCTTTGGGATTTCGAATGTGTGGAATGAAAGTATGTTGTTAGTGAGGGAATGTCGGAGTTTTAGTGGTTATATGTGGTTTTGAGAAGACTCACGGTTGGTGCCATTATTAGATTTACTATAGTAATGTACGTTTAATATATACGTACATTACTACATCAAAGGCGTTATACAATCACACGGAATGACACTATCCGGTGCCGCCCACAGGGCGCTGGAGCGCAAATTATTCCACCCCACGCCGCTTGACGGCAGAAGTGGAAGATGATGATGATGATGATGATGATGATGATGATGATGATGATGATGATGATGATGATGATGATGATAGTAATGTAGTATAGATTTACTATGGCTAGCTTGTTTGTGGCGAAGGGAATGCGAATGCAATTCAAATATTGAGCACAACCCACTACTGGCAACGTTGATCGCATTCCGGTATGAACCTAAGGCCTATCCACGCCAATATGGAAGCACTAGACTCGAGTTTCGCCCTCATTTGAGCTCGTCAGTAGTGCACATCCCTGACCGGATCCGGAAACAGTCCCGGATCACGCGTGTGAAGCGGGTGTGTAACCACGCGGCACACACTGGACACACCAAATTATCACAACAGAATACCACAACGCTACCCATCGTAGGCTATGCTCATGATTGCCCAATCGCCGCGACCGACGTCCGTCAATCGATGGGACCCGAACGATCAGGACTTCTCACTGGCAAGGAACACCAGGCCTCCTAAATTCCAGTGAGCAACAATCAAATTGACTAGACTATGTAGTTGTTTAGGGATTTGAAATTTAAATATTGAGCACAACCCACTACTGGCAACGTTGATCGCATTCCGGTATGAACCTAAGGCCTATCCACGCCAATATGGAAGCACTAGACTCGAGTTTCGCCCTCATTTGAGCTCGTCAGTAGTGCACATCCCTGACCGGATCCGGAAACAGCCGAAACAACCACATAGTCAATTTGATTGTTGCTCACTGGAATTTAGGAGGCCTGGTGTTCCTTGCCAGTGAGAAGTCCTGATCGTTCGGGTCCCATCGATTGACGGACGTCGGTCGCGGCGATTGGGCAATCTTGAGCATAGCCTACGATGGGTAGCGTTGTGGTATTCTGTTGTGATAATTTGGTGTGTCCAGTGTGTGCCGCGTGGTTACACACCCGCTTCACACGCGTGATCCGGGACTGTTTCCGGATCCGGTCAGGGATGTGCACTACTGACGAGCTCAAATGAGGGCGAAACTCGAGTCTAGTGCTTCCATATTGGCGTGGATAGGCCTTAGGTTCATACCGGAATGCGATCAACGTTGCCAGTAGTGGGTTGTGCTCAATATTTAAATTTCAAATCCCGAAACAACCACATAGTCGAATGCAATTCGTCATTTCGCATAACGCGATCGAAACACAGCTGCTAGCTATTTGGACGCAGATAGCCATGTGTTGAGTTTCCATACAAAGGTATGAGTGCTGGTCGTTCAGACATCAATGGCAAACTACTGAATTCCCAAGAAATCATAAACAGCCAATAATGTTGGATTCACTGCGACCTCCTGTAAAGAATATACAACTAATGTTTACTATGTCCATGAAAGGAAGGGCTAATTAACCTGAGAGTTGGTGTATTGTTAGGGGTTGCGACGATAATGTCACGTGTGTTGCCGCATGAAGGGTTCAATACCTGCGCTCGCCACTCGCTAAGACAGGGAAAGACCGGTCACCTATCCTTCCGTGTTTTCAAGGCTACAGAATGTGATGGCCGTAACATTTCATAAACCCATAACATTTTCCTTCCTTTGGGGTTTGTTTGATTTTGTGTTTACCTTCGCCTAGGGGCATGGGGGAGGGGGGCAGGGGGGTGAAGTGGTCAAGCGAGCAGCCTCGCGCTAGATGGCCACGGGTTCCTTTCTTACCTCCGTCATTTGGTTCAAGAGTGCAGTCTTTTCGGAGACCCCTGGGGTCGTCGCCGCGACTACGGAGTTCGTGCTCTGTGTGGCACTTTTGACATGCTCTCTGCGGGAAAAGACCCTGCCATATGGTGAAAAAAACTAAATGCAAAGTATCAGTAGCAGTGTTGCAATTATTTGTTTCACATCAATGTTAAACTGTTCAAAAGACGCCGTGCCATCAAGTTGAGACTTCAGCAGCAATGTTCTCCCTTTTTCCAAGACCAAATGCCACGGTTCTCTATAAAGGCTTTCAGTGTGTCTTTTTCCCTGCCCATCGTGAGCTGGTCTGCCTGTGTTAGCACCTTTGCTTGTCCTCGTAGTGGATGATTAGCTTCTTTTCGGCCAGAAAGTCTCTTGCAAGGAACCAGTCTTGCAAAACAAACAGTATTGTAAAATTACTAGCGTACTAATAAAAGTAAAATAATGAGGTAGAGATTGGAGGACAAACTAGACAATATTATAACTTATTAGTAAAATTACTAGCGACACTAATAAGAAGTAAAGTAAAGAGGTAGAGATTAGAGGACAAACTAGACAATATAAATCGGTGGCAGCTGTATTTCGAACGCAGGTAAGCGGAATTGCGAACCGCATCCGTAACGCCATTGCCACAGAGACCGTAAAATATTAATAGACGTAAAGCAAACAGATAGAGATTAGAGGACAAACTAGACAGTATATCAACTAGCTCGTTTAGTAGTGTCTAGTTTCGCTAACACCTATATGTTACTATATGCATAGGGGAAACATATAATATTAACATTGTAACCTAGCATGCATGTCGTAAGATGCGACTGGCAGTGTTCACACGAGACTGGCTATCTCATCACGTAGAATAACAAGGCTGGAAAATTCAACCAATAATAACAATTTGCATAAAATCCTTGCCTGAGTTTTCCGGTGGTGTCTTCTCCATTGAGAGATGAAACGTTAAAGAAGAAAGAAGAAGAGAAATAAGAAGTTGGTCTTGAGTCGGAGTACGCACGCTCCTTGAGTGAGACTGTTGTTATTTAGAATAGGCAGGTTCGAATCTGCCGGTCTCCCTGGCTTAGGTGTTAAACGACTTTCTACGTAATCCCGTTTATCCACGTAGGGTAACGCAGCGCGCGAGAATTGGTAGCGGTTCTCGCCACGTTGGTAACTTACGGGATAAGTGAGCCAGCCGCTCAGAAAGCAATGGCAAACTACTGAGCGTAATCTTGCCAAGAAATCAACGTCTTCTAAATTATAATTTTTTATTTCTTGTACATATAAGAGTGCTAATCAATACCAACGAATGTATTTCTCTTCATTTACATGGCCTCAAGGGTTCCCCAACAGTTAATATGTGCATGAGCAAAATTTGTTTTTCTGACGGAACAAACGAAATGAGTAAGACAGACGATCCCACCTCGTCTGCAGTGACCTAGTATATACCACACCTTTCCGAAAATCAGCCAGATGGTTATCTTTAAGTTTGCTGTTATAAATAAAGCATAAACGTTTTTCTTGTCTAATTTGGGAACTGTGCCCAACAACTGGTTTATGAGCGGCTCACAACTATTGCTGTATGTATACCATTTTCGTGAATGAGTGTATGTTGTTCATGGAAGTCTTTGTGTTCATGCTGCCCCACTGACCTACTTTCAATAGATCATAGACCAGATATTCAGCAGTACTTATCACCGGTTGCACTCACACAATCTGTCGTAGCCGCAAGTAGGTGAGATAGTGCACGCAATGTGCAGAAACGTGTGTTGGAGGCCTGGTTGGATCACGTTTATTGTGTCAAGATCTGTCGTGTGGTTGACGGCAGCTGGATCTCGTGATAAACAAACAACACTGCAGTGTAAAGCATCGTTTATGCAACTACATTGTTTAGGTAACGGCTTTTTCCAAATGAAAACATCTACAGTAATCACGCGTAACTGCACTCATGTGTTCGCTATAACAATTATGGTATATGCTCAGAGCCGTCACAAAGAGTGGACTTGCAGAGGGAAGACACACAAGCACAGTAAATAGATGATTTGACAAAAGCACTGTCAGTCAGCAGAGTAAATAGATGGTTTGACAAAACTACTACCAGTCAGCACAGTAAATAGATGATTTGACAAACATAGTGTCAATCAGCACAGTAAATAGATGATTTGACAAACATAGTGTCAATCAGCACAGTAAATAGATGATTTGACAAACATAGTGTCAATCAGCACAGTAAATAGATGATTTGACAAACATAGTGTCAATCAGCACAGTAAATAGATGATTTGACAAACATAGTGTCAATCAGCACAGTAAATAGATGATTTGACAAACATAGTGTCAATCAGCACAATAAATAGATGATTTGACAAAAATACTATCAGACAGCACAGTAAATAGATGATTTGACAAACATAGTGTCAATCAGCACAGTAAATAGATGATTTGACAAACATAGTGTCAATCAGCACAATAAATAGATGATTTGACAAAAATACTATCAGACAGCACAGTAAATAGATGATTTGACAAACATAGTGTCAATCAGCACAGTAAATAGATGATTTGACAAACATAGTGTCAATCAGCACAGTAAATAGATGATTTGACAAACATAGTGTCAATCAGCACAGTAAATAGATGATTTGACAAACATAGTGTCAATCAGCACAGTAAATAGATGATTTGACAAACATAGTGTCAATCAGCACAGTAAATAGATGATTTGACAAACATAGTGTCAATCAGCACAGTAAATAGATGATTTGACAAACATAGTGTCAATCAGCACAATAAATAGATGATTTGACAAAAATACTATCAGACAGCACAGTAAATAGATGATTTGACAAACATAGTGTCAATCAGCACAGTAAATAGATGATTTGACAAACATAGTGTCAATCAGCACAGTAAATAGATGATTTGACAAACATAGTGTCAATCAGCACAATAAATAGATGATTTGACAAAAATACTATCAGACAGCACAGTAAATAGATGATTTGACAAACATAGTGTCAATCAGCACAGTAAATAGATGATTTGACAAACATAGTGTCAATCAGCACAATAAATAGATGATTTGACAAAAATACTATCAGACAGCACAGTAAATAGATGATTTGACAAACATAGTGTCAATCAGCACAATAAATAGATGATTTGACAAAAATACTATCAGACAGCACAGTAAATAGATGATTTGACAAACATAGTGTCAATCAGCACAGTAAATAGATGATTTGACAAACATAGTGTCAATCAGCACAGTAAATAGATGATTTGACAAACATAGTGTCAATCAGCACAATAAATAGATGATTTGACAAAAATACTATCAGACAGCACAGTAAATAGATGATTTGACAAACATAGTGTCAATCAGCACAGTAAATAGATGATTTGACAAACATAGTGTCAATCAGCACAGTAAATAGATGATTTGACAAACATAGTGTCAATCAGCACAGTAAATAGATGATTTGACAAACATAGTGTCAATCAGCACAGTAAATAGATGATTTGACAAAAATACTATCAGACAGCACAGTAAATAGATGACTGGACAACAAAAACGAAACACAAGTTAAAAATAAAAAAACTGTTAGCAAGCACAATGAAGAGATGAATTTAAAAAATCAAAATTGATTGTTTTCACAACTGTCTGTATCGCATATGTTGCGTTTGTTTTATAAAATGGTATGGACACCGGTCGTTCAGAAAGCAATGGCAATCTACTGAACGTAAACGTGCCAAGAGATCACAAACAGCCAAAAATGCTGGGGTAGACTGCGACGTCCTGTAAAGGACACGCAACTACACTGTTAAACAAAAAAAAAAGTAACGCAACATTTTTGCTGTTACTTGTGTAAAAGGCAGTCGCTGATTAGACATCAATCAACCTATCAACTGTATCCATCTGGTCATTAACGTCTCGTCGTTATCTGAACTGTACACACATCATGATTCGTGAGGTCATGAAAAAGGTCAAGGTCAAAACAACATTTTTGACAATAACTCGTGACAGGTTCATGATAATTCCCTGACACTTACTGAACACAAAACTCTCTGACCATATTATTGAATGCCTATAAAAATATTGAGCTCATCGAATAAATTCGGTTGAAAATTCAATGCGCAATTATGGCTCATCTCACTACAGAACAACGACTCGTCATCATTGGACTTTAACAGGCTGGACAGTCACAAAGTGTAGTAGCCAGAGATTTTAATGTGGTAAGAGGCACCATTAGTCGCCTTTGGGGGAGATTTCAAGAAACTGGCTCAGTGGCAGACCGGCCGCGCAGTGGAAGACCCAGAATCCACAACTGCTGCCGAAGACCGCTTCACACGACTGCGTCACCTTAGGAATCGATTTACATCTGCGTCTTCCACAGTCCAGTCAATGCCAGGAGCTCATCGAATTTCAGATCAAACTGTCAGGAACCGGCTGCACGACGCTGGTCTTTGGGCTAGAATAGAAGACCCTACAGAGGTCCTGTTCTTACGGACCAGCATCGCCAGAACCGACTACAGTGGGCGAATCAGCACCGTCAATAAAATGTTGGTACATGTTTGCTATTGAAACTGCAATAATGTTGAAAAGTATAATTAACTGCCTCATCGCACAAACAGAAAATCTCGCGACGGTTGGAAAATGAAAAGAGCATGCCAAACTGGTCCCTGTTCAGACACAATTTCAACATAAGACACGGTAAATGTAGTCCCACAGCAGACTTCACAGCACTGTGGCGTGAAGTGTTAGGTCTTCGCAGATTCTAAGCCATGACACATGGGGTGAGGTGGCCAGTTCATTTCCTTTTAGAATTTAGAAAACAAACCCACAAAAGAATATTCAAAACAATGTTTTCCCGTAGTGAATTTGAATAACGAAGACACAAACCATAGATTGTATGTACCTGATGAGATGCAGTGAAAAATGCCATACAATAAACCGTACAATCTATGGTTTGTGTCTTCATTATTCAAAAGAATATTAATAGGATGCGTAATTGTAGTATATATACACATCCTACGGGAGTCTTGCAATGCATCCACAGCAATGTGCAATGTAAATTTAATCTGGACGTCCAGTCACATCTGTTGAAACCACTCTAAGTGCGCTTTTTAGCAACTTTAAGTGGAGTTTGGTCCATTTTGGGGCTCTGTTTAGATAGTTTAAGTGAAGTTGTGTAAATTCGAGGCGCTTTTTAGCTACTTTAAGTGAAGGATGGTTTACGTAGAGGTAAAATCCCTGTGCGATGTGTGGCGTAAACAACACGAGAATGAAAAATGTCTTGGTATACGATGAATTAAACTAAGAGCAGCAGTAGCCATTTCTCTTGGGCTATTTTGTTGCGGTTAATATTCTCATTGGCGTTGTGTCTGGACGCTTGCCGGGTGGTCTAGTGGTCAAGGGTTTGATTCAGCAACGAAGCAGATTTGCTTTCTAAATTGACCTTGACCCCCAGATTGACCCAGGCTCATGTGATATAGACTACCTCACTCCTGAAGTAACGAACGGTCTATAAAAAGATGGGTCCAGCACCATATACCCAATGCGAATTTGAATTGTTTTAAGCTTGTTAGTCAATACGTAAGTCACAAATGGCTGTAGAAAAATAACTAAAGATGATAACAACTTGAAACCAGTTTATTTTTATACATATATTGTCCCTTTATTTCTCAACATAATTTCCACCAACATTGATGCATTTATCCCATCGTTTTATCAGTCCTCCCAAACCAGCTGCATAGAACTGTGTGCTTTGTTTTCATTGACCTAATCCCACAGAGCTGTGTGACTTACTTATTGACTCACCCTCGTAACGTTTTCTACCAAGCTATGCGCCGTTTTACGGGAAAACCATTTGTCAGCATAAACAGAAAACCCACATTTGCGGGAGACACTTCGCGAATGACGCCGAAGTTGAATATGAAGAAAACGTGGTTTAGAAAACATAGCACGCAGGTCTATGCAGCCTGTTTGGGAGGACTGATAAAACGATGGGATAATGCATTAATGTTCGTGGAAATTATGTTAAGAAATAAAGGGACTATGTATGTATAAAAATAAACTGGTTTCAAGTTGTTACCATATTTAGTTATTTTACTACAGCTATTTGTGACTTACTTATTAACTTACCCTGGTATTAACCTGGACTCCCAGGTCGGCCCAGCCTATAATGGGTATCTGGAAATGTTTTGGGAAGTAAAGCCGCTGGCATGATAATGACCACATCACCCACTGACAACTGACAGCTTATGTGTTTGTAAAATGATGCGTATAGCACCATATATGTTCATTGCCTCTAAGCTATTTAAAAGGGTCTTTGTAATACGCTTATATACTTGTTGACGCACGATGCAGACTTTGTTGACGACATACACACATGCACACAACCACACGCTGACACACTACCATACGCTGACACACAACCACACGCTGACACACTACCATACGCTGACACACAACCACACGCTGACACACTACCATACGCTGACACACTACCATACGCTGACACACTACCATACGCTGACACACTACCACACGCTGACACACTACCATACGCTGACACACTACCATACGCTGACACACTACCATACGCTGACACACTACCATACGCTGACACACTACCATACGCTGACACACTACCATACGCTGACACACTACCATACGCTGACACACTACCACACGCTGACACACTACCACACGCTGACACACTACCATACGCTGACACACTACCATACGCTGACACACTACCACACGCTGACACACAACCATACGCTGACACACTACCATACGCTGACACACTACCATACGCTGACACACAACCACACGCTGACACACTACCACACGCTGACACACTACCACACGCTGACACACTACCATACGCTGACACACAACCACACGCTGACACACTACCATACGCTGACACACTACCATACGCTGACACACTACCATACGCTGACACACATGTATTATGTATACTGACAACTCTAAACAGTGACATGAATCATTTATGACTGAACTCAAGTATTCCGTTATGTAATGTGGAGGTTTTGCTCCTCTACTATTAGTTTGAGGATAATAACAAATGCATTGTGCAAAGCAGACTGTTTACTATTCAACTTTGTATTTGACGATTATGCCAATTATAATACTTCTTATTCTGTACGTCTTTGCGGTTGTGTGACTTTAGAGATCATATCTATCCACAGCCTTCTATCCCATGTACTGAAATCGATATTCCTCCATGCCATGATGTTAAACTATCCAATTTCTTCTCTCTTCGTCTCCCCCTGCCTCTCCTCCCTTCTAGTTTTACCGAAGTGATGACATGTTCCAGCATTCTACTTCTCATGACATGCTCAAAGATTGACGGACTGTCTACTTCTGATGTAACCAATTCTTTTAGTGACTTCACTTCTTTGAAAATATCTTCACCACTCGCTCTATCCGTTCATTGTTTTCTTATCATTGCTCTTTAAAACCACATCTCAACAGCTTCCACATAATTAATGGTAACACTAATTTCCATCGTAATGCTAACTCACGTATTGTTGCTTTTATATCTTCTTCAGAGATACAATGTCATTTCTGATGATTTTGAGACCCGCGACAAAATGTATGGACGACAGCTTAACGACGAGGACATGAAGTCCCAGATTGAACAGTTCCTCTTCAATGGACAAGATCTCCGTGTGGAACTGGTCGACTCAATCATCCATCAACTAACACACCTGAAGAACGTCATTGAGCACTTGGATGGCTACCGGTTTTATTCTTGTTCTTTGTTGATCATTTACGAAGGCAATGTTGAAGATGTGTCTGAACAACAGGAAGAAACTAGATCTATCAACGACCAGCATCTTCGAGAACATTCGATAGATTCACAGACAAATAAAGGTGGTGATTTTCAATTTGATGATGGTGTGAAAAGATTAAACAATGACATTTCCGAAGATGTTATTCAAACGAATGTGAAGGACAATAAAGACTCATGCGTTTGCTCACATAAAACGCACAATATCTCTAATTGGTCTCGTGAACATAGAACGCCGTGTGACAGTGCAGACAATTACTATGGTTGCTATTGTGGTAGTTCATCTCCTGAAGATACTAATCCTCTTGTTGGTCCCAACAACAAACTGTCCCGTAGAGACCATGTTCATAAAGTGGATATCCGTATAGTAGATTTTGCTCATGCAACCTTTGATGGCTTTTTGTGTGATGTAATCAAACACTACGGACCCGACCATGGGTTTTTGCTAGGAGTTACCTCACTGATAGAAATATTTACAGAGATTAAGGATAGGAGTGTATGATAATATCGGCTCTTATTAGCTCTGAGTTTTTTTTAACGTTTACAAGAAAAGTCGAGATCAGAATCGTTTGAACCATGTTAATGTGTCATTATTTCTGGAATATTCTGGATATAATTATAATGTTTGCGCTCAAATTTACAGGAGTGAGATTTAATACCACTTTGCTCAATTGCCAGATTCCAAGCGAGAACGGCTGTCCTGCCACCAGAAGTCGTATTCTAGAGCAGTCGAGTCTAAAGTTGCTTGCCCTCCTCACCTTCCATTCTTATACAGGGAGGAGCTTGAAATATCGAAGGGATTGCGAGGGTTTGAAGTTGTAATAAAAGAAATATCCAGAATGAAGTTCGCTTGGATGTTTCCAGTGCCTTTAGGGGGAAGCAAAGAACAGTAACACTGTCACCTACCATGCATGTCGTAAGAGGCGATTAAGAAATGATGTGGTTGGCTGCTCAATGCTGTAGAAAAATGGAAAAATGTAGCTGCACACTAAAAAACAAAAATGATGAACACGTTTAGAACAACATGGCGTGTGGTGTTGAGGTCTTAAGCTCCAGTGTAGAGATAATGGGAAGAAGAAGAAGAAGAAGAAGAAGAAGAAGAAGAAGGAGGAGGAGGAGGAGGAGGAGGGGGAGGAGGAGGAGGAAGAGAAGAAGAAGAAGAAGAAGCAGCAGCAGCAGCAGCAGTAGCAGCAGCATCAGCAGGTGAAGAAAACATTGTCATATATATATATATCATTGATAATGCACATTGGGAGCAAGTCGCCACTGAACGTGTTGCATGGAGGGCAAACATCAGAAATGGAATAAAGACAAAGGAGGAAATTATTGCAGATATTCACACACCGAGCGTGTGAGACGTAAGATGGTGCATGATGGTGGAAATTACCACGTGTTCACATGCACCCACCGTGAACGAACATTTACAGCGCGAATTGGCCTTATCAATCACATTCGCTACAGCCAT
Source organism: Cepaea nemoralis (assembly GCA_014155875.1). Classification (NCBI taxonomy): domain Eukaryota; kingdom Metazoa; phylum Mollusca; class Gastropoda; order Stylommatophora; family Helicidae; genus Cepaea; species Cepaea nemoralis. The sequence goes on from JACEFZ010003906.1 coordinate 181,169, forward strand.
GGGTAAAAGTTATTATGCCTTTTTGAAGCATAAACTATCGTCTGTTAAGACGGCAAGGTGCCAATGATTATATATATATATATATATATATATATATATATATATATATATATATATATATATATATATATATATATATATATATATTTGCATATCCTTTACAGGACATCGCTGTCAACACCAGCATCTTTCAGCTGTATGTTGATATCTTGGCAAGATTACGCTCAGTAGTTTGCCATTCTTGAGCGGCCGGCTCACATACCCCGTAAGTTACCGATGCGATTCGAACCACTGCTGATTCTCACCGTCATCACGTTTACCTACGAGAGTATACGAGATTACGGAGAAAAGTCATAACCTCTAAGCCACGAAGCCGGCATATATATATATATATATATATATATATATATATATATATATATATATATATATATATATATATATATATATATATATATATATATACATACATATATATATATATATATATATATATATATATAGGGGTGGGCTGGAGATGTAACCTAGAATATAAGCAGGTGGCAGCTTTAAAATGTTATGAAAAAATTCAATAATACAATGTAAAAGTACACAATTTGCAATGTACGGAGTCTTTTAAATGACTCCATGTACAGATTCTGAGGGCTGTGTGTGTTTTAATGATATGCAGTGAGAATGTAACGGCAGAGGCAGCACTTAATCTATCGATTGCACTTTGAATTCAATTACATTAGCATAACATTGCAATGCATTTATTCACAAACATCAAAGTGTGCTATAGTGTATTTGAAGTATCCCTGTCGTTGATAAATAATGCGTGAAAGAAAAGTCTGTGAGAGAGAGAGAGAGAGAGAGAGAGAGAGAGAGAGAGAGAGAGAGAGAGAGAGAGAGAGAGAGAGAGAGAGAGAGAGAGAGAGACAAAGAAGTAGAAGCACAGGCAGACAGGGTGAGAGAGAGAGAGAGAGAGAAATATATAGTCAGAGAGAAAGGGGGAGGGGCGGAGAGAAAAAGAAAGTGAGAAATTAACTCCTAGTTAACCTGTTAGTTTTATTTCTTGGTTTAGTCAGCTCTGCACCAACTATCTGCTACCTTAACCCATTGAGTGTCATTATTTCTCTCAGTTCTGATATTGTATAGAATGTTAATTCTGTAATTCAATCTTAACTACGACATTTATTACGTAAATCATTCCCTGGCAATCATTTTAACATAATGACACTCAATGTAAGAAAGAGAAGCTTCGAGGCGGGAATTCATTTTCATTGAAATGGGCTCTCTGGTAGATCCAGTCTCGGGTGGATATCAAGGAATTCCCTAGGAAGTAAAAGCGACCATCATGATGTTGACCACATCAGACATCGAGTGCCAGTTGGTCTAAACGTATGGGGCTAGCACCACGCACTCATGTCGTTAAAATGGCTCATTTACATAAAGTGGCGACCAGGACAAACACATTTACAGTAATGTACAACATATTATCTCTCTCTCTCTCTCTCTCTCTCTCTCTCTCTCTCTCTCTCTCTCTCTCTCTCTCTCTCTCTCTCTCTCTCTCTCTCTCTCTCCGTGAGAATCTAGTCGACACTCAGTGCTTCTAGGAAAGACCATAAGTACACATAATCAGATTGCAGCAGGTACCATTAATATAGGGACTCATCCCTGGTTGTTGAGGATGAGATGGAAATTTCCAAAGTGGTGTGATTGTCGGTTCCTGATTCAACTCAACTCAATCTAACCTCAGTTACAAATAAAGCAGAGTGGATAAAAGTAAAAACTGCCTGGATTTGAAAGAATAAAGAAAGTATTTGGCAATATCGTAAACCGTAGGGCGAGTTGCATCATACACAGTACGTTTATAATACACTATCTTTGAGATACAAAGGTAATTAAGTATCATCAAGTGTATCATTAAGTAAGTCACACAAAAGTAGGCTATTAACAAAAGTATTAAAAAATCGCTTAAAAGTCGACAGGGTCAATTTCATTGCACCGGGTTTTTATCCCATATGGCTCAGTCTCTTTCCGCAGCGCGGAAAGCGTCGCAAAAAGCACGAACTCCGTAGCTCCAGCAACGACCTTCAGGAGTTCTCAGAAAATATGCACTCGTGAACCGAAGGGTGCGGCCCAGAATTGAACCCACAACCTTCGTAGCCCTAGTCAGACGGCTTGATCACTTCACCGTGGAGACTCCCTCCGCATATGAAATGCAAACTTGAAAACCATTTATTATTTACTTACACTTTATTTCTCAACATAATATGTGTGAACATTGGTGCTGTTATTCCACGTTTCATCAGCCACCTATGACCTGCACCATAGAAGTCTTGGGTTGCTGCCTTAGTCACATTGGCACCTCAAGCTCAACTCGTTCGTCAACAGCAAATATGTTCTTTAGCGCTTTTCGCGACACGCTCTTGCCGCCACAGACAAGCAGCATCTCTCATGAATATCCTCATGAAGGTGGCAGTATGTCCATTTGCCACACATAGACACACTAGATGGGTGTCCCAAATAATGACACCTTTATAAACTACCAACAACTATGTCTCTACTCTCATACACAATTTTGTGACTAACTTACTGACTTACCTTCGTATATTGTTAACGCTCCTGTAAGATATGTCATTTTGAAGTAGGGTTATATGAAACCTCAGAAAAGTTACATACATGAACGTATAAAACTGAAGTCTGCATTTACTAATATTTTGAAAACAAAAAATTATGGACACTCCTTAACCTTGGCGAAAGTGGGGCCATTTCCCTCTATAGTCTGAGAACAGCACTGTTTCACCTGTGCTTAGTTACTATGTGCCTGTTCCGTTTCATCTTTCTCACATAATCCCAACATGCTAATCGTATAATATTTCATGTCTTCATACTGATATAGGGCCACACAAGACCACAGGAAAGTAATATAAACACACTTGTAAAATCGTAGGTTGCATTCACTAGTATTATAAAACAGTGGGATATCTGCAGTTAATTGTGTGTATTTTCTAATCATGACATTATATTTTTTTAAATTCAAGTGTAGTCCACACTGGAATGATTTTCGCGTGTGTGACCCCCCGCCATCAGGCGAACCCGCTCCGACTTCTGTTGAGAGGGAACCCTTACCCGTCATCAACGCACCGGAAGTTTGAGAGTGAGCACGGATAATCTTTCGGTCACGCAACTTTCAATGACATTATATACGACATTTGTATTTTTAATCAAAGCCTTTTTGTAAAGAATTAAAACCTCTATTTTTATGTTTTAAGTGAAATTCCAATGTACACGTTATATACACAGATGTATTTGGATATTGTTATCTTTATCTGCCAGCCATTAAATATATTTGTTTTAAATAATGTTTTATTTTTATTTGATAATACAATACGTTATTGAATGTGGTAACTATTACAATAAAGTAGTTCGGTGTATCTTTCATGGACAGACGGAAACACCAATGAGCAAGTCAAACAAGAGGCAATCAAAACCAGAAACTGAGTAGACATTTTTTCTGGCACGTTATGAGAAGAAAAAATTTAGAGAATTTGGTAACAACTAGCACGACTGGGGGGGGGGGGGGTGTAAAGAACCAGGGAAATGCAGAGAAGTAAGTATCAGGATGGCTTGACCACATGGCATGGTCGAGACAAGAACACAGAGCTGATTCATGACTCTGGTGATCGTGTCAGATTGTGAAACATGACCGCCCACGCTTACCGGCATGGCGCATGATGATGATGAGCTCGATGCATCTTCCACTGATGTGCATTCATTTTAGTATTTATGATTCAGTATCCATTGGACTACTCTTAATGAAGCCAGTGTGTGTGGCAAAGGGGTAGCGAATGCCATTAGCAATCCCGTACTCCGAGTCTGAAGTCGGCCGCATTTGATTTGGAACCTGATCACCTTGTGTCAATTTTTAACAAGCGTATGAGCGTCGGTCGTTCAGAAAGCGGTGCAAACTGCTGAATGTAATCTTGTCTAGTAACTCGCAGACAACCCAAAATTGCCGGGGTTGTTTGCGACATCATATAAAAGGGCTAGCTCTTAATAAAACCACATAGATGTAATGAAAATTCGTAGATATGATGTGAATATGCACATCTATTGAACTTACATAGATATGATGAAAATGAATAAATCTAATGAAAACAAACACATCGAATGAAATATGTTGATCATGAAAATACGCAAATCTAATTAAAATATGTTTCTATTAAGTGATTACATTGATCTAATGAAAACCACCGATTGGCTTGAAAAGTTAAATCGGTTGCCATAGCCACACTGTGCATCGCTTGCTTCATTCAGTGGTCTTTCAGCTCACTACACACCAACCTACAGTCGCATATGTTCAGTCGTTCACGAATGGTGAACGAACAAACATGGACACTGGTATTGTCTTTCCCGCCAGCAGTGAAATTCGCGGTGTGATGCGTTTTCTTAAGCAGAAGGTCAAAATGCGGACGAGATTCAACGTGGATTGCGTTGTGTGTACGGCGATAAATGTTATGAATGACAGTTCTGTAAGGGATTGGTGCAGGAAATTCAGAGATGGACGTACGGATGTGTATGATGAGAGTGGACAAGGGCGGCATCCATGTGTGACAAATGAGCTCATTCAAAAAGTCGACGAAGTCGTAGTGGAAAAGCGCCGTTTCACAATTTCAGATCTTTCTACAGTATTTCCACAGATTTCTAGAACTAATCTGTTTCGAAATGTCAGTGAGAGGTTAGGTTACCACACATTCTGTTAACGGTAGGTCTGCCTGAAGTTTTTTTGGAACGTGACTGTATGTTCGGAGTGATGGCAGGTGGCTATGTCACATGAGTTTACCGGTTTTTGCCTTATGCAGAAATGCGTGGCTGCTGGGCTTCTGGTTGACTGCCACTGCCATCTGCGATGAACTGTATTTTTGTGGACTGTGTGGGTGAATATCTAGGAAACATTCAGATAGGAAAATGACTGCCGATTCCATCAGAGATGAACTGGGTGTTTCGTGGCGCACTGGTGTGTTGACATTCTGCACAGTGTATCTGTGCGGGCTTGTTGTTTGTCGAGACGCCTGTCTTTTCCAATTTTCACATTGGGCAGTGGGGAGCGCTTTGTGTGATATTCACTGGCACAGGAACGGAGCATAATGGGGACGACCCGTTGCTGTGAAGTTGGAACTGCGACTAACTAACTAACTAACTAACTAACTAAATAACTAACTAACTAACTAACTAACTAGTGATGTTCGTCCGTCATGAATGACGAGGACCATTCATTACACTGCATCTTTTGATGAGGAACGAGTGACTTGCGCTTTGGATTTGTATAGCGAGGTAGTGGTCGCGCAACTCCGTCGTCCCCGCTCTCTCGTCTGCGTCCATCTGGTTCCAATGGCGAGCATGGCAAGACGACTGGAAGACGGACACAGATGCAGTGACGTTAGGCTGCCACGGCCAGTTATCCCTGTATATATTGGCTCTCGAGAGCCTCGTGCACACGGCCCTTCCGTCAATTCCTTTATTTTTCAGTTTTAAGACAGGCGTAGCGACAATGCAATGAGCGTATGATTACTGATAGGATCAACAGAATTTCCTTCGCCGAAGACGGACTGACTGCCAGAACAGACCACACACATATGAGGCGAGAAGCTGCCCACAGAAGATATTGGTCGTCTAAGTTGCGAACAGATCTCCCGATTTACGGTTGAGCCTCACCAGCGTACAAATGCATATGGCGACTGACAGGACATACGTTCACGCACACGCAAGCCAAGAGTATTATCGCTAAAGCGCGCCCTCCCGGTACAAGGTGATACATGCAAAAACACTGGACGCCTACCGACGAGCTTTCAAGCTACGCCGGCAGGACTGACCGAAAAAAAATGCTATACTAACTAACTAACTAAATAACTAACTAACAAACTAACTAACTAACTAACTAACTAACTAACTAACTAACTAACTAACTCAACTCAACTCAACTCAACTCACCTCACCTCACCTCACCTCACCTCAACTCAACTCAACTCAACTCAACTCAACTCAACTCAACTCAACTCAACTCAACTCAACTCACCTCACCTCACCTCACCTCACCTCACCTCAACTCAACTCAACTCAACTCAACTCAACTCAACTCAACTCAACTCAACTCACCTCACCTCACCTCACCTCACTTGAACTCTACTCAACTCAACACAACTCAACTCAACTCAACTCAACTCAACAACTCAACTTAACAACTCAACTCAACTCAACTAACCTAACCTAACCTAACCTAACCTAAACTAACCTACCCTACCCTACCCTACACTACCCTACCCTACTCTACACTACACTACACTACACGAAACTAAAATTAACTAACTAACTAACTAAACTAACTAACTAACTAACTAAACTAAATAACTAACTAACTAAACTAACTAACTAACTAACTAACTAACTAACTAACTAACTAACCTAACTAACTAACTAACTAACTAACTAACTAACTAACTAACTAACTAACTAACTAACTAACTAACTAACTAACTAACTAACTAACTAACTAACTAACTAACTAACTAACTAACTAACTAACTAACTAACTAACTAACTCACTCACTCACTCACTCACTCACTCACTCACTCACTCACTCACTCACTCACTCACTCACTCACTCACTCACTCACTCACTCACTCACTCACTCACTCACTCACTAACTCACTCACTCACTCACTCACTAACTAACTAACTAAACTAACTAACTAACTAACTAACTAACTAACTAAACTAACTAACTAACTAACTAACTAACTAATTAACTAACTAAACTAACTAACTAACTAACTAACTAACTAACTAACTAACTAACTAACTAACTAAACTAACTAACTAACTAACTAACTAACTAACTAACTAACTAACTAACTAACTAACTAACTAACTAACTAACTAACTAACTAACTAACTAACTAACTAACTAACTAACTAACTAACTAACTAACTAACTAACTAACTAACTAACTAACTAACTACTAACTAACTAACTAATTAACTAACTAACTAACTAACTAACTTACTACTAAACTAACTAACTAACTAAACTAACTAACTAACTAACTAACTAACTAACTAACTAACTAACTAAACTAACTAACTAACTAACTAACTAACTAACTAACTAAACTAACTAACTAACTAACTAACTAAACTAACTAACTAACTAACTACATAACTAACTAAACTAACTAACTAACTAACTAACTAACAACTAACTAACTAACTAACCTCACATCACCTCACCTCAACTCAACTCAACTCAACTCACCTGACCTGACCTGACCTGACCTCACCTCACTTCACCTCACCTCACCTCAACTCAACTTAACTCAACTCAACTCAATTCAACTCAACTCAACTCAACTCAACTCAACTCAACTCAACTCAACTCAATTCAACTCAACTCACCTCAACTCACCTCACCTCACCTCACTTCAACTCAACTCAACTCAACTCAACTCAAATCAGCAACTCAACTCAACAACTCAACTCAACTCAACTAACCTAACCTAACCTAACCTAACCTACCCTACCCTACCCTACACTACCCTACCATACCCTACCCTACCCTACACTACACTACACTACACTAAAATTAACTAACTAACTAACTAACTAAACTAACTAACTAACTAAACTAACTAACTAACTAACTAACTAAACTAACTAACTATCTAACTAACTAACTAACTAACTAACTAAACTAACCTAACTAACTTGCTAACTAACTAACTAACTAACTAACTAACTAAACTAACTAACTAACTAACTAACTAACTAAACTAACTAACTAACTAACTAACTAACTAACTAAACTAACTAACTAACTAAACTAACTAACTAACTAACTAACGAAACTAACTAACTAACTAAACTAACTAACTAACTAAACTAACTATTAACTAACTTACTAACTAACTAACTAAACTAACTAACTAACTAACTAACTAACTAAACTAACTAAACTAACTAACTAACTAACTAACTAACTAAACTAACTAACTAACTAACTAACTAAACTAACTAACTAACTAACTAACTATCTAACTAACTAACTAACTAAACTAACAAACTAACTAACTGAACTAACTAACTAACTAACTAACTAACTAAACTAACTAACTAACTAACTAAACTAACTAACTAACTAACTAACTAACTAAACTAACTAACTAACTAACTAACCTAACTAACTAACTAACTAACTAACTAAACTAACTAACTAACTAACTAACTAACTAAACTAACTAACTAACTAACCTAACTAACTAACTAACTAAACTAACTAACTAACTAACTAACTAAACTAAATAACTAACTATATAAACTAACTAACTAACTAACTAAACTAGCTAACTAACTAACTAAACTTACTAACTAACTAACTAAACTAACTAACTAACTAACTAACTAACTAAATAACAACTAACTAACTAACTAACTCACCTGACCTGACCTGACCTCAACTCAACTCAACTCAACTCAACTCAACTCAACTCAACTCAACTCAACTCAACTCAACTCAACTCAACTCAACTCAACTCACCTCAACTCAACTCAACTCAACTCAACTCAACTCACCTCACCTCACCTCACCTCACCTCAACTCAACTCAACTCAACTTGACTCAACTCAACAACTCAACAACTCAACTCAACAACTCAACTCAACTCAACTCAAATCAACTAACCTAACCTAACCTAACCTAACCTGACCTAACCTACCCTACCCTACCCTACACAAACACTACACTACACTACACTACACTAAAATTAACTAACTAACTAAACTAACTACCTTACTAACTAACTAAACGAACTAACTAACTAACTAAATTAACTAACTAAACTAACTAACTAACTAACTAACTAACTAAACTAACTAACTAACTAACTAAACTAAATAACTAACTAACTAACTAAAATAACTAACTAACTAACTAACTAAACTAACTAACTAAACTAACTAAATAACTAACTAACTAACTTAACTAACTAATTAACTAACTAACTAACTAACCTCACCTCACCTCACCTCACCTCAACTCAACTCAACTCAACTCACCTCACCTGACCTCACCTGACCTCACCTCACCTCACCTCACCTCAACTCAACTCAACTCACCTCACCTCACCTCACTTCAACTCTACTCAACTCACCTCACCTCACCTCACCTCACTTCAACTCTAATCAACTCACCTCACCTCACCTCACTTCAACTCAACTCAACTCAACTACCTCACCTCACCTCACCTCACCTCAACTCAACTCACCTCACCTCACCTCACCTCACTTCAACTCTACTCAACTCAACACAACTCAACTCAACTCAACTCAACAACTCAACTTAACAACTCAACTCAACTCAACTAAACTAACCTAACCTAACCTAACCTAACCTAAACTAACCTACCCTACCCTACACTACCCTACCCTACTCTACACTACACTACACTACACTACACGAAACTAACATTAACTAACTAACTAACTAAACTAACTAACTAACTAAACTAACTAACTAACTAACTAAACTAACTAACTAACTAACTAACTAAACTATCTAACTAACTAACTAACTAACTAAACTAACTAACTACTACTAAACTAACTAACTAACTAACTAACTAACTAACTAACTAACTAACTAAACTAACTAACTAACTAACTAACTAACTAACTAACTAACTAACTAAACTAACTAACTAACTAACTAACTAACTAAACTAACTAACTAACTAACTAACTAACTTAACTAACTAACTAAACTTACTAACTAACTAACTAAACTAACTAACTAACTAACTAACTAACTAACTAACAACTAACAAACTAACTAACCTCACATCACCTCACCTCACCTCAACTCAACTCAACTCAACTCACCTGACCTGACCTCACCTCACTTCACCTCACCTCACCTCACCTCAACTTAACTCAACTCAACTCAACTCAACTCACCTCAACTCAACTCAACTCAACTCAACTCACCTCAACTCACCTCACCTCACCTCACCTCACTTCAACTCAACTCAACTCAACTCAACTCAAATCAGCGACTCAACTCAACTCAACTCAACTCAACTAACCTAACCTAACCTAAACTAACCTACCCTACCCTACCCTACACTACCCTACCATACCCCACCCTACCCTACACTACACTACACTACACTACACTACACTACACTACACTAAACTAATATTAACTAACTAACTAACTAACTAACTAAACTAACTAACTAACTAAACTAACTAACTAACTAACTAACTAAACTAACTAACTAACTAACTAAACTAACCTAACTAACTTGCTTACTAACTAACTAACTAACTAACTAACTAAACTAACTAACTAACTAACTAACTAAACTAACTAACTAAACTAACTAACTAACTAACTAAACTAACTAACTAACTAAACTAACGAAACTAACTAACTAACTAACTAAACTAACTAACTAACTAAACTAACTAACTAACTAACTAACTTACTAACTAACTAACTAAACTAACTAACTAACTAACTAACTAACTAAACTAACTAACTAACTAACTAACTAACTAACTAAACTAACTAACTAACTAACTAACTAACTAAACTAACTAACTAACTAACTAACTAACTATCTAACTAACTAACTAACTAAACTAACTAACTAACTAAACTAACTAACTAACTAACTAAACTAACTAACTAACTAACTAACTAACTAACTAAACTAACTAACTAACTAACTAACTAACTAACTATCTAACTAACTAACTAACTAACTAAACTAACTAACTAACTAAACTAACTAACTAACTAACTAAACTAACTAACTAACTAAACTAACTAACTAACTAACTAACTAACTAACTAACTAAACTAACTAACTAACTAACTAACTAGCTAACTAACTAACTAACTAACTAAACTAACTAACTAACTAGCTAACTAACTAGCTAACTAACTAGCTAACTAACTAACTAACTAACTAACTAAACTAACTAACTAACTAACTAAACTAACTAACTAACTAAACTAACTAACTAACTAACTAACTAAACTAACTAACTAACTAACTAAACTAACTAACTAACTAACTAGCTAACTAACTAAAGCAAATGACTGACTTTCACACAAGCTCAAAGAATGGGTTCAACTTTGACGTTCCTTCTGCGCTATTGGAAAGATGAGGAATGCATTTCTCGACATAATAATGACTGGGGACGAGACATGGGTTCACTTCATGAATGCAGAGACGAAGGAACAGTCACAACAGTTGATGCATCCTCATTTCCAAACAAGCCAAAAACATTCAAGCAAACACTTTCGCTAAAGAAAAATGATGGCTACAGAGTTATGGGACCGCAAAGGCATTTTGTTTGACGGAATTCATGCACTGGGAACCACAATAATGTCAGAAGTGTATTGTGAAACACTGAAGAAGCTTCGCCGGTCGATCCAGAACAAATGGCCCGAAATGCTCACCAGTGGCCCCACATTTCTGCTCGCACAAAGGCTTTACTTGAGCAGTTAAAGTGGGAAATGTTCAACCACCTTCCTGGTGGCGCCGTTCCTTGACGAGAGGTTAAAAAAGTCGTGTCACGTTACGACAAGAGAATGAATTTAGGCAGTGACTAGTGTGCAAAAGTGATGCACTATGTATGTAACTGTTTATTTCCAACTGGCTCTTGGAGTTTTAAACATTGAGCACAACCCACTATTGGAAACGCTGATCGTATTCAGGTACGAACCTAAGGCCTTGTCCACGTCAATATGGAAGCACTAGACTCGAGTTTCGCTCTCGTTTGAGCTCGTCAGTAGTGCATATCCTGGACCGGGCTGATTACCCCTAACGCTGTATAAACCCCAGTATCAATCAAATATGGAAGCACAACTTAACGAAAGATTCCCCCAGGATCCTGCGAAAGCGGGGGAGAATGAAGGATCCATTGGCGACCACACGAAGACGATACGGACCGTCCAATCAACCATGAGCTTAGTCCAACGGCCGTTGGACTACCCATGCGTTTGTGGTAGGAGCTTCGACTCCTTCCGGGGAATGAGAATTCACTCCGGACGGAAGAAGTGCGAGACTGCGTTACAGGAGGTACGACAGTGCAGTCCTGAAAGGGATGATAAGACGCAAGAGGATGTCAGTCAGGGCGAACCTCACAGAGCTGATAATACTCAAGTCGCCTGTGTCGTACCCAAGCAACCTTCCGAAAGGGTGAAGATGAAGTTCCCTAATAGCACCAGGAAGGAAGAGTGGGCGTCACTAGACGCAACGTTGTCCCGTGTTTTAGAGGAAGAGCTAAAACACATATCCCTTGAAGATAAACTAGTAAAGTTCGGAGAATTGTCTACCTCCTCTCGCCGAGTCATTTTGGTAGCAGCGAGAGGAGGGAAGCAGCTCTGCCACAAAAGACCCGGCGGCAGAGACTGCTTGAGGAGGTGAGGAAAGAAAAGAATTCCGCTCGGAGACTATGGAAATCAGCGCCCGAGCATGAGAAGGAGGGCTTGCGCCAGGTGTGGCAATACCTGAAAGCCAGGCACAATGCGCTCTCCCGAGCGGAAAGGTTTTGCAGAAACAGGCAGAATACCCGGAAGGAACGTGAGACGTTCTTCCGGGAAACATACGAGTTTGCACGAGGCTTGTTCAATCACCCTCGATTCGGTGTCCTGGAAGTCAGCAAAGAGGAACTGGAGAACCACCTCGTGACGACACACGCCGATGCCCAACGGAACGTCCCACTCGGAGAGATCGAGGGGCTCACAAGCCCGGCCGAACCAACTGTGGAGTTCAATGCGAGGTCTCCGATGTGGAGCGAGGTGGTTGCGGTAGTGAAGAAAGCGAAAAGCAAGTCAGCACCGGGGCCAAACAGTGTGCCTTATACAGTCTATGAAAGATGCCCGAATATCCTTATGAAACTACACCGGATACTGAGATCCGCGTGGAAGCAAAAGCATGTCAGCACGGAGTAGAAGACGGCCAACGGAATCTACATGCCTAAAGAGCAAAAATCTACCGGCATTACCCAATGCAGGCCGATCTCTCTTCTGAACGTTGAGGGGAAAATATTCTTCTCGATCATGGCCAGTCAGATCACGAAGTACTTGACAGGGAACAAGAACATCGAGACAACGGTTCAAAAACGGAGGCTATCCGGAGTCCCCGGCAGGGTGACCAGATCGCCGTGATCAAAAGAAGCCAAGCCACGAAATAAAAAAGCCAAAATAAAGCCAAACATTGCCTAGTAAAAAGATATATTAAAAATATACTTATATCACATGAAGACCTCTTCTTCAAATAAGTATTCCTCTTCATTGTTGAAATTCAGTACATGATTCATTAGAATATACTATTCCAGCTTTGAAATCATTCAACATTTTGGATGAAGGTACAAATTCATTACAGCACTTGTTTGAAGATAATGGTTCTGCTCTAATTCTAATAATTGCTTCTAAGAGAGACAGCTGAAGTCTATTCCTTGCTTTGGTTTTTATGCATGTTAAAAGAGAGAACATCCTCTCCACTGCGGTATTGCTAATAAGTGTTATTAAGCAAGTAAGAACAAAAGAAGCAAGCTCTTTAAATTGGGGATGTTTCATGACTCCTTGCCAGAACTGCTCTGCATTTTTAGGCAGTCCATTTTCTTTAAATTGTTCTTCTTCCTTCCAATCTATAAAATTTTCTGTATTGTTCTTCAATAATAGTGTGGTTTTCTTCAGCCAAATTCAAAAAGGGCAATTTCGAAAATAGTGGTCTAGAAGCCTGGTTTAAGGTTATTCCAGGGTTAAAATTGGTTAGATCTTTAAATATATTTCTTGCTGAAGGAAGCCGCTTTCTAACTTGATAAAGTGCTTCTTCTCGCACTGATAAGCATCTTTCTTTGAGATCTAAGACCTCTTGTTGGCAATTAATTTTTGTATCAGAACTTTTCTGAATGTAGTTATCACACTCTGACAGGAATTTGATGCCAAAATCAACATTAGAAACATCTTTTTTCTTATTATTGGTATCATAAGTCCTACTATTACGACGCTTATAATGCAAAAATAGTTCTTCATGTAATTCGTGAGGATCTGCCTTACTTTTCTGAAAAAAGGCTATTTAACCTTTCGAATTCCTGCATAATAGGGGTTGCGAAATGAAAATAAAGGTAGTGTCTTTGATCTAGAAGCATTTCCTTTATAAGTCGTGACATTTAGTGTAATAATTTGCTAATTCAGCAGAAATAAAATAAGCCTTGAGTTCTTCCCAATTTATTAGAATGTTGAACATTACTTTTCCCCGGACAATCCAGCGAATAGAAGAAATTATCTCAAAGGAAGTGATGCAGTTCTAGCTTGCTGAAATTCTGTCGATGAGTTCATAATTTTGAATAAATCTTTAAATGCTTCTCGTCTTAGATTGCTATGTCTAAACCAATTTGGTATTTCTGTCAGCAAAAGTCCAATGTTTTAAGGTAGTTTTGACACTGTATATTTGATGCACAATGCTAATGAATGGCAAACACACTTATACTGAACACATGAAGGAGATACATCTGTCATTCTGGACCAAACTGAATTGTTGCATCCAACCATACTGGAAGCACCATCGGATGCAAAACCAATGCAATTTTTTAATGATTGATTACATTTTTCAATTTCATCCTAATTTTCAGCTAATTTAACTTTGTCATCAATTTTCTTGCTTATTGTCACCACTGAAAGTGTTTTTTGTGAAGAAGATGGCGCGCTCCGCTTGTGTTTTTCTGTTGTTGCATGATTTGCGAGATTTGAAAATCTTGGAACAATATTACAATGGCACAGTTTGCAATATGCCTGTTCAGAACCGTCAGTGGATTTCTTGAGCCACACAAATGTCTTTTCCCATTGATCATTATATTTCCGATTAGTATCATAAGATGGTTTCCACTTTGGCATGATAATAGGCTCAGTCAATAATATTTAATAAGAAATACTTGCGACTTGCGATTGCGATGAAGGTATAATTAATTTGAAAACTTAACTAAACAGTAAGCTGCGCAGTGCGTCAGTGCGCATAGAACATGGCCAGATAAGCTTATCGTTTTGCATGTGTTTTTGCTTAAAAATAGTAACACAAGACAACAATTAACTTGAAAAATTCAAAAATAGGCATATATACCATTAAATTTTTTTAAAAGCCAAGAAAAAGCCAACAAGCCAAACTGATTTTCTGACGCCAAACCTGTTTTAAAAAAGCCAAATTTGTCAAATTTGGCTTCAAAAAAGCCAATCTGGTCACCCTGGTCCCCGGTTGTCTCGACCACAGTACCATGATCTGGGGTGCTATCCAGAGAGCGAAGACGAAGAAGGAGGAACTCCACGTGATATGGTTGGACCTGGCGAACGCCTATGGGTCAGTGCCACACCAGTTGTTGTGGCATGCACTCAAGGCTTATCACGTACCCGAGAACATAACGGAAATGCTAGTGAAGTACTTCTCGGGCTTCTCTCTTCGGTTCTCGACCAAAACGTTCACGACCAGATGGATCGACCTGGAAGTGGGTATTGCCATGGGATGTACGATTTCGCCGATATTATTTTTCAAGACCGTGCAGGTCATACTGGATGCGGCATCCGGATATGCACACTGTCCGAAGCTCAGCGAAGGGGTGAACACACCACCGCTGAAGGCCTTGATAGACGATACGACAATCCTGACACCGAAGGAGAGCGATGCCCGCAGCGTTCTCCTCGGACTGGACGATCTGATTCGCTGGTGCAGGATGAGCTTCAAACCAAAGAAATCGAGAAGACTTTCGCGGTGGAAAGGAGGTTCACGGCGTCCGGACAAGCGATTCCCATGGTGATAGAGGAACCTGTGTAGAGTCTTGGTCGTGTGTACGACTCAACCGTGGCGGACAGGAACGCGGTGGCGGAGATACAAACAATGCTGACGAACGGCCTTAGAACCATCGACAAAACCAGGCTGATAGGCAAGTTCAAAATCTCGGTCCTCTAAATTATGCTTATTCCGAAACTCCCGTGGCCGCTGCTGATATATGATATTGGCGTGACAACAGTGAACACCATGGAAAGCACGACAAGCAGGTACATACGAAAGTGGCTTGGAGTACCCACATGCCTCACGACTGTCGCATTGTATTGTAAGCAGAGCAAGTTCGTCCTCCCGTTCCTGTCCCTCGTGGAAGAGTTTAAAGCCGGAAAATCCAGACTCGCGATGATGCTGCGCGAGTCTCCAGATATAACGGTCAGTGTCTCGGTTCCCGCCTTGAAAACGGGAAGGAAGTGGAAAGTCGTCAGCATAGTCGAAGAAGCCCAGGCTACACTCTATCTGAAGGAGGTAATGGGCCACACCCAGTTAGGCAAGCAAGGGTTCGGATTCTTCTTCTTCTTTGCGTTCATCCGGAGTGTTGTTTTTTTTCAGATTGATTGCGGTGTGTCTGTTATGCACCATTGGGTCGAAACCCTTTGGCCAACACATCTGACTTTTAGCGTGCATTTTTGACAGGTAGCATTCCTGTGGGACTCTCACTTTTGTGGTGCCGTCCACATCACAGCTTGTCAAGTTGGAACGGTCGAATGCTTCACGATCAGCCCTCAAGGGAAGGCAGGGACAGTCCATGGCATTTTCCGCCATCCAGGGTGGCTTCCATAGTTGCAGAGCCGACACATAGCGCCCTGGTGCTGGGCCCACCGTGGGAATCGTCACGTCCTGCTCATGGCTGCTTGAATTCCTCACTTCAATATATTGGGCATATTGTTCACCACGAGCCTTTCCCGCACTTACCAGACCGGTCTGCAGACAGCATTCACTCGGTGAGTCTTCGATTCGGACATGTGCTTGTCGATGTGCCCGTCAGAGCTGTTCCGGGCACAACGACTATTCGGAAATTAGCTAGTCAGAGCCTTTCCGGACACGAGCTATTCGGAAAACTAGTTAGCAGAGCTGTTCCTAGCATGAAAGACATTTCATTCGGACGTTTTTTTTTTTTTTTTTGCGTTGTGCCTGATTTATTTGCACCCGTGGGCCAGCACATCCGACTTCAGCAGGCATTTTTACGGGTTAGCCTTCCCGGTGTTTCGAGAGACGTTAGACTGTTAGTTCTGTGGTGTCGCCCACATCTCAGCTGGTCAAAGTAGAATGGTCAACGACATCACTGTCAACCCTCAAGGGAAGGCAGGGGCAGACCATGGGCATTCCCCCGCTATCCAAGGATGCTTCCATAATTGCAGAGCCGGCACATATTTCTCTGAGACTGGGCTCACCCGAGGAGTTGCCACGTCCTGCTCATGGCTGCTTTAGCTCCTCACTTCCATGTGTTGGGCATCTCGCTTGCCACTGGTCGCTCAAGAACACACCAGGAACGGTCAGTCTGCGTGCGACATCCACTAGGTAAGCTTTCGCTTCGGACTTCGGACCACGCAATGGATTCGCTAGCCGTGAGTTCCATTTCGTGTTATTGAGACGTTTTTCCACCTTTGTCTACACTCTCTATGAGTTAGATACAGACAGTTTTCGTAACCATTTCATTCGACTGGGGCATTCTTCTACCTTTTTCTACTCGCTCACGAGGTAGGCTACATGTGCTGCCGGCTCAGCACCTTACCTCCGTGCAGCAGTGAGCGAGAAACGGCCAGGCCCTCTAATCCTGGGGTCCCTCATATCCCCCAGCTGAGAGCCTTCGGACAAGTATCTGAACTGCGCATGTAGCGTGCTCAGTATCTAACCACCTCCTCCGAAGTCGGAGAGTGTCTGCCTGTACGGCGAGGAACCACCAGTCTCTACACCAATAAGCCAGACATGGGACAACGGATACTCACGCAAACCTCAGGTCCTGTATGACATCACACTGATGTTGGACAACAGAATGCCTTCATCCGACATACAGGACTTCGCGTTGGAGCTCAAGCCAACGAACACAAGCAAGCAAGTATCTCACCTCCATGTTTCGGTAGGTGGGTATCGGCCCGACTCTCACATCCGAGGTTTTATGGCTTAGAGGCGCTCAGCCACAACCCTCGACAGAGAGCCTTAGAGTATGTATCCGGGCCAAGACCTTCTGCCTTTGTGCGCCTGATTTGACTGCTATCCTCAGTCTACGTGCAGAGTAGCAGGTTGTGTCTCACTTAGTCTGGCCCCTATCCCATAAGCTGTCCGATATGTAGTTTTCATCCATCGACATAGCACATGGGGTCAATGGGGCACGCAAGCTCCCCCACCACGGCAAGGTGGAAACACATCGGGGGAGGGGTTATGATTCCAAGTGAATGATGCGATGTGGTCGAAGACGACGGCCAAGGAACGCAGGAACCTGGTGGTTAAGGAGATCCGCAAGGGGGAAGATGACGAAAGAGTCCGCAAGGCTTCACAGCAAGCGCAGCAGGCGCAGTGGATGTCATGGGAGGCGGTAGTGCAGAGATCCATTACGTGGAATGAGATCTGGCGCATGGCACCACTGCGTCTAAGTTTCGTCATCCGATCCCTGTACGATGTCCTGCCATCAGGTGCCAACTTGGCCAAGTGGGGGAAAACCACCGACCCGTTCTGTCCCCGCTGTAAGAAATCTCAAATAGCCCAGACAGCGGAGCACTTGCTGTCTGGTTGTAAGGTTGCCCTAACCCAGGGGCGTTTCACATGGCGGTATAACAAATTCCTGACCGAGTTGGTCGCCATAGTGGACGTGGCGAGGATGAAAGCTAACGGGGAGGGGAACGGACCGAGGCCGATGGTGATTTTCTTCGTCCGAGAGGGACGCACAAATGGTAAAGCTGACGACTTGCCGTTTGCTACCATCTTCGACGGTGCGAGGGACTGGGAACTGACCGTCTACCTAAAGGACCGTGACAAATACCCTGAGGTGATCCGAAAGTTTGGCCTTCAACCTGACATTGTGCTTAGCTACACGTCAGCCAAGCAGCTAATGCTGATTGAGCTGGCCGCCCCTTACGAGTCCAATATTGAGGAGCAGCACCTGTACAAGATAGAGAAGTACAATAACATGGTCGCAAGTCTTAGGCGGGTGGAATACACCGTCAGGCTGTTCGCCGTCGAGTTAGGCGCGAGAGATCTTGTCTCCCACTCCGTGTTTGATGTGCTGAAGCAAATGGGCATGAAAGGTCGATAAAGAGCCCGGGCCCAGAAACAACTGTCTGAGGCAGCCGAAAAGGCCTTGTGATGGCTGTAGAACTGTCGCAACCTAGAGTGGGGCAAGTCTCGGTACTGGTTTGGTTAGAAGCGGTGACTAAAATACCAATACTTTCTCAATCAAAACGACGAACTTTACAACGTCTCGTGTTAGTTCTTTAGCCTGTCCTCCAAGCGTGAGTGGTAAGCCTGAGTGCGGTCAATCACACAAATGTCGGCCGACGTCCAACCTCCATAATATAGCGATAATCGACCGTAGGTCGCACTCAGTGTTTAACAAGCCAATAATAACCAACACCTCACATTTTCACGAGATTTGCGTACTACATGGTCTAGTCAGTTGCAGACAGACCAAGAGGTGGGTCTGAAAAGAAAGAAAGGTCCGGCTTCTTAGTAGGGTGCGGCGCAGTGATCGGGGCACGAGGAAGGAACACGGCGACGGAGACGTACGGAGGTGACAGAGGCCGTGACGGGGGTGAAGCTGGCATCTTACGACCACACGTGCCAAGGGGCAGGCACTGGCTGCACGGGCTCTCCCCACCG
The DNA here is from genome assembly GCA_014155875.1 of Cepaea nemoralis. Taxonomy (NCBI): domain Eukaryota; kingdom Metazoa; phylum Mollusca; class Gastropoda; order Stylommatophora; family Helicidae; genus Cepaea; species Cepaea nemoralis. The sequence goes on from JACEFZ010003906.1 coordinate 200,874, forward strand.
AGGGAGGGAGGGACTAAGAGTGGACCAGGTAACAGCAAAGGGACAAGCTTAACATCAGGGATAACGAATATTGTCGAACAAACGTCTCCTCGGCAGGGGTAAGACGCCTGGAGTCATGACCCAGGCGGGACCGCCCCCAGAGAGTGTTAAGAAATTAAAGGTCCGAAATGCTTGGGGAATTGGGTTGCTTCTGATGATCAGAAGCCCCCTGCCTTGTTTGCTCCGCGTCGGAGTTCTTACGACTATCCTTGACAGGACCCAGGATCAAACCTGGATCACTGACGTGTGACGCGGATGTGTAACCACTAAACCACATGGCACACACTAGACGCGACCAAATTATCACAGTAAAATATCACAACTCTTTGAGTTGTCAAACAGATGTAAATCACTAGGGGCTATGTCTGGCGAGTACGGGGAATGTGGTACAACACACTGAAAGTAGAGGTCTTCGATGATTTGAAACGATGCCCGAGCAGTATGGGGTCGAGCATTGTCATGTTGCGAAAGGACATCGTTACTCAAAGTCCACGTCGTTAGGATTTGTTTGCGTGTCGAAACTTCCTACTCCACTCAAACATTTGATGGACTGACAGGCATGCATCACCATACTGGGCCTTAATTCGCAGATGAATTTCTATAGGTTTCAACCATCACTAATCAAAATACGGATAACAGAACGCTGCTCCTCTTTAGTTCTTGTCAAACGCGAAGAGGTCATCTTTAAACTGTCCTTATGACGTCACCGTGTTCGTCTGCACCGCGGTGTCACTTCCTCTTCTTCTTTCGTTCGCTTGAAATATGTCTGCAATGTTGTCTCTTGTGTGAATTTAACTGTCTTTTTTTAGTTCACTCAGCGGTCCATGGAGTTTATCTTCCACTGTCTACTCTCTAGGCCAGAAGGTTTGCCTAGATATATTGTATTTTGGGCAGTCTTGGAGTGTGTGCTCTGCTGCCTGCGACGCCAATCCACATGTGCACATGGCTGTTTCACCAATCTTGAAATGTGTATACATGTGGTTGCGTAATCTATTGTGCCTTTTCTGAGGCGCAGAATAATTACTTGTTCTGGTCTGTCATTAACGTGGTAGTCATATGACTTGTTCTGGTCTGTCCTTAACGTTATAGTCATCTTGAGCAGGGTTTGGTGGCTTTCTAACTGATTTGATCATTCTTTTCTTTTGGTGGTATGTAACAGGCACATCAGGCTGTTCTTCTTTTGCTCCTTCCTTAGACAATTGATCAGCTCTGTTGTTTCCGGGTACTCCACAGTAGGATGGTATCCACTGTATGGTGACCTTATGCTGGTTGCTAAGTTCAGAAAGTAGTGTCCTTAGTACTGGCAATTTCCCAGACAGGAGCGCCTCGAGTACTGATTTTGCATCTGTCAATAGCACCACAGGTTCTTCTTAGGGTGGCCTGGCAAGCTGAGGAACTTTTCTGACTGTATTATCGTTTTTGTGTCTCTACGCTCGCTCAATGCTTTTGTCCTCCCCAACGTCTCCATCTCCACTATAGGGGTTGATCTCATCCCTCCTGTGGTGAATCTAAGTGTCTGATTTTGCTCCTAGTCCAGCTCTTGTAGTGTGGTTGTTGATGCTGAACACCACGCAGTTGATCCGTATTACAGGGGTGGTCATATGCTCTGTTGATAAACTTTGCTAAGTATTTTCCCACTGGCTCCCCATGTGGTTCCACTTATTTTGCTCACCGCGGTGTCACGTGATTATGCTTGCTTGCTGCCTGCTTGCTTGCTGACTGTTGACATCTTTAACATCAATATTGACAGGTTACAAGAAAATGAGACAATTAATGTAATTTCTATCACACTTTTAAAGTTTTTTTTTTTAAAGCCCTCTTGTAGTAGCCATCCCATCATCGGCCATGTTGGTTTTCTCACAGTTATTGCAGCTGGCGTTTAGCCGTGTAATGGTAGAGTCTAAACACATGACTAACGTTTTGCAATCCCATGTCAGGTGTTGTTTGTCCATGACCTAATTAAATCGAGCCATGTAGGTGACAGCCATCTAATCATAAACTGTCATCTCCCAGCTGCTACCATAAACTATACTGTAGCCTGTAGGTACAATAATGGACAAAGGAGAGACGTTATGAACCATCTAAAAGCACGAAGACAAGAGTGATAATAAACACAAAAAGAAACCCCTCCAGATTCCCCGCAGTGGAGAACAAAGCAGATGTATAATGAGGTGAGGTGTTCAGTTCCTTTCCTTGTCGTCTTTATTCCCAAGACAGTTCACATAAAATACTAAACATTACCACCCGCGTGTTATCCGGTTCTCAAAGGAGAGTTTAAAAGTTATTTGCATATCCTCTACAGGACGTCGCTGTCAGCCCCAGCATTTTTAGCTGCTTGTGATTTCTTGGCAAGTTTACTTTCAGTAGTTTGCAATGGATTTTGGAACGTTCGTACTCATAGCAATTTATAAAACAACGCAAGACGTTTTGCTGCCAAATCATCGGAAGCTGTGTTTCTGTGACAGTGCTACACACAAAGGCTATGATCGTGAACGTATAGCACCAGACAAGTCAGTCTTCGCGTTGTTAGAAAAGGATTTTATTGATGAATCATTCTAGCTCAGCACATATGATGGAGACTCCCTTCTCGGTGTTGACATCTGTTCTCGCTGGCCCCCAAGTGACGTGTGTGTTTTCCTAGATACCCTTCTTCATTCGTGCACACACGTTCACTATGGTTTTCCCCCTAGTCAAGGAATGCGCAGCATTCCTTAACTCTTTACTCCTAACCTAGAATCCCTCACTGTTACAATACCTCCCCTTCTTCAAAGAGAATTTTTCCTTGAAAAAATCTCAACCCCAACTTTTAATTAGTTAACTTTACCTCTCTATACTACAATAACAACAATTCTATATATTTCCTAAGTCAATTCTCCTATCTCCTCATAGCCAATTGCTACCCAGAGATCATAATATCGAAACTCTCTACAAAACTCGTCATAAAGTTCTCTAGAAAACTTTCTACAAAACTCTCCATAAAATTCCCCACAATACAAAAGTCTCCATAAGCGAACCGCTTTTAACTTTAAAACGTCCATCTAAATTATGATTGACAAAACTGAAGATATTCCCCTTATCCTTTAATTTCCCCCTTATTCACATTCTCACTCTCTCAGTATTCTAGGATAGACAGGAAAAAATAGCTAGATTAGATTTGTGTAGGTGCGCACCTGAAATCAATAAAAGTAAGGAAAAAGTAAGAAAGTAAGAAGTAATCACCTTTCTCTTCCCATACATTCTCAAAACTTTATCAAAAAATAAAGTTTCAAAATTTATCTTCAGTTTCCGTCAATAATAATTGTTATTATCAAAAAAGTATGTTAATCCAAAACTGCCAGCCTTTGTATTATTCAGACCAACAATTTCCTGTTTACCTTTCCTTCAACCACAAAAACCTCCTAACTGTTAAGTACAGTCTTCTTCTTCCAATATGCAGTTAAATGCCAAATTTCAACCTGGCATTCCCCCCATATTCTCCCCTTAAACGCTGTTCAATCCAGCTCCTATTATAAACCTTGTATATACATTGCATACCCCACATGTATAACTACATACCCCTCCATTGCTACTGCACTTCACTAACTACTATTTTAATTCATCTTCTAACTGAACTTCAAAGTAATAATCATTTTAACCACCCTTAGGGTAACTCAATCAACCCAAAACATCGTAAAAATAACCATCTAAGTTAACATATTTTTCACATTTCATAAAACACAATTGAAGTCCCAACAATTGAACAAAGCATTTCAATCCCCTCATCATATTTATCCCCCCACATTAATCAATGTACACATACATTATAAATTTCAAGACCGCCGATAATACGCACAGGTTCCTATAAAAGCCCTTACTTCCTTAACGTTAGTGGGAGGAGGTAACTCTTTAATAACTTTTATTTTTTCCATGTCTGGTTTAATACCTTCCCTATTTATTATATAGCCTAAATATTTTGTTTCTGTCTTTAAAAACTGACACTTACTAAGCTTTAATTTAACGTCATGCCTTCTTAATCTGTCAAATACTAGTCTAACATGTTCCAAATGATTCTCTACATCTCCTTTTGTAAAAATCAATACGTCATCAATATATGCTAAGGCAAAACTTTGCATACCGTCTAGTACTTCATTTATTAAGAACATATAGTGGGATGGTGCATTTTTGAGACCGAATGGCATACGTAAAAATTTGTACGAACCCATATGAGTACAAAAGGCACTTTTATTTTGCGCGTCTACTGACATCGGAATACACCAAAATCCTGCCCTTGCGTCCAGCGTTGTGAAATATGTAGAACCATTAAGTAGCCCCAAAATATCATCAATTACTGGCAGTGGGTACGCTACATTCTTAGTAATTTTATTTAACGCCCTGTAGTCACAACAGAACCTGTTCGAACCATCAGACTTGGCCACAATTACCACCGGAGATGACCATTCTGATTTTGATCTTGTTATTATGCCTGCTTTCAACATATCTTCTATTGCCTTTTCTACTACTTCTCTATTTCTTAACGGAGTTCTGTATGGTTTTAAACTAATTGGTGGATGATCTCCCGTGTCTATTTCCATCGTAACTGTTTGTGTCTTACCCAATTCTAAATCATTTATCGCAAACACATCTTGATTTTGCTTTATCAGTTGTTCTAACACTTCCTTGTTTTCTGGCGAAGTTTTTAATTGTGCTAACAATTCTTTTTCTCTTGTTACTTTGTCTAGTGAATGTATTTGTGCTGTATTTCTTCTATATGGATGGATCAATTCATCCATTCTTGCGTTCCCTTTCCTTCTGTATCCGCGTCTATTATTACTTCTTTCATTAGAGGTTTCTGAATAACTTATTCCCACCATATTTACTCTATCTGTTGTCAATATGTCACTAACGCTGTCATGTTCTAGCTTAGCTATTACACATCCTCTGTATAATTTAATTTCTCTACCTGTGTTATTAATAACCATTACTGGAAATGTTAAACTTTTATCTAATTCTATTATTCCATCCGGAACTTCTAAACCTGGCTCATCAATTATTTCATTTTGCAATTCTGTGATTCTAACTATGTTTCCTGCTACATAATATGGGTTTCTCTTCAGTCTTGCTTGTATCAAATTAACTGACTGTGGTTTTAAATTCATGGTTGTTTTAACTCTAACTAATGTCGACACATGCATATCTTCCTCTAGATCTACGTAAACATCTTGGAATTTTAATTTATGCAAATCAAATAAAAGTCTCACCCCATTTTTCAATAAAAAATCTCGTCCCAATATCATATTTCTATTTAAATCTTTAACCACATGGAACATATGCCTAACATTTATCCCTCCTAATTTCAAATTTATCATCGTTTGTCCTAACACTTCTAATTTTTGTCCCGTTACCGAATGAAGATTCTCTTGAATTCTAATTATTTTACAATTTTTTAACATTCGATATAAAAATGCTTCTTTAATCACGCTAACTTGTGCTCCCGAATCAACTAATGTTCTAACTTTATATTTTCCTATCTGTACTATACATGAGCTAGGATCTACCATATTTAATGACAATTGCTTTACCTCGGCTTGTTTTTTATTTCTAAATGTTCTATTATACTCATCCTTTGGGTTTTTAATATATTGATGCCCTTTTTGGATCTTACTATCTTCCCTCTTACTGCCGATCCTATTCAATAAGCGGGATGCCAATTTCCCTGATTTCCTGACCTTCTAAAATTTCTCTGTATTTCTCCAGAATTCCAATTTGCTGGTCTACCATTTGCCATTCTATTCTGTATACTCGTCTGAACACCTCTACTATTTTGCGTAATCGATGGGCCACTTCTGTTACCACAAAAGCGAAAAATGTGCCCACGTTGGTGACATCCCCAACAAACCACATTCGAGTTATTTGTGTTACCTTCCATGTCTCTTACAGTATTTCTCACTTGTCCTCTTCTATCTTGATTATATACATTCTCGTTTCTTTGCACCATCTGTATTTCTCCTCGTCTTCCTCTCCATCCATGTCTATACTGACCTATTTCCATAGGTTCTTCAATTCTATCTTCTGAACTACTACCTAACTCTCGTCCTACCCTTAGCCTAAACCTCCTCCTCAAGCTTTCCTCTTGTATAGCGATATCTACCGCTTGTGACAATCTTGCAGGATTCTCTCTTAATAATTTAAATTTCAATCCATCTGACTTAATTCCATCAACAAAAATCCCTACCAACATCCGTTCCACTTCCTCTGCTCGTACATTCTGTCCTAAGAATGACTCTTCAGCTAAGTTGATTAACCTGTCACTGTATAGCTGAACACTTTCTGTGCTGTTTTGTCTAGTCTGTCGCAATACTGAGAATGCGTGTTGTGGATCAGTAATTTCAGCATATTTTCTTGCGAGATCATCTTTGAATTCTTCCCAAGTTTCACCTCCTGCTGCTTCTAACTTTCTTCTAATATGGTCAGAAACTGGACTTGTACTTGTTCTGTATGCCAAGTTCTTTTTCTCTCCGTCTGTAGCATTTACTAAATATGCATGTTTTTCAATGGAAATAATCAATTTCTTAAACTGATTTGCTTGACCACTAAATCTTTCAACATCATTGCTTATATTCTGTTGTCTTAACACCGCATCCAACCTTGATATTGCCCCGCCAACTCCAGTGAGTACCTGTGAAAAATCTTGGGATTCCATCCTAAAATTTATAATTATCAAGCAATATACAAATATTTCAACAATATTGATTTCAAACCCAGCAACAATACACAATCTGTTAATTACTCTAATATTATCTAATTAACTTAACTAAATCCTCCAATCGAAGATCCTGACGAAGAAATATTCCTGTTTCAACCCTGAATTTTGATAAAAGAATTTAAATGACCTACACCACATAAAAAAAGGACTCTAATCAAGCTCGTTAAAATGATCAGAACAACGAAGAGCGTCTGGATTTCTTTCCTTACTAATTTACTTGAAGTCGAATTCAGATTATTTCCAATTATTTCCTGACGTTGATCACGCTCGATATCAGGCTCGCAACAAGACTTTGATTACCTGCTCGATTACTGTAGATTCCCTTCAGATAAGTTCACCTTCATGCAAGAATCGACAATTGCTCACGACTTCAGCAAAAGAAACTTACTTTCCAGCAGCAATCTGTGACTTTCATATATATCAAACGTAATCCAGTCAACAACAACTGGACTTAAAGCTGACGCTATCCAGTCTCTTATTTTCATGTGGAACTCTCGCCATGGTCAGTTTAAATAGTTGAAACAAGTTTCAATTATGCCTTCCTTTAATTGAAGTGACTGTATAAAGTATTGCAGACCTTGATTTCATAATTCTGGAATTCGTACCATAACCTTGAGTTCACCTTCAACAATCCCACGGGTTAAAACTCATTTTTTTCTTACTGATTTTTGATGCAGAACGGCATTACTTATAGCATTTTGCGTTGGTCAGTTCTCCAACTAATTTCATAATTATGCAATAACATCAGTCTTTCAAAAAAATAAGTATCACTCAAACCTTTTCTTTAGCGCTGACCTTGAAATTGGATCTCCTTCTTAATCAGGAATCTAGTGCAAACCCAGAACAGCTACCAACAGTCGGCTTTCATCTGTTGTTTTTCAAATTAATTACTTCTCCAGACATGCCCGACATAACTATGGCGGTATTCTCTCTCCGCGACCTCCCATGTTTCGTAAGGTCAAAGGCACCAAATCAGCCTCGTGTGACAGTGCTACACACAAAGGCTATGATCGTGAACGTATAGCACCAGACAAGTCAGTCTTCGCGTTGTTAGAAAAGGATTTTATTGATGAATCATTCTAGCTCAGCACATATGATGGAGACTCCCTTCTCGGTGTTGACATCTGTTCTCGCTGGCCCCCAAGTGACGTGTGTGTTTTCCTAGATACCCTTCTTCATTCGTGCACACACGTTCACTATGGTTTTCCCCCTAGTCAAGGAATGCGCAGCATTCCTTAACTCTTTACTCCTAACCTAGAATCCCTCACTGTTACATTTCGAACGCGATATGCGGGATTACGAACTGCGTCCGTAACCTGTCGCCACAGAGTCATAAGGCAAGCAAAGAATACTAACACTAACCTACCATTCCTGTGGTAAGGAGTAAGGAAGGTGGATGTGGTACTGGCTATCTCATCCCTTAGAAAACTTTGGCTGTAAAATAAACCAATCGTGAACACGTCTCCTGGGATTGTGAGATATGTAGCCAAACAATTTTTTTTTTTAAATTTTCATTTACTCTTCGTTGCTCTTCTTTTTTTTTTTCGTCTGTTTTTTCTTCTAATCCCGTTCTCATGCCTTACTGTAGTCACTAGAGGGTCTTCTCTGTGATTATATGTTGTGTTTTGTGTACATATTTGTTTGCTGATGAAGGCTAGTCGCAACAACGTCCTGTGTTTTTCGTAATTGTATTCTGTAAAGCTGCATTACTTTGTGTTATTTTATATTGTTTACTAAGGGTTACTAAGGGTCAGCGTGAGATGGTTCAGGTCGTTTTTTTCTACTGGAAGATGAAACAAATTATTATGTTCACATCTTGTAAAGTTGGTCGACCCAATAGCCTAGCAGGTAGGAAGCAAACATAATCCTCCTGCCACTGCTTAGATCCAAACTAGGACCATTGACTTCGGTTATCAAATGTACAAACCACAATGTAATAAGATGTAATACATGGAGGCCTGACACTTCACTCCCTGATGTGAGCATAAAACAAGCGACTATCGTTTATGGATCGGATTTATGTCCAATCAAGGCAGTATAAAGGCAGAGAATATTAGTAGATAGCCGGGGAGGCATGTGGCTAACTTTCAAGACATCTATAACTACACATTGCGATAGAAATAGCAGTAAGTCTTAGTAGACTACTAGGAAATTATATAACTGATTTTCAAGAAATATGTAAATGTATGACTTTGAGTAGCGTTATAATACGAAAAAAAACAAAAAAACTGTGTAGACTGCAAGTAAATAATGATAATAAGCTGAGTTCAACATGCAGCAGATACAATATGAATATAAATACAATAAAAACCGAAGCAGGTTAGAAGATCTCATGGTCCATTAAATTTACTGATACATAATACACCTCTGAAACGTTCATTTTTTCATTCATTCATTCATTCATTCATTCATTCATTCATTCAGTAGCATGTCCTTTGCTGAAACTCGCTCCCATAACAACCTTCCGGAAACCTTCTCGGTCACAAGCAAGATGTCCCGCGTCCGATACACCCATCTGGAGATCATCTGCCACATCCTGCACCCATCTTCTCTTTGGCCTTCCTCTTCCTCTCTTCCCAGACATATACTCCTCCATTATTGTTCTCTCCAAACTTTCGTGACGTTTCAAGTGACCAAAATATTTCAATTTTCTTTGTTTTATTGTCTTTAATAGCCAACCTTCTTCACTATTCAGCTCTTGAAGTATGGATGCATTTGTTCTTTTCTTTACCCAAGATATTCTTAGAAGTTGTCTATACCATTTATATTCAAAGGCATTTATGCGCTGTTCAGCTTGTTTAGTGAGTGTCCAGGTCTCACAGGCGTGGGTTGCAATGGGAAAGATGCATGCTCGTAAAAATCTGATTTTTGTTCTGTCTGTCCCACTCCATAATTTATTCAGTTGTTTTAGTCTTTGAAGAGCAATTGATAGTCGTCGTTTAATTTCTTTCATTGTATCACAGCTGTTGGTAATCAATGACCAAAGATATTCAAAATTTTCCACCACCTCCATTTTTTCCTCATTAACATATATTTCTTTCTCCACAGTGGTTTTATCTGTATGCATTATCTTTGTTGTTGCTATGTTAAGATGTAAGTTGTGATTTTCACTATTAAATTAGGTTGAGGCTATTAGGTTTTCTATACCATTCTGTGTTTTGGATAGCAATACTGTGTCATCAGCATACCGAATCTCTGGTATGTCATGACCACCGATATTTAGGGCATCATATAGCTCCCTGTTTATATCATCTATTGCATTTCTCATTATATTTTCGGCGTACAGGTTAAACAAATAGCGGGACAGCACACATCCCTGACGAACTCCTGAAACAAGTTATATAAATTAAATATCTAGGAATTATGATTTCAGAAGATGGCAGAATAGACAGAGAAATTGAAATCAGAAGCATGTGCACAACTATCACCTATACCAGTGTTTCCCAACGTGGGGCCCACGCCCCACAGGGGGGCAATTTGACTGTTAAGGGGGGCAATTCGAAAATGGAAGAAATCGGCTGAATATAACAAAAAGGGGAGACTTGAGACTGAAGTTAACTAAATTGGAACCTGACATAAGATCTCTTTGCAGCAAGCATCAAGCGCAAGGATCTCACTAAATTTAAATAATAAATAATTACTAATAATTAAAATAATATAGAAAAATCTTTCATTAAAATTTTATACTTTAATTTCAGTTCTCCATTATATGTTTTGAAAATTTACTTACTGTGTTTGCTCAATAATTACCTAGTGATTTCTTCCTAAAACCTATCATTCAAGTTTCTTTAGTGAACATTTCAATTTTTGAATATTAAATATAATGTATATGTTGAGGGGGGCGTGGGGCGGGGGAGGGGGGCAATATGAATTTTAGAAAGGCTTAAGTGGGGCATGGTACAAAAAAGGTTGGGAAACACTGACCTATACTGAAGCATCCAAATATACCCACGTCATCAAAGCGGCAGGTAATAAATAGCATATTGACACCAGCGCTATGCTGTCAGTGTCAGACTTGGACATTATCCAAATCACACTTACGCGAAATCAACACCTGCGAAATGAGATGCTGGAGAAGAGTTGCCAACTTAACTATGCGAGGTTGAGTAGGAAATAATGTTGTCAGCGGTACTGTGGTATCAACACCTTGTGCCACATTTATTGAAAGGCAGAAGATTAAATGGTTGAGCAATCTTGTTAGTATGCAAAGGCAATCAATTTACCAGCACTGGTGCTATATAAAAGAAGATCTGATACGAGAGCAAGAGGACGCCCGAGAAGAAAATAGATTGTCGACATCCGTGAGAAGGGCGTTTCTTAAAACAATCGATTACTCAACATCTCATAAACTATAGCCAAATAGTTAACACAGTAAAGGCGTTTTGAATATTATATTCGACGAAAGATAAACAGTTGTTCAAATATAGTGAGGCGTTTGCAATATTTGTATTTGCATAAATTATTACCACTGACTTTATGTGTACATTTATGTATGATATGTTGTTGTTGTTTTTATTTTTAATCGGCAATACTTCTTTCTTTGCAATACTTGTTGCTATCAATGTGGCATCATCGGCATAGTGTAGGGTTTACATATATATATATATATAGTTTAATTAATTTTATATATATACAATTAAAGAAGGTGTGTCGTAAGAAATGGATGACTGAAGAAAGTTTACACCTTATGGAAACAAGAAGACAACAAAAATAATTCTGACAAATATGAAGAAATTCACAGACAAGTCAGAATATTATGTAAGGAGGCAAAAGAAGCATGGCTTGAGGAAAAGTGCTTAGAAATTGAAAAGCAACACAACAGTCAAAATACCAAATTAGTGCACAAAAGAATTCAAGAACGTAAAATAAAAGAAAAAATAAATCAACAGGCTGTCTAACATCTAAAGATGGCAAAATCATAATAGAAAAAGATCAGATTCTACATGTATTGACAGATTATGTGAAAACCCTTTATAATGATAACAGAGAGGAACAGTATGATATTAGATTTAATAATGAAGGACCGCCAATTTTGAAGATGGAGGTTCGAAATGTTCTTAAGCACATGAAAGCTGGCAAGGCCCCCGGTGCAGATAACATCACAACAGAAATGATTAAAGCTTTAGAAGGATTTGGATTAGAGCAAGTCACCAGACTGCTGAACACATTATATGATACTGGAGATATACCTTCTGAATTATGAAATTGTATTTATTGCAATCCCAAAGAAATCAGGAACCTTGGAATGTGATCAACATAGAACAATTAGTATAATGAGTCACATCACAAAGATTTTGCTACGAATTATCATGCAAAGAGTGAGGAAGAAAATTCAACCTGAAATAGGGGAAGAACATTGCGGGTTTGTAGAAGGCAAGGGTACAGTAAATGCTGTGTATATATATGCTGCGAACAGTTATTGAACGTGCTATAGAAGTAAACAAGGATATACATCTTTGCTTTATTGACTACACAAAGGCTTTTGATTGAGTTAGACATGTCACCATGGTGGATATGCTTGCAGATCTTCAAATTGATGGAAAAGACATTAGACTTATAAAAAAAACCATATATTCGAAACAAAAAGCTGCCATAAGGATTGATAATGAAGTGGGACAATATCAACCTATTAGGAGAGGTGTTAGGCAGGGATGTGTAATGTCTCCATATATTTTTTCCCTTTACAGTGAAAATATTTTTAGAAATGTAGAAGATATAAATGGAATCAGCATTGGAGGACTAAACATCAATAACATTAGATATGCAGATGATACAGTATTGATTGCAGACAATGCACAGGATCTGCAACAATTAGTAGATGCTGTTGTTGTACACAGTGAGCAGCTGGGGTTAGCATTAAATTGTAAATAGACACAGGTAATGGTCGTCACTAGAAAAAAACGAAGTACCACAATGTAATATACAAGTAAATGGGAATATTCTTCAACAAGTGAATTGATACAATTATCTCAGAACAGCCATAACATCTGATGGGAGATGCCTTGAAGAGATTAGAACAAGAATCGCCATGGCGAAAGTAGCCTTTAGCAAGATGAAAAACATTCTGACCCATAAAAAGATGTCAATTGAAACGAGAAAAAGAGTGTTGAGAGAATACATAGAGCCTGTTCTTTTGTATGGATGTGAAACTTGGACAATGGGCAGTCAAGCTGAAAAACATCTGATGGCTGCAGAAATGCGGTTTCTGAGAAAAATGCAAAGAATACCATGGACAGACAGAAAAACCAATGACCAGGTACTACAGGAGACAAATGAAAATCGTAAATTGATTAGAGAAATTAGACGTAGACAGTCATTTTTTTGGACATATGAGAAGAAATGGATTGGAGAACTTGGTGACAACTGGCAAGATCGACGGGAACAGACCAAGAGGAAGACCGAGAGGAAAATACCTGGATGGCTTAGAAACATAGCATTGACGAGACAGGAACACTGAGCTGATCCACGACTCTGTTGATCGAGTGAAATGGCGAGTCATGACCGCCCACGCTTACCAGCATGGCACATGATTTATATATATATATATATATATATATATGTGTGTGTGTGTGTGTGTGTATGTGGTATGTGTGTGGTGTGTGTGTGTGTGTGTGTGTGTGTGTGTGTGTGTGTGTGTGCGTGCGTGCGTGCGCCAAACGAAATACATGGCATTTTATTTATAGATTTCAATATATAAACATCACAGGAGCCCTCTACCACGCAATGGTATATTGTGCTAACCCAGTGTTTGTATTGGTTAATCGACATTCGGTGATGATGTCAGTGCAAGCCAGAAGGATTAAACCGGATATTTCTGGGGGGGGGGGGGGGACGGGACAGACAGACAGACAGACAGACAGACAGGCAGGCAGGCAGGCGGGCGGGCGGGCGGGCAGACAGACAGGCAGGTAGGCAGGCAGGCAGGTAGGCAGGCAGGCAGGCAGGCAGGCAGGCAGACAGACAGGCAGGCAGGCAGTTAGGCAAGAATTTTGAGGGTAGTCGACAGATAGTTGTTGGTAATGGTCTCAAGTTCCTCCACGGTAGGCAGAGGATCTGTTTAGCGAGAGATGGCTACTGTCACCCACCAGTATGGTCAGTGCCAGGGAGGAACTTTCTGTAGATGCCTAGGTTATCGTGATTCGTCAAATCACAGAACTTCACAAGAACAGGACGGCAACACTGAAATTGACAAACATAGAATTTTAGTACTTTAGATGGGGAAGAAAAGAAGCGCGGGTGAAACATTAGATAACATCAAACGAAAAATGGGAAGAGAGAATATAATATATTAGGAGTGTCAGGATCTTATAATTGGCTCGTTAGCTAACACGTGTGAGACAGTACAAGTATAACGTGATTCGACGTAAGACACAGCGACACAAGTTCTATGGATTTATTGCCACATTAAATACAGAACGATAATTACAACAATCTACAATATATAACTCACGACGCTCACAACCACAATACAGCTCATAGGTCTGACGCTCAAGATATCAGTCGTTCGGCTTTCAACCACAGAGATCCACACAAACGCCTTGCTCTCATCACACATGTCCTTCCAGTCTCAGGTCCCAGCTCGGTCTGAGGCTAGCACGCAAACTGCCCACTGCCTCTAGTGGCATCACGTGGCCTGCGTGCGTCTGTCGTCAGCCTGACCGCTGGTCGCGTGTCAGGTAACAATCTTGCCAGCCGACAATTCTTGTCCGCCGGGTGTCGTAACGATGTTGCTGCATAGCTATACCATGTTAGGCTCTGACATTCTCCCCGGGTACCTCAATGAAAGATGCCATCTTTCATTCATGATGTATGTATATACTGGGGTAGTGTTAACTTCATGTCAGAGACTACTCTTTCCCAGTGTTATGCATGAAAATACATATATGGCATAGAAATATATACAAAAAATGTAAGTTGCATTGAAATGACAAATGAAGTACAACTTTTAACACAAATCAGGTTTCATCCCCCATGATGGCTGGTTACCTCCATTGCAATAATACCCAGTCAGATCAGTAGTACCAGCTTCTCGCATCTACCTCGCAGCAATTTGAAAAAAAACGTAATAATATGGTTGTTTCGCAACAGCCATCTAGCCAGACTGAAATACGGCTTTATATGAGTCGTATTAAACACTCAAACTCTGACCTCATTTGGCCAGGAGCTTTTATGTTGGTTTGCAATGTTGGCAGCTCTATGACATGCTTGGTGGACGCCTACCTGCTGTGTTAGCTGTTTTAACAACAAAATGTCTATTTATACAATACACATTAATGAATATGTTTCAAATTATGGCCCTTGGTGTAATTCACAAATGCAAGGGAAGTAATTTTGACATTCAAGAAATTCAATAAATTACAATAATTATTTAATTTCTTAGCGTCATTGCTTGACGTTTCTTCATATTAACGAGAAAAAGTCGGTAATATGAATACATTAATCAAGATATGATTCTAAGATTACACTAATCAAAATAAATAAGTACCCAATTGGTGTATTATATTTTATAGATTCAAAAGGATTTTACAATCGTCATAAGTTTTTGAATATTTGTATATCGTCTACTAATTTTGCTATACTTTTTAAATTACACCGGAAATACACACGAAACGCAAAATTTAGTTGCTGTTACACTGTTTGAACACAACTGCTCCGGTTTTATTTTATAACGGATAGTAAAATGTTCTCAAAGTTCGTGTCTGATGTTATAGTATCACAACTTTTGGATTATGATGGAATGTTCTTATTTCCGATGTGTTCACAACTTATGGATAATGATCGACTGTTCTTATTTCTGATGTTCAAATGTCGAACATTTTGGATTAAGTTCGCTACAAAGGTGGTGTAGAAGTCACTGTTCAGTCCACATTTGCACACGTCGTTAAAATATCACGGTGAAGAAAATCACACACAGCTGTCACTGTTAAATGGTAAAGTTCGCTTCTGGTAAGTGGTTAAGCGTCTGTGACACTGTTCTTGGTGTATATTTACAATTAATAATGTTCTCTTTCTAACCCACCCTACACAATTATACTACACTCATTACATGGCTTAATTAAAATAAGTATATTATACATGTCGGTTTCTAACCGTATCACAATTTCAATTATAGACCTTACACAGTAGGTGAATAGCAAAAAAATTCACTCATTGGTGGCTGTGTTGGTCTGAGTGTAATACACACACTGCACTCAGACATTGCTTACTGGGTCGGTCGGACAACGGGACAAAAGATCGGCAATTGTATTGATTCTGCCGGGAATATGTCGAACTTCGAAACTGTAATTTTGAAGCTTCAAGGACCAGCGAGCAATCATATTGTTGGATGGTACTCCGGCATTTATATACCGTAATGGACTGTTGTCAGTTTCGATGATAAAGTGACGTCATAGCAGATATCTGGATAGCTTCGTCACACTTTCTACTAAGGCCAGTGCTTCTAATTGCGGAATGGACCATGCACGCTCTCGAGGCCTTAGTTTTCTTGATATGAAACAAATGGGATGTAGGATGTTGTTGTATTCCTGCAACAGGACTGCCCCAATCGCAACGGAGCTAGCATCTGTTCTTAATCTGAAAGGTAAATGGATGTTGGGCAATTTAAGGATGAGATTATTCGAATTCTTATCAGAAAAGTATGCCAAAACTTTATGAAATGCATTTCGTAGGCATTCATCGTGTACAACTTTTTCAGGCTTATCCTTGGTTAGTAAGTTAGAAAAAACCTCGGTCAGTTCTGAAAAATCAGGAATAAAATTTCTGTAATAGTTGATCAGTCCCAACAAACTGCGGACTTGTTTCTTATTCGTTGGAAGTGACAGTTTTAGAATTTTGGAGACAATTTTGTTGTCTGTCATGACAAAGCCATTGGATATTCTGTACCCCAAAAATGATATCTCTTGGTAAGCCATGCTCACTTTCGAAGGCTTCACTGTCAGTCCGTGCTGTCTGATACGTTCTAGTGTCTGTTCTAGTGTCTTTATATGTTCTGTCATTGTCTCTGTATGGACACAGATGTCGTCAATATAGCAAATGATATTAGGAATGTCAGATAGGAGGAGTCGTGTCATGCGTACGAATGTGGCGAAAGCTGTTAGATGTCTGCTGTCTTCATGTACAGCTATCTGCCAGTAACCTTTAGACATGTCAAGCGTCGTAAAGAACTTAGCGTCTGTCAGTTCTGTCAGAAGATCGTCAGTGTTTGCCATTGGTTCAAGATCTAAAACAGTTATTTTGTTCAGTTTTCTGTAGTCGATGCAAAGTCGTATTGTGTTGTCCTTTTTGCGTACAATGACCATGGGTGAAGAGAAGTCTGATAGGGATCGTCTGATGATGTTGTTTTTTTCTAAGTTGATGATTTCCTGATGTAATTGTTCCTTGTAATGTAATGGTATGGTGTATGGTCTGCATCTTATGGGTGTGTTTGATGTGAGTGTGATGTGATGCTGTACTAATTCTGTTTGTCCTGGGTTGTCTGAAAAAATGGTGTTGTATTGTTGTATCAACTGTTTGCAACTGTTTGTCTCTGCTTGACTTAAGTTTGGATTGATCTTGATCTCATTCAAGCAGTTTGTCGTGTCTAATGTAGGTGTTGGAATCTCGTCGCTAGAATCGTCATCTTCGTGATCTATTATCACGGTGCAAGCTGTTGTATCGTCTTGTTCGTTGTCTCTGTTGTGGTATGGTCTTAGCATATTTATGTGAAATATTTTGTGTTTGTCTTTTATTAGGATCTCGTAGTCTACAGGTGAGATTTGTCTTGTCACTTTACAAGGTCCCTGCCAAGAATCAGTCAGTAGCTGTCTGTCACTAGGTAGTAGTAGTAGAACGTCCTGTCCAGGTGTCAATGTTATAGTCCTGTTACCTTTGTCTGCGTACTGTCTGTAAGTAGCACCAGATAGTTTTAGTGCATTTTTAGCAATTTCACATGATTTAATAATCCTTTCACGCAATGATGTTACATACACAAATGATGATATGGGTTTAAGTACTGGAGTAGAATCAGTTAACATTTGATGATAAATTGTTAACGGGCCTCGTGGTTTGGCACCATAGATTAGTTCAAAAGGAGAGAAACCGGTACTAGAATGTGGTACCTCGCGATAAGCAAAAAGGACAGCTGGTAAGTATACATCCCAGTTATTGGGGTGATCTTGAGTTACTTTGGCAAGCATGTGCTTCAGATCGCCGTTAAGCTTTTCTATTATCCCGCTCGAGTGAGGATGATAGGGGCTATTGAAGACTTGCTTCACTCCTAACATTTTAGTGAAAGCTTGGGTCGATGCGGCAATAAACTGAGTGCCTCTATCAGACTGGATAGTATCTGGAAACCCAATTCGGGAGAAAATATGGAAGAACACTTCCATGATATCGTTGGCAGTAATGTTCTTTAGCGGAATAGCTTCTGGCCAGCGGCTACATTGATCAATAACAGTTAGAATATATTTATTCCCTCTAGTTGTTGTATGACTAAGAGGGCCCACAATGTCAACTGATAATTTTTCAAAAGGTCGACTGGCTAAGTCAGTGACTTGTAACTTTGCCTGTGGGTGTTTACCTTTTTTTACTAGTTTCTGGCATGTATCACAACTTCTGCAATATGTTTTTATGTCATTGCAAAATTTTGGCCAATGAAACTGTGTCAATAGTCTTGACCTGGTTTTAACATATGCCATATGACCTGCAAAAGGTATATCGTGAGCAAGATGTAAAGCTTGCCTGCGATAAGTAGTTGGCAACACAGTTTGCTTTGTTGTAATGTCACCTCTGGTGTAATACCTGGTGAGTATATCATTGTGTAAAGCAAAATGCCATTTCGCATTTTTGGTTACTCTTGCCTTTTTGCCGATCAGGTCAAAGTACTTTGACAGTGAAGGATCAGCTTTTTGAGCTGTTATGAATGTTTCCTTCATAGAGTCACTAGGTGGTAATTCTGGGCTAAGCAATTGTATAGCCTCAGTTTGGTTACTTTCATCTTGCACTCTAGCAGTAGCTCTTGTTACTGCGTTCACACACTCAATGACATCAGATGATGATGGAATGATATCGTCAATGATGTGATGAGAACTTAGTGCTGCATTAGCTAGCATACATTCAATAGGTGATATGACATTTTCAGTGATGACATTTGGTGGTGATGTGTTATCATCAATACATAGTGATGTTATGTCATGGTTATGAGGTTTGTCATTCACCTCAGGTAAATTTCCTATGATTATATCGCACACTGGGTTTGTAAGTGCCGCGACCTTTACTTTCCCGGTGAGGAATGGTGTTTCAATGTATGCCCATGCTAATGGATATTTTTCAATATTGCCTGAAAATGTTCTACATATGATGTGTCTGCCTGTATAGTCTGTAGGCGTTATGAATGTTGTTTTCAGGCCAATAAGTGTACTTCCGGTGTCGCGAAGTACTGTAGCAAACTTGCCATTAACATACCCGTGATAGATGTCTAATCTGCCTTTTGAGTCTATTACCAAGTTAGCTTCCTCATTGGCAATAGGGATGGAGTGCCCGCATGTTAGGATACCATTTTCATAAAAGGTATTACAGACAGTGCATTTGTTAGCACTAAATACATCACAAGCCTGTGCTGCATTTACCGGATGTTTTTCTGGATTTTCGTCTTCTGACGCTGAGCTATCGAACAAGGCGGCATTGGCTTTGTTGGTCATATGCCTGCCTCTACAACCCATGCGATGGTGCCCGTAAGCCTTGCAGAGAAAACATTTACGTAAACTTTTGAACGATTTACGTTCTCTGTCTTGTCTGTTTACCATATTTTGCAAGTATGTTTGGTACCCTGGGTTTTTATCGCACATCTCGTTCAAATGGTGAGACAATTTACAGTGAATGCAATGTCTAAATTTCTCAGAGGTAGGCCTGTTTGGTTTTTGCCTACTATAGTTTTTCTCATAGTTGGCTGCTGCTACCCAGTTACTGTCAGTAGCTTCAGTGGCAAAGCACTGTTTATTGGCCGTATAATAGGCCGACCCACGTCTTTCCATTTCTTCCACACTTGTGCATTCATTCTCCTGTAAGAACTTAGAAAAAGATGATGGGATAGAAGAAATGACTTTATCTCGAATGATGAGATCTTCTAATCTATCATAAATTTTGTTAATTTTGGCTGCTGAAGTCCATTTGCTGAAAACATCTCGGACTAAACAGAGGTAGTCAGAGAACGTTTGAGTTGATTTTGGACTCAATTTACTGAATTGTTCTCTGTAACCTGCCTCGTCTAACATGAAATGTGCCATTATCTTAGATTTAATATAATGGTACTCTTTTCTGAGGTCTTTGGGGATGGTTTCAATGACTTTCAGAGGTTCACCAGATAGACTCCTCATATATAGAATATTCCATTCAGAAAGTGGAACTTGGTAATGTTCCATTAAAGTCTCAAAATTTTGGGTAAAGGCTGCTATGCAGTCACCCGAGGTATAGTTACGTACGATACCTTGATATTTCTTATACTGGTTTTCTTTTTCCAGTCTTTCAGATTTCTTTGACTCTTTATTCATTGCAGTCTCAGTGTCGAGTTGTTTCATTTTCAACTGTAACTCTAGTTCTTCTCTCTTACTCTGAGCTGCTATTTCTGCTTTCTTAAGTTCACTGTCTATCTCAGCTTGCTTTGTCTTTGCAGCCATTTCTACTTCGGCTTGTTTTAGAGCTGTTTCCATCTCTGCTTGTTTTAGAGCTGTTTCTGCCTCTATTTGTTTGGCAGCTTTTTCAATCTCTGCCTGTTTCAAGGCTGTTTCTGCCTCTGCTTGTTTAGCAGCTCTTTCTGCTGCTCTATCTTCGCGTTCACAGTATTCAGCGTATTTCTTCTCGCTCCATTGTGTTAATTCATCACCTTCTAACTTTAATTTTAACCCCATATCGATGAAATCAAACAATGATGACATGATGGAGAAATACGTCAATGAAAATCAACCACACAAAATATGTTGTAAATGGTTAGTAGAAAACAATTTACAATTTATTTTACTATACGATGCGTGCCCACTAATGCATACGTAAAGTTAAAGTAAAGAAAAATATACACAAGTGCCCTTGGATACGGTGACGAATGGTTGGACAATCGGGCTAGGAAAACTGTAGGGTCGTTACTTTGGAACCACAAATGACCTCTACGGCAAGGTTATGGATGGTACACAAAAACCTGCTTTGTTTTTGGAGAAAAATAAGTTAGCGTCTATTTGTTGGTGTGTGCCTGCAAGTCACTAAGTGTTGATTAGGTTTGGATGGCGTCGAGTATAATTGTATGTCGTAAATTTGTCGTCAACAGTGTTTTTCTCAACAGAAGTTACACTCTTTCCAAACCTCTTTGCGTTCCACAAACTCAATGCACAAAGACAATCTATCTGTATTTGAACACTCAATAACATTGATGACACATCACTTACATCAAGATGACATTCAGTAAGGACATAGACATCAAGTTTACAAGATGGCGACAAGGTCAAAATGGCGACAAAATCACAATGTCGACAAGGTCAAACGGTGACAAGTTTCACAAATCACAAATGTTTTACACGTTTACAGGATCAAACAATATGTACTGTACATTTACTAATGGTTTTACAGATATTTAAACATTGTAGTAATGGATCACAATGAGACTTTTACGATCACATTTACATAGCTATAACCTTGATAAATTTTACAAGTTCAAGAATTATAGTTTTAGATAACAAAGACGAGCAACACACGTCTACATATATTAGGTTCTTAAACAAGGACGAGCAACCCACGTCCACACATGTCAGGATCTTATAATTGGCTCGTTATCTAACACGTGTGAGACAGTACAAGTATAACGTGATTCGACGTAAGACACAGCGACACAAGTTCTATGGATTTATTGCCACATTAAATACAGAACGATAATTACAACAATCTACAATATATAACTCACGACGCTCACAACCACAATACAGCTCATAGGTCTGACGCTCAAGATATCAGTCGTTCGGCTTTCAACCACAGAGATCCACACAAACGCCTTGCTCTCATCACTACATGTCCTTCCAGTCTCAGGTCCCAGCTCGGTCTGAGGCTAGCACGCAAACTGCCCACTGCCTCTAGTGGCATCACGTGGCCTGCGTGCGTCTGTCGTCAGCCTGACCGCTGGTCGCGTGTCAGGTAACAATCTTGCCAGCCGACAATTCTTGTCCGCCGGGTGTCGTAACGATGTTGCTGCATAGCTATACCATGTTAGGCTCTGACAAGGAGTGTGTGAGACGAGATGGAAGGGGGCAGGGATTATTATAGGGGAGGATTTTAAAATTATATATTCTGAAGAGGAAAGGCAAAGAGGTGTAGAAATTAATACGTATAGCGTACATCACTCTTTGATACTGGTATCGTATATCACTCGCTGATACTGGTAGCATCAATAATTTACTCTCGGGTACTGGTAGCATTTATGAGTTTTCAATACTGCTAGGGTATATCACTCTCTGATACTGATACTCTGTTATCATCTATAGCTGATTCTCTGGTACTGGTTGCATCTGTAACTGACTCCCTGATGCTTGTAGCATCTATAATATGATAAGATTTACTTTACCAGGATCAGCGCTTCATATACGCTATCAGTATCAGAGCGTACCTTATAGACACTACCAGTATCAGAGAATAAGTTATAGCAGCCATCAGAGTATACGTATCAGAGATTGATATACAGGACAGTAGTTACAAAGGTAAGTCATTGAGTAACCGTAATTTTATTATAAAGTGCTTGGAAGAGTATGACAAAAGTAAATCTTATCTCGAGACACAAATGTGGCTCTAAAGCAATACCCCATGTCGGGGTCGTGAGGCTCGAGCAGTTGGCGCATGTGCAATATCGATTATACAATGACTGTCCCACTACCGACTAGAACCATGGAAGAACAACGAGGATTTATTCGTATTTTGTGGTGAGAGGGTGTGAAACGTGAAATCTACAGAAGAATGGTGGTTCAGTGTGAAGACACTTGTTTGAGTCATGGGCGAGTGTATAAATGGGTAGAAAGATCTCAAAATGGAAGACAAAATGTCATTGTCGAACCGCATTATAAATCCAGTGGGGAAGTCAAGTCATCTTGTGGGAAATCAGGGTGTATTTCCAGGAAAGGGTGAAACTTATATCTGGTACTCGATACAGTGACATACTAGTGAGAAAATTGAAACCCACGATACGATCCAAGTGCCCAGGACTCGTCTCAAAATGAGTATTGTTGCTGCGCGACAAAGCCCGTCTTCTTTCGACTGCACATATGTCAGAGAATAAGTATACTACGTACTCTGAAATTTGAGGTCTTGAAACATCCAGAATGCAGTCCATATCTGACACCACGAGACTTTCACTTGTTTAGACTCTGGAAAGAACATTTGCAGGATCAGAGGTTTGCAGATGACAACGAGGTACTGGAGGAGGTGCAAAATTGGTAGAAGGCCACGCCCAAAATAACTTGTCCCTAGAAGGCATCAACAAGCTAGTGGAGAAGTGAGCCAAGTCTGTTGTCAGGCGGGGGACTCTCTTGAGAAATAGTACACACAAAATTTAATGTTAACTCTATTG
This sequence comes from Cepaea nemoralis, assembly GCA_014155875.1. Lineage (NCBI taxonomy): Eukaryota > Metazoa > Mollusca > Gastropoda > Stylommatophora > Helicidae > Cepaea > Cepaea nemoralis. The sequence continues at coordinate 224,228 of JACEFZ010003906.1, forward strand.
TAAAACCAAAAACAACAGTTATTCATAAAATTCGTTTTACTTAATGATTCTCCCTCGTATCAAGCTGTCAGTGCGACATACTGAACACATCTAAAATGGTGTTCAAACAAATTGCAAGTTCTTCACAGGATGTTGCCATTAACACCAGTCCTTGTTGGTTGTTTGTGATTAACTAAGTAATTTTACATTCAGTAGTTTGCCATTGCTTTCTGAACGAGAAGTAAACACTGCAGCTCAACTCTTGGGTTTGTAGAACGAACCCAGAACGCAGCTGACAGAAGAGAAAGATTAGGATCGTTAAACCTCTCAGGAAATAAAATGGTGTAGACATTAAGTAAACAGTACTTCGGCACTTTACCAAATGAATGCAATGATATAAAACACTTGCAGTAAATAGGTCAAGCCACATTAATATGGTGTTACTGTTGTTAACATTGCGTGAGTCACTAGTTATATATATATATATCTATATATATATATATATATATATATATATATATATGTGTGTGTGTGTGTGTGTGTGTGTGTGTGTGTGTGTGTGTGTGTGTGCGCGCGCGCGCGGGTGTGGGTGGTTGGGTATCTATATATAAGTAGTCACTCACAGTTAATGTTGATAATTACTAATAGATGACTCACTCAGTGATTGCATTTCGTTAGGTTTTGTTCAGATCATCGTCATCGCCTTGCCGACAGGCGCTTCTCCACGTATTGCCATCTCCAACGCCATGGATCAATTAGTATGCTGACTCCCTTCCGTGCCATGATGCATGACTGTGCAGAATTGTCTCTCGTTGTCTTCATATTTCTACAAATCTGTCCGGTTGTCACACGATGTTCCAGTTTGTGTCTTCTCATAATGTTGCCAAATTATGAAGACTGCTTCTTTTTAATGTTCGATATAAGTTGACTTTGGAACTTTTACCAGCTCTGGACAGTGTGTTACGGTTTCCTTTAACAACACACTCCATTATGAGGCATTCCGAAATTGTCTACTCAACTACTACAAGCTTGAACAAATTGAACGCAGACAAGATAAAAGCGGGACCCACGTTGAAGACCTGATTACGACGCCAGTGATTACGATACATTAGTACCACACGACAAAATAAATAAATGACACAAGGAAGTATTGAAAACATTAATTCTTGGCTAAAAGTAGATTTTGTTGAGCTTGAAAACTCCATAAAGACATTCACCGAATCTACACAGCCCACAACTACGGCTGTAGACAGTACACCAGCTAACAATGTTCGTCAATTAACTCATACGACGAGTGTACATGACAACATCAACACGAGGCCTGCCAACCCATCAGTTCTCTTGGCCATTGAATACCCAGTGGAGCGCATCCAAAACAACATAGAACCCAACGTGGACATTGTTGAAGAAGTACCTGCCTCAGATAACATCAGCATCTTAACTATCAATGGACATTCGTGTGACTGTGAACAGCGCATTGAGGAACTAGAACAATCAATAAAGGCTTTCATTGTCACTGTTTCAACTAACATCGAAGCAAACAGCAAGATAAGCAGTGATTACAATGCTCTCAAGACAGAAGTCGCACTCCTGCGAGATGAACATTTGCTGCTGAGAAAAACTGTTCAAACCTTACAGAAGGTGTCCTCTGCCGGCCGAATCGAAGAAGCAAGTAATTCCCAAGCAACCGCTTCATCCTTGGAAAATCTTGGGGAAGCTCAATCCCACCCAAAACAGACAACCACTATGAAAACACCTCAACGCACAGAGGAAGATAAACAACAACAAACACCTAATTGCGCAGAGGAAGATAAACAACAACAAGGAGTCTACCCCATTGACGTCAAAATAAGCAATAGGTTCTAAGTGCTTCAAGAAAAATCAGCAGAAAACGTACAGTGCTTTAACCTGCTGCCAACGGGCTACACATGCCTACAAGATACATCGGGAGAACCACATGGAGACATAAAGACTGCTAATAAACGGAAATTTATGAAACAACGGGCGAGACGTGCTGACAACCAACATGTACAGACAGCATGCCCTGACTGTACACACATTATACTAGGTGATTCTTTAATGAAAGGTTTATACAGCGACCGGGTGTCCACTTCAGACAAAGACATTGTTTCCATAATCCCACTACCTGGGGCTGGTGTTGACCGGCTAACAGACAAGATTAGCAGGTTGGCTGTAAATCATAACGTTCGAACGGCAAGCGTACATATTGGTATCAACGACCTCATGAACAACCAACAAATGGCAGGGTCTCAACTGCTGGCACTCTTGAACGGATTACGTCACACTTTTCCTAACTCGTCCATTTTCTTCTGCTCCAACATATCACCGAGTTATGGACTCCAGCGCCGTCCAGCTGAAATAAATAACACCATTTTGCAGAAGTTTTGTTCTCAAAACAAGATACAGTTCACCAACAACACACCATCATTCACTTGCTGGTGCACACCCAAAAAAAAAAAGGCTTTATAAGGATCAATTACAGTTGTCTACATTGGGCACCAGTTTGTTCGCCAAAAATATCAAATATCCAGAACGGACACACCATACATCCAATACAGGATCGAGCCGGATACATTTTGCTACTCCACCTGAAACTCAAGCCAGACGACATACTCCCGTCACATCAAGCACCAATAGGCCAGAAGTGCGCAGACCACTCATAACCACTGCACCTGAAATCCAAGCCAGACGGGACACTTCCACCATACCAAGTCCGAACAATACGTCGTCTTTCACACAGGAGGGTAATAATTATGAAGATATTTTTCCTATTCTCCCCAGAAAGGAACCAAATCTCAGCAACAACGACGTGCCACCACACCCTCCTGTTAGCCATCAACCAGAGGCTGTAGTTGGTAGTCATTACATACCCATGAGACATCAACCGTACTGTCAAGGTCCTACACTGTACTGAGACAGACTAGTGACAGTAGAGGGGTGAGGACTTACAGGACATAGAGACAGGACGTCTATAAAGGTATAGACTGAATAGAGACAGCACCCAAGCCAGGACGTAATAATAGATATAACTAGACTCGGGTGGGAACACTAACGTGTTATAGTTAGGACAATAGAGGGACCGACCCAGGGATAGGGGGCGGGCAGACGTAGACGTGACAACGTGAAGTATAACAGACTCTAGAAGGCAGAGACGATAGTGCTGCGTGCAAAGGGATTAGCACGCACCCCACGAGGGAGATTGACCGCGTAGGCAAGCTGCGAGCTGAGTTAAGGGAGACGGGGGACAGACGGCTTTCTGACTGGACGTGGTTCTAAGTTATTGTCTATGAACGCATGCAATGTTTAGCGAGAGTGTGAATTCATACATTTTGTAATGTGATTAATAAGTATTCTCTATTTATGTACAGGCAAAGAACGCCTTAGAGAATTGTCAGGCTTGCCTGAATAAATATTGTAGAGAAAACATCTGTGCATATTATTATTATTTGTGAGGTACAGATGAGGTTTGCCTGAGTGCAGGACTGTGACAGGCAACCCGCTTTTGGTGTCAGAAGTCACGGAAATAAACCCATACCCAGAGTGCTGAAATGCAGGGAGTAAAAAGTATCTGACACTGCACCTGTATTTAAACAGTATATCCAGAATGTGTGAGGTGCAGAAATAAAATTACGACACTGATGTATCATTGAGTTAAAACTAAAAGTGCTTGTGTAAATGAATCACAGCGGGGAAAAATGTCAGAATAAAAGTTGGTGAAGTACACAAAGTGACCTGGCAGTGACCTGATTGCCGTCGCAAGTTTGTTAGTGTAACGATATTGATCGCAGTGGAATGTAATGTATTGTGATGTGTTAACGATTGTTGTTACAAACGTTTCAGTTGAAGGTCAAACTTGAGAACTTTACGACAGACAAGACATGACGACAAATATTAATTAATTAATTTAAAATTAATATACCTCATTCCAGTTTCTACAGGAAACAAGTATAGAAAACTTGGAGTGCATTTTGTTAACTTATGTAATAATCATTCATGTAAAAAAAATGCTAATTGTTTGCGCTCTACACGTCAGGATGCGCACGAAATGTTTGACAACATCTAGCTGAAAGTAGCATTCTCTCCCAACTGAAAGAAAGATCCTGATCATTTTCAACTGATCAGATAAGTACATATAATTGTGACGTGCATAAAGTAAAACAGCATCTGCATTTTTTTTTGGGTTTCATTTGCACTATAAATCAAGCATTTTACAAGTCATCAGTATGGTATGTAAGAGTGTGTGAAATATAAACATTAACCATGTCTACACTTAAGGAGTGTATAGATGCGGGGGTAGCACTAGGTTACAGTGGAGATAAACTAGAGAAATGGGCAAAAGCTGAATTTAGAGAACACACTGATAGACAAGCTGCAGCAGACAGAGATGAAAGGGCAAAAGAACGGTTACACCAGAAGGAACTCGCCGAGATAGCGGAAGGTACTAAGTTAAAACAACAAGAGGTAGCTGAGACAAATAGATTAAAACAAGTGGAAATTGAAAGTCAAACACAGATTAAAATGAAGGAGCTCGAAATCGAGTCTCATGTCCATATAGCTACTACTAAAATTAAAAGTAAGGAAGAAGAGAATAAGTTTGCTAAGTACAAAGGGATCAGTAAAGCCATTCTGCCAAGGTGATTCCATCTCAGCATGGTCAGAAAACGTAGAATACCAGCTGAAGGCCCAGGAAATACCGAAAAGAACACTGGGCATTAATCTACATGAAGAATTTGTCGGGGGAGCCCTTAAAGGTAATAGAGTCCATTCCCCAAGACCTTAGAAACAACTACGAATACATCCATCAAAGGGTAATGCAGCATTTCCTCTTAGACGCCCCAGGGTACCAGATTCAATTTTCCAAGCTAAAGCCTAAGAGCAATCAAACCTTCATTGACTACGTCTCAACAGTGCAAGATGTATGTAATAAATGGCTTAAAGCTTCTAAAATTAACAACAGTTATGACAAACTTAGGGATCTCATAATTATGGACAAAATTATTTCCACTATTCCTAGTCCTTTTGCCAAATTTTTGCAACAATCAGATGTAGATTCCATTGAAGAGCTTGAGAAACGGGGGTCCGCCTATTTTTCTTCAAACAGGGATGTGTTTAAGTCTATTACTGAAGAAAGTGAGATTGTAGCTGCTGCTATGGGAAAGACCACAAAAACCATACAAATTTAGGGAAAAGCAAAGAGGCAATTTACAACAGTGTCCTTATTGTAGATTTCAACATCCAGAATACTCGATGTGTGATAAGAACCCGAAATATCCAGAACACTTAGAGATGGTCATAAAGAAACAGCAGTCTAAGAGAGAGACCTTTAGACATGCTGTTAAATGCTTCTTCTGCCATTGTTTTGGCCACTATTACTCTTCGTGTATGGGAAGAAAGAAGTTGAAAGCAGTGAATGCATCATTAGTTGAGTCATCGTCAGAGAGTGGAAGTGATCTGGAAGAAATGTGTGAGAATGAAGACAATGTAGCATCAGCAGTTGATGTACTAGATTACAGTAGTTGTACAACATGCCACCAGTTTCATGATAATGGGAAACTGAAATGTGGGCACACAGTCCCGTGTTCATTAGAGAATGCAAACGCGGCAGTAGCCTCCAGAGGCAGTTTGAAATTCTACCACGGAATAGTCAATAACATTCCATGTAAACTCCTGCTTGATAGTGGCAGCACATTAATCGGTTTAAAAAGGAACTGGCCAAGCCAGAAGATTACACGGTTGAAACAGTGAATTGCCGCACTTTTTCGGGCACAATAGAGACATACCCGTTAGCCAGAGCTAATATAAACACACCTTTTTTGACTGGCACCTTTACGTGCGCGGTCTTAGAAAAACCATGTGCAGATCTGATAATTGGCCGTTTGCCACAGCTGCAGAAGCGTACCACTGACGAGATAACAGCCTGGAGAGAAACCTTTTTACAACAGGCTAATGCAATTACTAGGTCGAAAACTAGTAAACAAAAGAATGACCTAGAAAACAAAACAGTACACCTGAGTGCATCCAGTGCTACGGTGAACAACAACACCATCGCGAAAGGTCATACAGGCGCAGCGCGCCAAACCACACATACCACCGAATTTCGAACAGTCTAATACAAGTGTAAATAGTGTACACTTTAAGCCCAATCAAGATGTTTTGTTACTATTGCCGGATAAGATAGATTTGTTATTGACTTCATGGCAAGAGCCATTTAAAGTGGTGAGAAATATTTAAGAAGTTGACTATGAGATATCCTTGAACAACAAACTCAAGATATTTCATATCAACATGTTAAAACCGTATTACATGAGACAACAACAGGAGACTGAAGACCAACAGGACGCAACCATACCAATAAACCAGACGTCAGACGAACAAACGACAAACACATTAGTGGACGATATAGAAGACGAACACATTTCAGCCACAGTCATTAACCAAACAGAAGAAGAAAACTTTGAATTACCAGTACCGACGGTAGAAAGCAACACACCATTCAGCAACATACATTTAGGGCTTACGATGACAGACGAACAGAAACAGCAAACAACAACATTACATTACTAACAGAATAAAGTTGTTTGGACTGACAGTAAAACCGGCAAAAGTCGAGTTGGCGTTGGAGGAGATAGATTTCCTTGGCCACACAATTTCCAATGGCCAGTTAAAGACCGACAACAAAATTATTACTAAAATTTTGAATCTTACTATTCCAACAACAACAAAAAAGCAAGTAAGAAGCTTGCTGGGGCTAGTAAATTATTTACATCAAATTTATCCCCAATTTGGCACAAATAACGTCTGTATTTTCGGACCTATTAAAATCGTCTGCGAAGATAAACGTTCAAGATGCTATTTTATAGAATGCGATGTCAGAATTAAAGTACATGTTCAGCAGCGTTTCCATCTTACGCTTGCTTAACCCTGAGTTACAATATATTCTTAGATGTGACGCCAGTGCAACAACGATCTCTGGTGTACTACTCCAAGAACACGAAAAGATCCTCCCTCCTATCTTGTATTTGAGCCGTAAGCTTACCACAGCTGAATCACGGTATGATGTGTCTCAGGTGGAAGCTCTCGCTATTGTATATTGTATAACTAAGCTTCATACATACTTAGCTGGAACTCACTTCAGTTTAGAGACCGATAACTCTCCCCTTTTAATTATGGAGAAAGGTCAGCCGAAAAACAACAGAAGCTATCGCTGGGCTTTGATTCTGCAGAATTACTCCTTCAGCATTAAACACATTAAAGGAAGTAATATTAACCTTGCAGACCTTTTGACGAGACCATCAGGTATTGAAGTGATGGAGAAGGCAGATGTAGCACTGCCATAGGTATCTGCATTAAGCACTAAGTAGCTCACATATGTACTGTGCTAGTAGTGGTAAAAGATAAGACAATGTAAATATTAACACGTGAACTTACCACGAACTCTAGTAATGCCATATACCAAGAACATTACATTTATAGAGTCTACTAGGACATATAAACTGTGAGACTATGGTGAACATATTGTGATACGCTACAGAGTCACTTAGAGTGCAGTTAACATTGTATATAGACGATTGTAAGGAAGAACCCAGAGGAGCGACACATCGTGATCACCATCGCCTGGACCTACAATTAGTTAGTTAGTTTAGTGATTGTATAACATGTCTGTGCATATAACATGTATGTAATATTATTATTATAGTATTTTAACGAAGTTGCATTAAAGCTATTTAGTGGTTCATTGTAGTAGAACTAGTAGTAATAGAAGAACCACTAATATTCCAACTGTGAGCTTATTTAAAACAATTGCAGCTATATTATTATTTAATTAGATTAGACACCTTTACAGTAGTTTTATAGTTATAAATGTATATTTTATGTATATTTAGATAATTAGATTAGATTAAATAGTTCTCTATTGAGACTACTACCAATGAAGCCAATTAAAACGGCGAGGTAATATATTTAGATTAAGTTAGAAATAAAATAGATTAATTTAGAAATAGATTTAGAAACATTGATGTTAATTTATTTAAGGGAACTAACACATTTCTCTTAAAGTGTTTAATTTAGTTAATTACCTTCCCTTAGAAACATCCATATATTGATAGTTTACTTAATTATATACTTAGATTTAACATCAGTCATTATTCATTTACTTAATTTAAATTATCTTGTTTATTACAATTATCATTTACTTAAATAGATTAGTTGCATTATTTAAGTTAATAACATCCTCTATTTATTTAATAACATATTTTTTTTACTTTACATCATAAACCAACATTTAGTTAACTTACTTCCTTTAGTAGTCATTTTTTTAAAACTTAGATTATATACATTAGTTAGTTTCTTAAGCATAATTGTGTAGAATGATAGTAACGTTAGACACCGTCAATTTATTGACTGGTATAACCAATTAGACATTAGATTAGTTAGAAACATTTACATTTAGTTAGCTTTCACTGTATTGCCTTATGCAACACATTCAAAATTGTATATAACAAAGTGATAGAGAAATCTACTTTATTTTCGGCTCCGTATTGTTTAAAACGAGCCCATTTTAATTTTTTCATTACAAAAACATTTTTAAAAATTGACAATGTGCGAGAAAGTGAAGAATGAGATGAGTAAACGGACGAATGAGAGAAGTAAAATATTGGAATGAATATTTGTGCATTTTTTCGCACACATGTGTTTTTATGACTCGTCCGCGTCCTCTGTGTAAACCATGTGATGTGTGTAGTTTCGTGTGTGTTACAGCCACTATTGCATTGAAGCAATAGTTGTTTTCTAGGATCTCAGATCGGCGAAATGCGTCATGAATTAAGCATACGCATTACTTTATGACGAACATTGGCCTATCCGTGATGCTCGAAAACCTTAATACATCAATTATAGGCATAGGGTTATGTTCCTAATTGCAACACATATAAATTAAAGATTTACACGCAGACAACCAGGAATACAAACAGATAAATTTACAAACAGCAGTTGATTTCAAAGGGACGGAACACTTGATCAAAGGGACACCACAGACTCGCAGTGAGTGGGAGGGCAAGTTGAATATTTAGCTACACGCGAAAGCAAGATAGGCTAACATCAGCATACACACAACTAACAAGAGAAGTGAAAGTACATTTCACGGGAGCCATGAATTATATTCATGTATTGCATCCTTAACAGGAGCAATTTGTTTTGGGATATTGGTCAATCAATATTTTGAGGGGCTGAGTTGTGTTAACGCGCCCTGGTTCAACACAGCTCCCAAGAGTGTAATGTAGTGACTCTTGTTTAGAGTGGAGATGTGTGAAGCTGATCTATAACTAGTGGCTGGATACAACAACTTGTGACCAGACTTATTGAAAGACAGAAGTGGACCGTAGATTAGAACAGTGTACCCCTTGACTAAATTAGATCAGACTAATTTTATATGCTACGACGACATTGCGTCAAACCTACTACATTAATCTAGTGACGCAATACGTACGGACGACGGGAGAATGTCAAGGTCCTACACTGTACTGAGACAGACTAGTGACAGTAGAGGGGTGAGGACTTACTAGGACATAGAGACAGGACGTCTATAAAGGTATAGACTGAATAGAGACAGCACCCAAGCCAGGACGTAATAATAGATATGACTAGACTCGGGTGGGAACACTAACGTGTTATAGTTAGGACAATAGAGGGACCGACCCAGGAATAGGGGGCGGCAGACGTAGACGTGACAACGTGAAGTATAACAGCACTCTAGAAAGCAGAGACGATAGTGCTGCGTGCAAAGGGATTAGCACGCACCCCACGAGGGAGATTGACCGCGTAGGCAAGCTGCGAGCTGAGTTAAGGGAGACGGGGGACAGACGGCTTTCTGACTGGACGTGGTTCTAAGTTATTGTCTATGAACGCATGCAATGTTTAGCGAGAGTGTGAATTCATACATTTTGTAATGTGATTAATAAGTATTCTCTATTTATGTACAGGCAAAGAACGCCTTAGAGAATTGTCAGGCTTGCCTGAATAAATATTGTAGAGAAAACATCTGTGCATATTATTATTATTTGTGAGGTACAGATGAGGTTTGCCTGAATGCAGGACTGTGACACGTACCCATTTCATTGTAACCCAGATTGGTTGCACCTCACACGTTATAGCCCAGCTACACTTCGTCAAGCACTTATAATGTCGCTGTACCAACAACAAACTCAATCTGGTATTTACTAGCAACTTAGCACTAAGCTACACCAGATCTCGGTACAAGAGAGAGCCTGTCTTAGAACGTGTATCTGCATATTTGGTTATCACTTGATCTAGTAACGTATTAGGTTATATGTAACTACAAACATTGACTTGTTTTGACTTTATATTAATTGATAGTACTTAGGTGTATAGGTTTTATAATACTTTTAATTGTGTTTTTACTGTGAGTGAGGGGGTCTTCACTGCTCTTCCTTGCGGATCTGTGTACGTATTTTTATATATTGACAGATATATTACCTTTTCTCTGTAATTTAGAGTGTGTATTGTAATAAGGGAAGTAAGTTGTATTCACTCTCTGTCTGTGTGTGTGTGTGTGTGTGTGTGTGTGTGTGTGTGTGTGTGTGTGTGTGTGTGTGTGTGTGTGTGTGTGTGTGTGTGTGCTTTTAAACTTATGATTACGCATGGTTGAAATGTCTAATAAGTACAAACACTGACTCAGTAATAATGGGCTAAGAATCGGGCATGTAAACATCTGCCATCTATTAGGGAAGCTGTCCAAACCATCACTTATACTTAATCAAAATTTTCATATGTTCGGCGTTAGTGAAAGTCGATTAAATGGTAACATCTCAGATGATGACATCGCTATCAGAGGTTTTAAAACTATTAGAAGAGATCCCTATCAGAAACAAGAGACGGGTATTGCAGTTTATATTTCTAACTCGCTTAACGCCCACCGCAGGCTAGATTATGAAACCTGTGAGACTGGGTGTGTATGGCTTAAGGTTAAACTTCAAAATCGCATACCGCTAGTAGTTGGCTATCTTTATCGAATCCCCAGTGCAGGAAATATCTGGTATGAAAAATTCACCACTATGGTGGATGTAGTCTTTAGTAATGCGAGAGAAATAATACTGCTAGGTTACTTCAACATAGACACTAACAAATCAAACAAAACATGGGAAAACATAATAGAGTCATATAACTTCCAACAGTTAGTCAAACAAGCAACTAGAATAACTAAATCATCTGCAACACTTATAGATCATATTTATACTACGTGTGCTGACAACATCGCTGAATGTACTGTACCTAGTAATGCAATGAGCGATCACTACCCAGTATGTTGCACGTGGTCGAAAAGAGGCACCCAAACTCCAAAACACAAACGTATAAGTATAAAATATAGAAATTACAAAAATTCCAACCGAGACGTCTTCTTACAAGACTAGCTCAACTCATCTCTGGACTATGTTTACCAGCTTCCTGACCCTGATGATACTCTGGACCACTGGCTGAAAACCTTTCTAAGTATATTTGATAAGCATGTCCCATTTAAGGAAGTTCGTGTTAAACATCACACTAAGCCCTCTTGGATCACACAGGAGGTAGTTGAACTTATGAGAAACCGGGACAGGGGACATAAAAATAGAAATCTAACTATGTACCGTAGTCTGAGAAACAAAGTTCAATATGTTATTCGAAAGGAAAAGAAAAACTATTTTGAAAACTTAATAATATATAAAACCACCACTAAAGATATATGGAAAGCAATTAATATATTGACAAACAAAAACAAATCATCACAATCATTACCATCAAATCAGGTTACATGTGATCAATTCAGTAGATTCTTTCAGTCCGACATAAACTAACTGTAGGCTGCAATACCAGATGCGCCTCGTGGCATATCTTTATTATCATCATTCTGTGAGAACAAATGCTGTGGAGACATTCCCTCTAACATGCCGCTGATGACTACCACTGAAGTATTTACTCATCTCAGTAATCTAAACATCAATAACTCATCAGGGCTAGATGGAATCAGTAATCGGATCCTTCGCCATGCTGCACCTGCGATCTGTGAGTCATTAACTTTTATATATAATCAATGTGTCACCAAAGGTCACTTCCCATCAGCCTTTAAAATCGCTAAAATGTATCCTCATTTAAAAGCTATTTCTCTAGACGATCGTCTCATGAGTAATTATAGGCCAATTTCCATATTATCCTCACTATCCAAACCGCTAGAAACGCACGTCCACAAAACAATACTAGAGCACTTAGTTCGCCACAAACTAATAGTTGATAGTCAGTCAGGGTTTCGACCAAAATATTCTTGCCATACGGCACTAACAAACATGATAGAAAACTGGCATCAAAATATTAACAACAATACTCTATGTGGAGTGGTTTATACAGACTGTATAAAAGCATTATTAGATATGATAGATCATACTATTCTAATTTTTAACAAACTATAAACAATGAGATTAAGCTATAATATAGTGACATTAATGAAATCATTTTTATTAGACAGAAAGCAAGTTGTATCGCACAATAAAGCTTTATCTCAAGCCATTACCATTAATATTGGAGAACCTCAGGAGTCTATTCTTGGCCCTCTGTTATTTGCTATTTATATAAATGATCTTCCCTTAAATCTGTCGTCGTCCTGCGTCTATTTGCTGATGACTGCACAGTATATACAAACGTTATTGATCGTAATGAGCTAGAATTATCCTTGCAACAGGAAATAAATAGTGTAGTTAACTGGAGTCATGCAAACCGCACGCAAATTAACATTGCTAAAATAAAGTCTATGTTAATAGGAACAAGACAAAGATTTCACACGCTAAACTCGCAGAGAAATCTACAGCTGCACATTAGTAGCATGCCTATAGAAAGTGTAACTGAGCACAAGGCGCTGGGTCTTATCATAGATCAAAATCTAACCTTTAAATAACATGTTCATGGTCTCGTTAAACAAATAGCCAAAAAAATATACCAACATGCCAAAATTAAAAATTTCCTTGACGAAAACACAAGAAAGATATTCTATACTTCCCATATACAAACACATATTGATTACTGCTCCAAAATCTGGGATGAATGCTCCAAATCAATAACAAGACGCCTATATTCACTCCAGAACAGGGCAGTGCGTTAAATTAATGGTGAAAAGCTTACCGACAATTCTAACCTACATAAACGTCTTCGGTTACTGCCACTCCACAAACGCCTACTTTTTAATAAGGCAAACTAATTCACAAAATCCTATTTCAAAATGCTCCAAGCTACATTTGGCCATTGTTTAAATATAGCGCAAGACATAGTGAACGACTAAATATACTTCATGTCCCTAAACTTAGGATAGACTTATATAAAACAAGCTTAGCATACTCTGCCGCTCAGTTGTGGAACAATCTTCCCCAAGAAATCAAAGACACCACCAATCATTATACATACATTCCCAACCTGTTTGAAAACTTCCTCAGTACAGCCTACATTCCCCCATAAACAAAAACACAAAAAGACAATAATAATGGTAACTTATCTCAAACGACAACTAGCAAAAATACATTCCCTTATGTATGGCACGTTACACCCTCCTTGGGTATTTATAATGCCCATGTTAAACACTGCCTCAGTGAGCCATGTGTTATTGATTATTTTTCATGCATTTTAATGCTATTGTTATTTTGTTGTCAAAATTTGCTTCATAAGTGATGTTGAATGAAAGAATGTATGAGAGGAAATAGAGAAGAAGGGTAGAATGTCAGACGGGCCTGCGTGCCCAATTCTTAACCCTTTGAAATTTAAGACTTTCGTTCGTTCCTCCCTCAAAATGTTCAGATTGCTCATTTTGGCTGCCGAAGAATTTTTCAGCATTCTTCTATAAAACCATATCTCCAAAGCCTTCAGATTTTTTTGTCGGTTGTTTACTAATTATCCAGAATTCGCAGCCATAATTTTAAACGGACTCTATGTAACATGTAAGAGTTCTTTTTCTAACTTCTAATGACAAGGAATGATTGCATAAAATGTTCATAATTTGAAAGAATGCAGCTTTTGATTGTCCTATTTCTTTATCTCTGTCATGCATCTTCCATCTGATGTTATCAGCGCGCTGAGATATTTGAATTTCTACACTTGCCGCAAAATAACGTCATTTACTTTATTCGTACATTTAGGCACGATCTGTTTCTTCGATATCGCCATGACTTCGCTCTCCTTATAAGGCCCATTTTTTTTTCACTTTCTATAAAGGCTGTCTCAATATTTCCTGTAGTTCCTTCTGACGTGTTGCTATCAAGACGGTGTCATCAGCATAACATTAGTTATTTATATTACATTCACCAGCCAAGATAACTGGCATAGTTTATGCAGTTCTCGCTATGTGGTCACTGTACAAATGGAAACCAACGTTTAATCTATTTTTAACATTTAATTTGCATACAAACGCATGATGACAATCGGTTATCACACCTGTAGCACATGATACTCCCTACCGGACGAAGTTAATCCATTAGATACACCATTAACGTCGTTAACTGGATGGAATTTGTTGTGAAGATGATTAATTAGGGATAAATTCAGCGCCGATTTCCCCTTACCTTCCGCCGATTGTCTTATATGGTTGAGTCTACTAGCTTTTGTCTGAAAAGACCGAAACTGCGCCACTTACCGATAGCCATGCCACTGGGTTTTGAGGAATTCCATAAAGAAATACTATAAAGATTGTTAAAAAATATATATGTTATGTCGATGTGGAAGGCGACAAGAAACCACCACATTAATTTTCCAAGAATAAGACTATGGGCTCACGCGAAGCTACATTTGGGATAGAGATATAAGATACGAGATATTAGATGTAGACAGTCATGACTTTTTTTCGGCATGTTATGAGTAGAAATAAATTGGAAAACTTCGTGACAACTGCCAAGATTGATAGGTGTCACACGTCGTTCTTGATGATAATATCACGAAGTTCTTACGATGATATGTTCATGATATTGTTGTGTGATGGTCGTTGTCTAGGTAACGATACTCATGGTGTGTCAATGGAGATATCTAACTGTCTTGCAATATAACTCACCCCCGCAGTGCATATTCACCAGTCATTAAACAAGATTCAGTTGGCGCACATAATCCTTTATTACAGAAATAACACAGACTCACGGAACATATGTATATATCCAGAAACAATGTAATCCTTAGACTATAAATATCCTCCTCACAATTTAACCAGCACACATCAATGCCTTCTCAAGCCTGCTTCATATCAAAATCCACAAGACAGGTAATCCAGCTACTATCCACGGCTGGATCTCCTACAATACAACCCACACATTGGGTCGGAGCCACTGCTCAACTATGCAACCCACTCTGGGTTTTGGCCCTCACTCCCTATAGAACCCACTCTGGTTCAGGCCTGTCTTCACAACTAGGAGAACAACACAACACGGAGATCTCTAACTCCGCTTCTCCTTAGAATACCAACCAGTTCGGCATCTACACATCAACTGTCCTGAAGTCCCTTGACTTCACACAAAACTAGACTGTCCTTCCCCCATCCCCTGGGGTCCACACTCACCCTTCCCATTATTTCTCAGGACTGGCTGTTTTATCATAGCCAGGTCAGTCACTTTACTGTCTCCCACTCTCACCTCCAATCTTCCTCATGCCCGGTCACTCACCTCCATGTCAATGACCCAGGCTTATGTCATAACCCCCCTCTTAAAAGAAAACTTCGTTTTCAAATATTGGGAGACTAAAACTTACTAAACATGTGACTCAGACATATTGCCTGGGTAGCCCTAAGTATGGCTCCACCTCACTTCAGCTACCACCCTAAATAATACATCAAATGCTCATAGTACACTCCCATATTCCCCACACATAAATACAAACAACTTTCAATCTTGTGTATCAATGCATGAACTAATACATCACATAATAATAATAATACATCATAGAAAAGCATTATATTTAAGTACCCGCAGGTCTCTTACTACTTCACGACCCCACAATACTATTTGTGTACCGACCCTATATCAGGTGGTTCTGTTCTTGCATCAACCCACCTCTGATTCCTGTCGATGCTGTGTCTACCTTTCATGTACCCATGACTCATGGTACCTCTACAATTACAACCTCTGTTTGCTATCCCTAGCCCTGGGTCAGTAATGTCGCGAACACTCTTTTGACCTGACTCAACTTTCCTATCTGCATATTGCACCGTTACACTTGAGTCTCTGTTTAGTCTGAACTCTTTATTCAATCTTGGCCCATATACCTGGCACCTTGCTTTCTGCTGCATACGCCTTATGCCTATGTGCCCTGCACATGCACTATCCTGAGCTGTTCTAGTATATCGGTCTCTGCGTGCTACTTGCCCACGTGCCGTTCTGCTATCTGATAACCTGCGAGTGAGAACATTGTTCTTCCTCTCGAAGCACCATCTACCCTTCCCTGACTGACTATTTTCTACTCTACTACACCCTTGGAAACATTTGTTCAGAGTAGTATCTTGTCTCTGGGAGTCACTAGCACTATATTTGGGATCCATTCTCATCTGCTCAACTGTACTATCCTTGTCCTGAGTTCCCGTGTCTACTTCAAGTGCCTCTTCTACCTCAGCTATACTCTCTAATTTAGGTTTTCTTTTAGTAACTACCCCGTTAGTACTTACACTATGTATCTGGTCCCAATAAACTATTTCTTCTTCTGTACAATCTTTAATTCCTGCTACATTTCCTATGATCAAAGCCGCCACTGGTGCGTCCAGAACACACGCTGTCACTCTTCCTGTGATATATGGTGTTTTCACTGTTATCACGGCTAATGGGTAGATATCTACTGTCCCATTAAATGTTATGGATCTAATCTTTTTCCCTGTATAATCCGAGGGATCTATTAAACTATTCCTCACTCCGATAGACGTACATCCGGAATCCCTAATTGTTAACGCTGGTCTATCATTAACAAATCCCTGATGCAGCTTCAAACTTCCTCCTTCATGTACTGCTGATCCTGCTTTAACTGTGTGACCACATATTAGGACTGGCTGACTGTCTTTTTCAAAAAGAGGTTTGCACCCACTACAATCTTCATTGTTCAGCGTCTCAATTACTTGCGCTGCATTTGAGTGCTCTGTTTCTCTCATCCTACATTGATGGCTGATATGCCCCTTCCTTCCACATTTGAAACAAGTAATCTCCCTTTTAGTGTTGTTCGTTGGTCCATCTGATGGTTGCGTATCACACTCTGCTGCCTTGTGTCTCCAGCTCCCACTATTCCAACATCCGGCATAATTTGGACGTCTCTGGAAGTTCCCTCTTCTATATGGGTACCGTCCTACTCTACCAACATTGTTTCCTCGGAAACCATTATCTTGAAGTTCTTGTTGCTCACCTTTCTGTGCTGAATCCACACTTTTCGCCCTTGGTCTGATGACTGGATTCTGGTCCTGTTTAGTGTACGCTGCACAGACTATTTGCTCACTCATTAGTATCCCAATAGAACTGTTAGGATGTGCAGTCATATAGTTTTGCCCTAACTGAGACATTGTGTCTATGTCCTTTGGCTTCCGTTCCTCAAAGAACGCCACTAAATTAGAATTGCATGCAGATACTACCTTGTCTCTTAACATTAGATCTACTAATTTATTAAAATCTTTCCCTACTTCTGCAAGTTCCATCCATTTGTTAAATGTATTCTTTACAGTGTTAACAAAATCTGTGAAATCTTGATTTGTCTCTGGCACTAACTGTCTAAACTTTGTCCTATATCCATGCTCAGTGAGTTGGAACTTTGTGAGGAGACGCTGACGCAAAATAGTGTAGTTGTTTCTTTCTTCTACAGGTAAATTGAACATGGTGTCTAGTGCCTTGCCCGTAAGAAATTCGCCAAGTCGCATCCCATATTCTGCTTCCGGGATCCCTAGAGTTTTCACAGATGATTCAATCTCGAATGATAGGCCTCAAGACAATCCCGGTCCGTAAAGTATGGCAGTTTCAATCGCTGTGAGGGATGTGAAGGTCTTCTGTTTTCCTCACCTTGACCCTTCGAAGATAGTTCTAGTTTTTTCAACTCAATTTCAGTTTGCATCTGACACTTAATCTTCTCTTTCTCAATTTCCATTTTCATTTGTGTCTCTTTCTCTTCCTGTAAACGCTTGTTTTCCATTTCAGCTAACTTTACTTGCGTCTCTTTCTCTTCCTGTAGACGTTTTGCCTCACGTTCATTATGCCTCTCCTCTCTTTCCCAGTGCTGAACTTCTTTCAATTTTGCTTCTGCAAACTCCTGTAACTCTTTACCTTTCAGGCCTATTCGTGCACCTGCTTCAATATATTCCATTAAAGTAGGCATCTTGTACTTGTGGACACGTTGCTGTCAATCAGCCAACTATAAATGTACAGACTCTGCTGCTAGTCTGTGTCACTTCCCTACGTACGCCAGCACTCCCTGTGTACGTAAATTCGTAGTGCTAAAATATCACGCTGTACTCACCCAGTCACTCTATAAGCACTAGGTAGTGAGGGGGGAAGTATCACCTATACTCCCTCGTATATATATCTATGACCACAAGTTCATAAAGTCCCTGGAAATATTGTTAAACATACATATAAATACATATACAAAACGAATGAATGATAACACTAAGTGTTTTCTATAAAAACGTTAGACTCACAAGCCAAGTACACGGAGACGGTGATCACAAAGAAATAAACCACAGTAACAACCACAAGCTTGTGTAGGGACATCCACAGTGCGCGTAATATATAAATATAAACTGACAAAGACCCCTAGACAGCGGACATGACAAAAGATCACAATAATAACATATATCCGACCACAACAAATATCATATGTAAAAATAACAAAAAGAAGAAAGAGAAGGAAAAAAATTATAACATAAAAATATACAGATATCTGACGTCAGACAACTCGGCTCTAGATATTGGTTAGGACTATTCCAATGCCACTGCACGACACGTTAACTCATTAACGTTTTCCTTACAAAAATATCGTAAGCACCAGAAAGAAAAAAAAATTATTGTGCTGTATCCCGACTCTCGAGAAACACCCCAAAAATCCCCTACACCTGACAAACACCGGACCACAAACCAGTAATAGCTTAACAACCGAAAACAATATTTATAAGACTATGAGCAGCAAACAAAATGTCCTACTCGTTGGCCGACAAATATGTGCCTATTAATCCGTTGCCACAAGTTCTTTTTATTCAGTCACTAAAGTTTTTGTTCGTTTTAATAGTTATTCGCAAACCGTTAGGAATGTCTACGACACTAGATTTCAAACCGACTTCTTGTTGAGTGGTTCCTGAATTCACGTGGTGATCACAAGTTCCAACTGTCGACAAAAATTGAAGATGATAGTAATATCCAAACTGTTCTGTCTCGACACAGTCCGTAACGTTATTGTACTTTCATCTGGACGTGGTGATACCAAGTAATAATCCAACCGTCTTTATCCTGTCGTTGTGGAGATGGTCCGTAGTTGTATTAATTATGTGATAGATTTACTAAGAGAAAAGACCAAAATGATGGCAGGAAATGTTCAACATTTTAATTTTGTACAGTCAGTTCTTTTTTTTTTCTACTGTGTGCAACTATGTTCGCGGAGATGCCACGTCATCAATCGTTGACAAAATGTTTGCTGATTATAAGGTAATGAACACAAAGGGCTTTTAACAAAGCCGAACATAAAGTCTTGTTTCACACAAAAACAGCTTGTTTATCCAGTTCCACTATGGAACATCTCAGTAACTTTCCAATGTCCCCAGCCTTGACCTTGCCGGACACCTCAAGTCAGTACCTCAGTCTTCTTTGTCACAATAATCCACACTGATTGTCTGTAAAATGACCGGACACTTTTCCGTTATACAAAAAAAACTTTGCACCCAACCTCTCAGCCCCGCCCGGCTGCTCTCATAACTCCGTGGAAAATACACTTTACACCATTAACCCTCCCCAACTCTGGCGGTAGGGTTCTTGTTTCCACCCACTTTTTGTCACCCCTCCCAGTGATTCAGAAATGTCAATTTTCTCTGTTTTCCAAACATGTACTTCCCCGGTACCTGGACGCTGGTGTCTCCACCCGTCATATTTGCTGCGTCGATCAATCTTAAATTGTCGACCTGCGAACACACAGTGCGCTTGTCTCGCCCACACACGCAAAATTCTCACCACACACACGATGTTGAGACGAAATTTCTCGCTGTCTTCGATCCTGTCTTTATCACCGACAGCGATGTCCTACACACACACACGCTGCCCTCGCCACTCTGGATTCAACACTGGTCTTTCATCGCCGCGTCTGCTACTTTCAGCACTAGTGCCTGGTATCAAATTTACCTGTCACCGTAATGGACTCTCCCGGTTAGTCTGTATGGCGTGTCTTTATCACCGACAGCGATAATGTCCAGCCCGTCTCGCCGTGCAGACTTTTGTGCTGCGTTAATTCTCTGACACCCCCACTCGCTTCAGCGATATGGTTGATTCCAATTCACCTGTAGTGGACTTGACGTGAACTGTCTGTAGCCAGTTCCCGCACGGAGAAAAACTCAGTGTTTATACGGTGGACACACTCCGCTGTCCACCCTCTCTCAGCGAGGAGCCCACAAATATTTCAGAATGACAACACTGTCTATAATGTTCTTGATTAGACGTAGCCCTCAGATACTCCTTACTAAGCGACGAGACCCCAGATTACTCAATATTGCTCGGTGTTCCTTAACCGAATGTAGCTGTCAGTACTGTCAGAAACTCTTTACCAAGCGACGAGCTCCCAGATTGTCACACGTCGTTCTTGATGATAATATCACGAAGTTTTTACGATGATATGTTCATGATATTGTTGTGTGATGGTCGTTGTCTAGGTAACGATACTCATGGTGTGTCAATGGAGATATCTAACTGTCTTGCAATATAACTCACCCCCGCAGTGCATATTCACCAGTCAATAAACAAGATTCAGTTGGCGCACATAATCCTTTATTACAGATATAACACAGACTCACGGAACATATGAGTTGTTAAATTCGTGTGGAATGTTTTTACTTCTGTCCGCTGTTGTTTGCACAGTGAACTGCGTGTTCGGAACAATTGCTGGCTGTCGCTGAATTGACTGGTTTTCCTTTTCGGTTCACGAGTGCATTTTTCAAGAGACTCTTGGGAGTCGTTGCTGGAGATACGGAGTTCGTGCTTTGTTCGGCGCTTTCGGTGTGTCGCCCTGCGGAAAGTGACCGAGCCATGTGGGTTAAAAACCGGGTCAATGAAGTCTTTCTGGTGACTACCGATTCCATCGACGATTAACAGTACTTTTCGTGGAGGACTTTTGTGTTGGCATTCTGACGGCGGCATTTTGCACAGTGTACTTGTGCGGGCTGTTGGCTTGCCGAGACTCCTGTCTGTTCCACTTTTCACATAGGGAAGTGAGGAGAATTTTGTGTGATATTCACTGGCACAGGAACGAAGCTTAATGAGGACGACCCGTTGCCATGAAGTTGGAACCGCGACTGACTAACTAACTAAGCATAATAGATCAACCATAGACCTGAAACACTTTCATGCTATGCCGGACTACTTATCAACAATTGGTAGTCACATGAGAACATTGTTTTGCACACATACAATATTTATACATGCGTGCGTGAGTGCCTGCCTCTTTCACAATATGGTAATATGCACTGTTTATGTTTATATCATTCATTTGATCGTGTTCTTTCTATGTGACATGTAGAATTGATAAATCAGTTATGAAAGATGAGTGGCTGGAAGGGCCGTATGTAGAAACGCCTGCGTGACAAAGTTGTGCCCCTTTGAAAATAAATTTCTTTCGCTCTTTCGTTCCTTCGTTCGTTCTATATGTCTATCTGCCTGTCTCTGACGCCCCCCCCCCCCCCCAAGTGGTATGTCATGTTGTAATGGATTATTATCTTAGGTGCAGCACCTTCGTAGTGACGTCATATTTACTATACGAAGAGTCCAGCACCTACGCCTGACGTCACAAAAGCGGACCTCATTTTCAAGGGATGCAACCCAAGAATAAATAATGGAACGTATTTTTGCACTGTTACTTCCATTTTTTGTTGCGATTTTATTTTTTATTTTTTTTTTTAATTTAATAACTACTGACAGTATTAGTTGTAGTGGGTGATGCTTAAACACTATCATCATACTAGTGAGGCTGTTATGGTACAGTGCTCTTCCTCCTCGGTTTCTTCTTTTTTTGTCTTCTTTCTTTATATGTATTGGGCATAAACACTATCATCATTCCATTGGTGATGTGTAAGGGATAGGGTTACAGTGCATTTCCTCAGGGTGGTCAAGGGGGCGGGCGGGCGTGGGGTGGGAACTCATGGGTGGGGCGCGGGTGTCGACGTGTGGGATAGGACTAGGCGGATCGAACTTCGGGTCGTGACGCATGTCATATGACAAAAAATTATAAGTAAAAATGTAATTATGGAGGCTATATGATCTGTAGAGGGTCGTAGTGGTGTAAACACTATCATCATATGGGTTACAAATCACAACCTTAAAAAGTAAAAATGGCCGATATTATTGATTTTAGTGGGTATATCTTAGTGACATTCGTTGGTAAGGGGTGGGTAGAGGTTATTAGATATATGTGGAGGGTCGTAGAGTGTAAACACTATCGTCATATTGGTTACAAGTAAAAACCTTAAAAAGTAAAAAATGCGGATATTATTGATTTTAGCGGGTGAAGCTTAGTGAAATTCGTTTGTAAGGGGTGGGTAGTGGTTATTAGTGCTCTTTAGTGTGTCGTAGTGACCTATATACTATCATCATACAGGTGACAAATGAAAACCTTAAAAGGTAAAAACGGCCGATATTATTGATTGTAGCGGGTATAGCTTAGTGAAATTCGTTTGTAAGGGGTGGGTATCGGATATTAGTGGTCCGTAGAGTGTTATAGTGGTGTAAACACTATCATCACAAGGTTACAAATGAAACCCTTAAAAAGAAAATTGACCGATAATATTTATTGCAGCGGGTATAGCTTAGTGAAATTCGTTGGTAAGGGATGGATAGCGGTTATTAGTGGTATGTAGAGTGTTGCAGTGACCTATACACTATCATCATACAGGTAAACATGAAAACATTAAAAAGGTAAAGATGGCCGGCATTATCGACTGTACCGGGTATGGCTTTGTGAAAGTCGTTGGTAAGGGGTGAGTGAGTAACGGTGTAGCTAGATAAGTGCTTCCGAACACTATCATCACACGATTTTCAAGGCTTCAAATAAAAACCTTTAAAAAATTAAAAATG
Organism: Cepaea nemoralis; assembly: GCA_014155875.1. Classification (NCBI taxonomy): domain Eukaryota; kingdom Metazoa; phylum Mollusca; class Gastropoda; order Stylommatophora; family Helicidae; genus Cepaea; species Cepaea nemoralis. Next base: position 247,522 of record JACEFZ010003906.1, read on the forward strand.
ACCGATATTATTGAATGTTCTGAGTATGGCGTAGTGAAATTCGCTGGTAAGGGGTGGGTAGCAGTTATCAGTGATATGTAGAGTGTCATAGTGGCCTATACACTATCATCACAAAATTTACAGATTAAAACCTTTAAAAGTAAAAATGTCCGATAATATTGATTGCAGCGGGTAGAGCTTAGTGAAATTCATTGGTAAGGGGTGGGTAGCAATTATTAGTGGTATGTAGAGTGTCGTAGTGGCCTATGCACTATCATCACACAAGTTACAAATGAAACCCTTAAAAAGTAAAAATGGCCGATATTATTGATGTTAGCTGGTATAGCTTAGTGAAATTCATTGGTAAGGGGCGGTAGCGGTTATTAGTCATCTGTAGAGTGTCGTAGTGGCCTATACACTTTCATCATACAGGCTTCAAATGAAAGCATTAGAAAGGTACAGATGGCCGGTATTATCGGATGTAGCGAGTATGGCGTAGTGAAAGTCATTGGTAAGGGGTTTTTGAGTGAAGGAAAGGCTATCCGGTATTATCGGATGTAGCGAGTATGGCGTAGTGAAGGTCATTGTTAAGAGGTGGTCGGGTGGCGAGTGGTAGATAAATACGTCCGTTCCTTGATAATAGCCGGAGGGTAAGGAGCATATTAAAGTTTAAAGATTGAACTCATAGGTGCCTGATATGAGCGTGACCGCCTGGGTGATTCATCACGGGGCTATGTCGGCGAGGATAAACATACGTGAAAGTGTTTAGACATGTCTTTAGGGAAAACCGGAGGATGATTCAGAGCGTACTGACCGAATAACGATACATCCGTGACACATGGGTAATGATCACTACGGATCAAGTATGGCTCTGCTTCGGGTCGCATTGTAATGACTACAACCAGATCTCGTGCTCACTGGCTACGAGTGGTCAAATATGGCGTCGCATCCGATCACACGTGGTAATGGGATACACCCGAAACACGTGTCTAAAGCCAATCAACGATGGCACTGCATCCGGTACACACGGCTAATATTCACAGCCTATCAAATATGGCACTTATACCAGTCGCCTGTGTAATGGCTACAACCAGACCACTGATAACTGACTAAAACCGCTCAAAGATGGCGATGCATCCGATCACATGCGAGTAATGGCTACAACCAGACCACGTGGCTAAAGCCGGTTAAAGATGCCACTTCATCCGGTACACATGGGTAATGGTCACATCCAATCAAATATGTCGATGCTTCTAGTCCGATATGTAATGACTGCAACCAGACTACGTGCTTGCTGGCTAAAGCCGATCAAAGATGGCACTGTATCCGGTCACGTGTCTAATGGGATACAATCAAAACACGTGACTAATGACTCAACCGGTCAAAGATGGCGAGTCATCCAGTGACATGCCTAACGACAAATATGGAACATGTGGCTGATGACTCAACCGGTCAAAGATGGAGCCGCATCCAGTCACATGACCAGCCAGAGCTTAATATTCTGCTGAGTCACTCTACGTCAGCAAATAGCATGTATAAGACGAACAGTAACGGACCTAGTAACGGTTTGACTGCGGAATGTGCTACAACAACACTTCACCAAAGACGAAACAATCACATTAAGTCTGAATAGAATTGAGGAATGCATCCTCGACTATAATCGCCAACAGGATATGTCGGAACCATACTCAGCCAACGTGGAGCTATCAGTGTCACCGACATCATTAACCTTTAGTCAATCCACATTAGGGGACGAGTATTAAAACACCTACATAAAAACAAGATGGTTGTAATATACTTACAGCCTTGTATTCAATAGCTGACCAGTCCTCAATACGAAGAAAATCACCATTGGGTGTGAGGAGACTGTATATGTATATCGTTGTTATTCTGGCTTCACAGACTGTAGCTCACAGTGACTACAACGCAAGTAACACTGCGCCCTCTACGCTATCTATTTCATCATGGTGAGAGGTCATGGGACGAGCATGACCCACATTCCCAAACCCAGCTCACACATACAACGGGTCAACAAGCAGGTAGTAGAGCGCTTAGTCACTCCATGCGGACAACCGCGTCAGCGTAATCTGAGCCGCTTGACCTAAGAAACTGGCTGAAACCGGTTTTACGCGTTACTAAAACACTAGTATATAAACCCGAGGCTGGTAACAGTCAAGCATTGTGATCCGAAGATGACTACGGACCTCAAGACTGTACCTGCTAACTGGGTCTACATGACTCGTAGTGGTGAGACTATTAGACCAGTGGGCTGTGGTAATAAGGCCGTGTTTGTCTCATTCTACAGAGGCACGAGCACGTTACACATCCGTGGATTTTTCGGTGAATCCGACAAGACGTTTTCTACTAAGATTGGAATGACACTTGCTCGTCAATAATATGAACAGATGATCGCTATGCAGCGCGAGATCCTAGCTGACTTTGACAGACTCAATTAAGTTAACCAAGTCAGTAACGAAGTGAAACAACTCATTAACAGAGGCAAGCAAGTCGGTAACCAAAACAATCAAGTCAGTGCTCATGTCAATCAGGGCACTAAACGAAGCAATCAAGTCTAAAACACGCAAGACAGTGCTCAAGTCAATCAGGGTACTAAACGAAGCCATCAAGTAGACGCATACTATACCACCGGTTTTCAACCCAGCTACACTCAGATGTGTGATGATCCCAGCAACCAGATGTGTGATGAGCCCAATAGCCAGATGTTTGATGTGCAACAAGACACCAACCGAAACAAGCAAGTTCAAAACGATCAAGACAGTACTCAAGTCAAACAGGTTACTAACCGAAGCCACCAAGTAGACGCATACTATACCGAAAGTTTTCAACCCAGCTACAGTCAGATGCGTGATGACCCCACCAACCAGATGTGTGATGAACCCAATAGCCAGATTTTGATGTCCCCGACACTCAGATGATTGATGCTCCGGTTGTCTATAATATTCAGATGTCAGCACACCAAGGGAGACTAGTCTAATGACTACATGCCAAGTGACATATACATACCAGGCTACCAGCCGGAAAAACCAACCTACTCAGAGAATGGTGTGAAGAAACCCAGAAACAACATACAATGTGTATAGCTCTGTATGTGAAAATAAAATGTGATGATACTATGTACCAGCTCATATCACATCAGCCATTTCGTATAATTACATTATGCATTTTTATTCTTGTAAAATGTACTGAAATACTGTAAAATGTACTGAAATGCTGTAAAATAAACAAGCATATATTATAATTACGTCTTGGTTGTTGAATTTTTAGTGTTTACGGTGTATATAGTTGTCATGTGGTGAGAGAATGATACATATTGATGACACATTCAAGAAACGGGTTAACCAAAGTAAGAAAAACTGTTGACCATAGTCTTAAATATCTCAACCAAACTTATGAAAAGTAGGAAACTTTGCAAAAAGTAGGAAATGCTGTTACCCAAAAGGAAAAATATTTGGCCACATTTCAATAAAATTATGAAAAGTAGGAAAATTTGTTAACCACATGGCAAAATCTTGGCCAAGTAAGAAAATTTATTAACCAAATGTGAGACGTGTGGCCAAATTTCAACCAAACTTATAAAGAGTAGGACACTTGTGCTAACAAAATATGAAAAATTTTCGCCAAATTTCAACCAGACTTATGAAAATCTCAGCCAAACTTATGAAAAGTAGGAACATTTGGTAATCAATGTTGAAAAGTTTGGCCAATTTCAACTAAACTTATAAAAATCTCAGTCAAACTTATAAAAAGTAGGAAAATATGTTAACCAAAGTGAAAAATTGTGCCCACATTTCAACCAAACTTATAAAAAGTAGGAAATTGTGTTAACCAAATGTGAAATGAGTGACCAAATTTCACAACTAAACTTATTAAAAGTAGGAAAATTTGTTAACCAAAGTGAAAAATTTGGCCGAATTTCAACCAAACTTATGAAAAATAGGAAAAATTTAACCAAAGTGAAAATTTTTGGCCACATTTCAACCAAACTTATGAAAAGTAGGAAAAATGCGTTAACCAAGATGAAAAATTTTGGCCAAATGTCATCCGAACATATGAAGAGTAGGAATATATGTTAATCAAAGAGAAAAATTTTGGCCAAGTTTCAACCAACCTTATAAAAAAAATGTCAGTCAAACTTGTGAAAAGTAGGCCACTTTGTTAACCAAATTGTGAAATATTTTGCCATATTCCAAACAAACTCATAAAAAGTAGGAATCTTTGGTAACCAAATGTGAAAAGGTTGGAAACATTTTCAACCAAACTTATAAAGAGTAGGAAATTTTGTTGTCCAGCTGTGAAAAATTTGGCCACATTTCAAACAAACTCATAAAAAGTAGGACACTTTGTGAACCAAATGTGAAAAGTTTGGCCAAATTTCAACCAAACTTATAAAAATCTCAGTCAAACTTATAAAAAAGTAGGAAAATTTGTTAACCAAAGTGAAAAATTTTGGCCACATTTCAACCAAAAATCACAAAGGAATAAAAATTTGCTAACCAAAATGAATAATTTTGGCCAAATTTCATCCGAAATTTATTTATTTATTTATTTATCAACTTTATTTTCAAAGGGTAACAAATTGGGCACGCAGGCCCGTCATACATTCGGCCCTATTAATCACTCGTCTTTCGTTCATCAAGAGCATTATACATTTACATAGGAAGAAAGATAAACATTGTGAAATGAATGTTGTAAACATAGTCAAGACAAATTACCATGTTATGAGGCCCATCTCCCATCTACCCATACATCACTCCACCCCCCCCCCCACACACACACACACACACACACCCAGGGACACATACATACCCCACCAACCAAACCATCCTCCTCCCGCACATACCCCACCCACACACACTGCCCTCACCTGTTCCCCCAACCAAAACACATTCGCCACCCACAAACATCCCCCACCAACCCATACATCCCACGCCCACCCACATACACATCCTAACCCACAAATCCTCTCCCCCACCCACACCTCCAACCTCCCATCCCCCAGCCACATCTCCATCGACCACATATTCCCCATCCACGCACACACATCACCCACCAACCCGCACATCGCACATCCACTCACACATCCCCAAACCACACACACACATTCCCACCAACTGACATCTCTCTACTCCGACACACACACACACACACACACACACACACACACACCTTCCTAACCACTTATACATCCCCAATCCACTCACACACACCCCACCACCCACACGTACATCCTCCACCCACGCACACATGCCCTAACCCAATCCTCTACCACACACACTTACACGCTTGATGACATCTCTCTACCTCGACACACACACACATCTTCCTAACCACTTATACATCCCTAATCCACTCACACACACCCCACCACCCACACGTACATACTCCACCCACCCACACATGCCCTAACCCAATCCCCCACCACACACACCCCCACCCGCACATCACATACATCCACTAACACGCAATATTCCAACCCACACACCGCACACACATCCCTCACCAACACATCCCACACCCACATACCACCATGCATCCCCACCTACACACCACACACATATCCCCCACCCACATACCACACAATATTCCCACCCACACCCACACAGATACCCTGACCCATCCACCCAACATACCCCCACCCACACACACATACCCCACCCACACAATATCCCCAACCAACACACCACGCACCTCTCCCCACCCACATATGCATTTCCCACCCATCCACCAACACACACTCACTCACGCACACATCCTCCACTACGCACCCACTCACCCCACCCACCCCAACCAAAATCTCTCGATCACAATACCCATACCCACACAATCCTCCACCGACTCACGCATCCCACCCCGACACATACACATCCCTCACCCACCTACACATCCCTAAGCCACTCACACACACCCACCCACACATTCTCCATCCACGCACACATCTCCCACTCACACACCCCCACCACCCACACATACTTCTCCCAACCACCACACACCCCCTACTCACCCACACATATCACCCACCCATACACACATTACCCGCACCCATCACACACATCCCCCACACCACACACTATCCCCCACCCACACACACATCCTCACCCATACCACCACAAACATACCTCCCATCGACACACCATGCATACATCCCCCACCAACACACCGCACACATATCCCAAACCCACACACCATACACTTCTCCCCACCCGCCCTTACATCCCCAATCCATCCACACAATCCCCTACCCACACAACCCCGCCACCCACACATACTTCCCCAAACCATCCACACATCTCCACCCACCCACACATATCCCCCACCCAAACACACATCCCCCGCACCCGTCCCATACACATATCCTCCACCCATACACACATCCCCCACACCCATTCCCACACCCCTACTTTCACCCCCACACATCCATCCACACATCCCACCAACACCCACAAATATCACTACCCACCAACACCCACACACCCAAACCCATCCAAACGCATACCCCACCCACATTCCCCCACCCACACATCCCCACTCACACATCCCCACCCACACATATCCCCACACTCACACACATCCTCCACACACACTCACACATCCTCACATCTAGACACATACAAAATGCCTCACGTGAGCATTGAAACTAGTATGAACAAACTCCCACACTTTACTCACACACATACACTGACAATTGTCGTGAGCAGTCTCATAAAAATGTTAAACATGGAGAAAAATGTGTACATAAACAGTGTATGAAGTAAAAATAGTGATGCTCACACACACACACACACACACACACACACACACACACACACACACACACACACACATTCACTCTCACGCTCACTCATTCTGTCTTTCACTCAAACTACAGTAATGTACACGAGTATACATTATACATGATAAAATCAAATGGTATTTAACTGATAATATGACAGATGAGAATACACAAACATATGGATTCGCGTGTTACATAACATGCGTATTACATTTACATGACATACATCTGTTCAGCTCTCTCTCTCTCTCTCTCTCTCTCTCTCTCTCTCTCTCTCTCTCTCTCTCTCTGTGTGTATTCTTTCATATATACACACTCACACGCATGCGCGCGCTCCCACACACACACTAACACATCAACTCTCCCACTGTCTCACTCTCTCTCTCTCGTTCGCTCACACTCTCTCTCTCTCTCTCTCTCTCTCTCTCTCACACACACACTCACTATTTCCCCCATTCATTCACTCCGTCAATCTTCATTCACTTTATCTATAAATCTCTTACTCTCTCTCTCACACTCATACACAGACAGACACACACCCTCACGCTATCACTCAATATTTCACTTACCCTAGCGCATTGACTCACTCTATTACTCTCTCTCTCTCTCACACACACACACACACACACACTCTAACACTCATTCACTCACTCACACACACTCACTCTCTCACTCATTCACTCCTCACTCATTCACTCACTTACTCTCTCACACACAATCGTTCACACACACACACACACACACACACACACATTCACTCTCTCAATCACACTCTCTCCCACATACACATGAATGCACATGAATGCACGCACGCACACACTCCCTCACTCACTCTCACACATACACGTACGAATGCATGCACTGACACATTCCCTCACCATTTCTCGCTCAATCACTCTCTCCACCCACACGCATGCACGTGCGCACACACATATTCACTCTTTCACTCTCTCTGACACTCACTTTCTCTCTCTCTCTCTCTCTCTCTCTCTCTCTCTCTCTCTCTCTCTCTCTCTCTCTCTCTCTCTCTCTCTCTCTCTCTCTCTCACTCCCACACACACACACATATATAGTGAACAATTATAGTTAAACAATTATAATGAACAATTATAATGAACAATTATACCAGTAAATGAATTATGGTGGCATATAGTCGGTATGGATTAAGTATTGAAAGAGTTTTCGGTTAAATGTGTAGGGACTCATTGGAGTTTTCAGATCTGGAGGAAGATCATTCCATAAGTGAGCACCAGAATAGGCGAAACATGTTTTGTATAGGTCCAATCTAGGCTTTGAGACATGTAGCAAATTTAGGCGCTTGCTGTTCATTGTATTAGATTGAATCAGCGGCAGAAGATACTCTTGGGTATTTTGAGATATAATTTTATTCACTAATTTGGCTTTGTTAAAAAGGAAGCGCTTTCGAAGTGGTAGAAGTCTTAGATGACTGTATAAATTATTACTTTCAACGTGCTTTCTGCCAGAAACCAGACGAATAGCGCGGTTTTGTAGAGAACATAGTCGTTTTAAATTTGATTTAGGGCAACCATCCCAAACTGTGGAATAGTAATCGAGATGTGATAGGATATAGCATGTATAGAATATTTTTCGTGTGCTTTCGTCCAGGAAGTGCTGAATTTTAGCAAGTTGGTAAACTTTTTGTGCTATTTTCTTGGTAAGAACGTGAACATGAGAGCTCCAGCTCAAATGGCTGTCAATTAAAAGACCTAGTGTTTTATGTTCGTTCACATTAACTATAGGTAACGAGCCCAAGCGGAGTTCGAGCGGTGCTCCAGTTATGGCTAGTGTCTGTAGTTTTTGTCTGGTCGTTATTAACATGGATTTGGTTTTGTCGATGTTAATTTGCATGCGGTTTTCATTGCTCCATCTAGTAAGATTATCAAGTTCCTTTTGTAAAGAATTCTCTAATTCACTACGGTTTTCTTGACTAGTATATATAGTACAGTCGTCTGCAAATAGATCACAAGTTGTATTGATATATAAAGGAAGATCATTAATATAAACTGCAAAAAGCAGCGGACCTAGTATTGAGCCCTGAGGCACACCAATATTAAGCTGTGTGGGTCTTGATAGACAGTTGTTGAAGGACACGACTTGTTGTCTGTCGGATAGAAATGACGTGATTATGTTCACCATGTTGGTGCTTGTCTTCATTTGTTTTAGTTTTCTAATTAAAATATCGTGATCTACCATATCAAAAGCTTTTTTAAAGTCTACAAACACCGCTCCACAAATTCTACCGTTGTTGATGTTTAAGTGCCAGTTATCGGTCACTTTTTGTTAGAGCACTATGGCAAGAATATTTAGGTCGAAACCCAGATTGACTGTTAATTATTAGATCGTTGTTAATTAAATGGTGTAACGTTATTTTATGAATGTGTTTTTCTAGTGGTTTTGATAGCGACGATAGTAAGGAAATAGGTCTATAATTACCCAAAACGCTATTATCGATTGAGCCATTTTTAAGTAGCGGAAACACTTTAGCAATTTTAAATGCAGATGGAAAGTAGTTTTTGGCCAGGCACTGGTTATATATGAACGTTAAGGACTCACTAATGACTGGTGCTGCACAACGAAGAATTCTATTACTGATACCATCTAGGCCGTGTGAATTTGTTGATTTGAGGTTTAAGAGATATTTATAAACGTCTGCAACAGACATTAAGGGAATCTCAGCGGGAATATTTCTGGTGCACTTCTCCTCACAGAATGATGCCAGTGAACTTAAATTACACGATGAGTCTGGTATTGAAGACTTTAGATTCTCTATTTCTGATTGAAAGAACCAACTGAATTCATCGCATGTTATAGAATTTGGTATTGCTGATTCTGTAGGGCGTTTCTTATTGGTTAGCAAGTTAATAGCCTTCCATATATTTGTACTGTTTGAATTATCTACAATCAAATTTTTAAAATGATCTTTTTTTATCCTACGAATTTCATATTTAACTTTATTCCTCAGTCTACGGTAATTGATGAAGTCTTTATTTTTGTGTGCTGTATCTCGCTCTCTCATGATTTCCAGAACTTCATTAGTGACCCATGGGGATTTATGTTGATTTTTGACTCGAACTTCTTTAATTGGCACGTGTTTATCGAACACATTGTAGACTGTCTTCGTCCAGAAAGCTAATGCATCGTCCGGGTCAGGAAGTTGGTAAACGTGATCAAGGGCTGCTTTTCTTAAGTCTTGCAAAAATAAATCTTGGTTGAATGCTTTAAAATTTCTAAATTTGATACTTACATGTTTATGTTTAAGAGATTTGAACCCAATTCTTGACCATGTACAACATACAGGGTAATGGTCACTAACTGTACTAACAGGAACAGAACATTCAATAATATTATCTGGACAAGTAACATATATATGATCAATTATAGTTGAGGATGTGTCAGTAACCCTTGTGGGACGGTTTATTAGTTGTTTGAAATTGTAAGAAAGAATGATATCGTCCCATGTCTGGTTGGATTTACTAATATCTATGTTGAAGTCACCTAGTATCATAACTTCTCTACCTGCTGTAAACACTCTATCCATCATTGTAGTGAAGCAGTCATACCAACTGTACCCGGCACAAGGATTCCTATATAGGTATCCAATGAGAAACGGTTGTTGGCTGGCTGGCTTCACCTCTAACCAAACACATTCTATCCCTACGGTCTCGAGATCACTTCTACGGGAACAGTTGAGGGAATTGGAAATGTATACAACAATACCTGTCTCTAATTTTTAATTTGCATCATTCCGAATTACTTTACACCCCTTAAGTGAGATTTCGGAGTCGGTTATTTTGTCGTTAAGACGACTTTCTGTGATTCCAAACACATGGAACTGTTTGGACAGTATTACCGAGAGCTCAGGTAATTTGTTGAGCAGATGAAAGATGTTGAGATGGCCTATATATAGACCATTTTTGTTGAGCCACTGATCGTGATTGGCGAACATTACAAACTAAAAGGAAGATGTCGCTTGTGGTATACAAATTGCAGGGATTTTGAAACTTTATTTAGAAGTAGTTAAGGCTGTTAGAGGGGGCAGGAAAATGTCTTTGCTGGAGTGATATCATGAATGCTTGGTGCAGGGCTGCAGGATTGTACCGCATTAGCTGCTGAAGTTGACGGTTCCACTCATAGGATTGTAGATTACCGTCCAGCGAGGGACTGCTATGAGTGTCACTGGAAGTGCCTACATTGGAAGCAGGCATCGGGGGCACAGCACCATTGTTTAATGGTGTCCCCTTTGACATCATAGAGGGAGACTGTTTTACGGGCAAGGTAGGAAACAAAGTATCATAGTTAGCAACATTTGTATTGGAGCTTGGGTTGCTATTCACGACATTGTGTTCCTGGGGTACAGGCAAGGGTGGTGTGGGAAGTGTTTTCTGAACACAGTGAGATGGCTGTTGCCGGAGGTGAAGTTCGGTTTACTCCTGTAACTGGTGCTGGTTGTTGTGCACGTTCGGGATATTTTATGTTCTTCGCTAGGAAGCTGCTTCCTAGCTTGGAACAATGTATTTGATCCCTGTATAGTTTTTTCTTAGGAGCTCCGGACGGTGACATAAAGTAAGGGGTGTTATTTATGAAATTCATGTTATTATTTTTACAAAATTTATATAACGTTAGATTAGCAGCATCGGCAGTACGACGCTGGAACCCGTAACATGGTGGAATGATAGATGAAATAAACAAAGATGATTTAGGAAATTTATTGCGCAACAGCACCTCCAATGTAGCTAGTTGTGAGGTGCTGATGATTTTATTATCCATTATATCATTGACGCCAACTTGGACTGTTGCTCTCCTAATTAGGTCGTTCACTTGGAATCTTCGCAGTGTAGAGGTCAGCCTGTCAATGTCAGCGCCTGGTACAGGGTAGATTGAAGTTGATTCGCTGTCAGAAGATGACATGCGATCACTATAGATTCCCTTCAGCAGGGAGTCTCCAATGACGACATGTGTTGCACTGTGATCTATGGTTATTTCACGCTGTTGGCGTGTCCGCTTGGACTGTTGTTGCCACTGGTCACTGTCGTCTTTCTTGTGTTCTTGTTTATTAAAGCTTGTTTGCGTTGGTTGTTGATGCCCAGTAGTGGTAACTGCTGAGCTCTGTGATTCCAAGTCTGCTGCTGGTGAGTCTACACTTAAGGCCTGGAACCTGTTGCTGATATGCACATCGATGGGGTAGATAGATGGTGTGCGTTCTACAGGTTTAGTAGTGGTTTTGTTGCTTGTAGAAACTGTATGTATGTCACTATGCGACGATCATTCACTGGTAACACACGCATCCACAACACCAAAGATACTTTCTGTTTGTGCACTTTTATGAAATGACTCTGCACGCTTTAGTTTCAATTCATGTATGGATGTTTTAAAAGTTTCCTTCTCTTCTCTAAGGAGGCGGATTTCCTAACGAAGAAGAATGTTTTCTTTTTTAAACTCCGCAATAATATTAGTGGTGTTGCTGGTAATAAAATATTTCAACCTCGTCTCCAAAGCCTGAATCAGTTCACGACAATCATTGTGGATCTGTGTTTCGGCCGAAGAAAGCGTCTTTGAAGGTGATGTGTTAGTTTGATAAGATTGAGCTGGTGAATTGTGTTGTTTGTCCAGCTGGAAATCAGTGTCTGATTGTTCACTAGACAGCGTGATGGATGTTGGCGATGAAGATGATTGATTCAGTCGCTGAGCTGGCGTGCTAACTAACTTTTGTCCCGTCTTGTTTTTGTTTACATTTTCGCATCGCTTTGACACAGTTGATGATCGTAAGTTGGAGGACATGTTGGCAATATAGGCAGCTCGACAAGGCAAGGAGTAAATAAAACTGCAGGCCTTTCTGTAGATCGTGCGTGGCGCTTATCTCTTGCTAGTCACGCATAGTTAAGTCTCACGTTGCCGTGAATCGATAATTGGTAAAAATTCAAAAATGGATGCTCTTACCCTCACGTGTCACAATGAAATCTTCATTTCACTAAATAAACAGTCACATAAACTTGACAGTTGAGAGTATGTAAATTCAGTTTTAAAACGAGTACAATAATGGAGTAAATAAAAGCGCTGGCCCTTCTGTAGGGCGTGCGTGGTGATTATCACTTGTTAGCCCCGCATGGCTAATTCTCACGTTGACGTGAATCCATAATTGGTAACATTCATAAGTGGGTGATCTTACCATCACATATCACAAAGAATCCCTCATTTAACTAAATAAACGGTCACATAAACTTGAAGTGTTGAGTAGTATGTAAATCCACTTTTAGAACGAACACAATGATATACACAGCATCGCGACTAACTAAATTAAGTAAAACTTGTAAAAATATTCAAACATCGAGAGAGCATGTGAAAACACGTCCGCTCGTTACCGGAAACCGGAAAAACTTATGAAAAGTAGAAAAATTTCTCAACCAAAGTGAAAATTTTTGGCCAAATTTCAACCAAACTTATAAAAAGTCTCAGTTAAACTTGTGAAAAGTAGGGTTAAAAGTTTGGCCATATTTCAAACAAACTCATAAAAAGTAGGAAACTTTGGAAACCAAATGTGAAAAGTTTACACACACACACACACACACACACACACACACACACACACACACACACACAAACAAACAAACACTTAGAATCACTTAGTACACACCAGCCATATAAAAGCCTGTGTAACTGCCATCACCTCCATCGTCATGCTGCTCGTGGTCATAGAGTGGGCAACACTGGATTCTTGAACGGTTCGGCCCGCTGAACGGGCTGTAAATGCCCACGCACTTCTCTGCTGCTTTACAACAGATCCATCTGTATAGATGAGCACTTCGGGGCTATCTGAGTGATCATAGATGAGCGCGTTAACCTCTGCATTGACAGCGACAGGGTTCTGTTCTCTGCACCGTCTGTCAAGTAGAAGGATGTTTGTGGTTAATCTCACGTACACTTTATGACTGTGTGTGGCCCTAGGAGGCCAGTAAAAAAATGTTCTTCCCCCGTATAGAGGAAATTCAAGGACGACCTGAATGAACGTTACATTACAAGTACACAAATAATTATTAACAAATAAATTCATGACTTAAAAGTTCATTTTAAAATGTAAATATGTAAATATTAAAAACGTTTTCTGTAACAAATCAAAGGGTGTTATATTTGACATTAACATGTTTTACTTCCATATTAATGTTTTTATTTATCAGAGAAAATTGTAGAAATTTGAAGTTAAGTTTTATATATTGCGAGTATATAATTTATGTTTTTCGTAATTTAAGTAATCTCCCTTGCAACAATATTAACCGTTTATGACCAGTGCGCCATTACCCATTGTTTATCTAAGTGCTTTTCATTTAGATATCTTGTAATTCTACAGAATGCTTGAACATAATTATTAAGTGTAGTAATCAATCAACGCATTACTATCATGCTATTATGATATTTTAATTATGCTCTAATCAACTAGGGAAATGCATGCGCTGTTGAATGGTATGATTTATTATTATATGTTGGAAGATAACAACATTGATGGGAAAGATTTAAGAATCAAGTAGCAGTAACTAACATGGAAAATAAACTTTATTTCCCAAGGTAATTGCTGCTACTTGGTTCCAGTAAATATTCTTTATTATAAAGAGGGAAGTAACGAACAGATAAAGCTATGAGTACAACAGGGGTGTGTCTTGTCACCGGATCTCTTCTCCCTATATAGCGAAGTAATAATGAGAGACGCCAGGAATACTAATCAGATGTTGTTGTTGTTTTTTTATGATGCATATCCCTAATTGGACGTTGCAGTCAACACCAGCATTTTTCAACTGCTGTTGATGTACTAGGCAAGATTACTCCCAGTAGTTTGCCATTGCTTTCTGAGCGACTGGCTCACATACCCCCATAAGTAACCAACGCCGCGCGATCCGCTACCGAATCTCGCAATCGGAAGTTCAATCAATCAATCATGTGAAAAGCCGGAAAGCGTGGGTCGTCATTTTACTCGATCACCAGAGTCGTGGATCAGGCCCAGTGTTCCTGTCTCGACCATGCCATGTGGCCAAGCCATCCAGGTATTTTCCTCTCGGTCTTCCTCTTGGTCTGTTCCCTTCGATCTTGCCAGATGTCACTAAGTTCTCCAATCCATTTCTTCTCATAACATGTCAAAAAAAATGTTGACTGTCTACGTCTAATTTCTCTAATCAGTTTACGATTTTCATTTGTCTCCGTATAGGAGGTTACGTAGAGGCATTTATAACATCAGAAGGAAAATGTACAACAGAGATTAAGAGCAGAATAGGGCAAATAAAAGCAGCATTTTAGAAAATGAATAGTATCTTATGCAATAAGTCACTATCACTGAATGCTTATGCAACAACAGTGAATGCATAGTGAGAGCAATTGGAGGGCACTCAGAACCCTTCTCCATAAGATCTCGAGTACGACAAGGTTGTGTCCTGTCCCCTCTCTTGTTAATAACATATATAGAAAATATTATGTAAAGAAACCAGACAAACAGAGACCGCAAGAATACCGCATGTAGAGAACACAGAAGAAGAACCATCTGCAAATCTAACCATTGGATAACTCCTGTTTGCGGACGACCAAGCACTAGTAGCAAAATCAGAAGCTGAATTACAAGACCACGTGAATAGTCTAAACGAAATGTGTAGGGAACATAACATGAAAATTAGCACAAGCAAAACAGATGTAATGACTATAAGTTATAACTAAAGAAGAAAACATAACAACAACTCACCTAAACGAACATCCCTTGAAACAAGTTAAGAGGTTCAAGTACCTAGGAAGTATAATATCATCAAATTGCAGATCAGAAGACGAAATCGAAAATAGATGCAATAAGGCAAACTCATTGGGCAAATGATACCAATACTAAAGAACAAACGTATCAATATTTACAAAGAACGCACTTTACAACACAATCTTTCTACCACCTCTATGCTACCAATGCAAAACCGAAACAATGTCAGAAAGAGATAAAAGAAACATCACAACAATTGAAATGAGATTCCCCCGGGGTGGTTAACCCGATCAACAAATGCCCGCAGAAGTCGGATGTGTCAGCCTAACGGCGCAAGAACGCAGCTTTTCTGTAAACAGGCACAACGCAATTACATCAGGAAAAAAAAAAAAGAATAAAAAAAACTCTTGATGAACGCAGAAGAAGAAGAAGAAGAAGTAGAAGAAGAAGAAGAAGAAGAAGAAGAAGAAGAAGAAGAAGAAGAAGAAGAAGAAGAAGAAGAAGAAGAAGAAGAAGAAGAAGAAGAAGAAGAAGAAGAGAAGAAGAAGAAGAAGAAGAAGAAGAAGAAGAAGAAATGAGATTCCTGACAAGAATACTCAATGTATCAAGAAGAGATAACATCAGAAATGAAGAAATCAAGACTAAAGTGGGGAAAATGGCAGCGCTAGATTTTATTAGTATTAGAAAGCAGCAAGTAAAATGGTTTGGCCATGCAAGTAGGTTACCAACTAACAGTATACCACAACAAGCAATGATGTACAGACCAAATGGAAGTAGAGGAAGAGGCCGACCACGTAAACAATGGACGGATGGAAAAGCAGAGTCCATGGGAATATCGATACATGATGCCCATAAGCGGGCACTCTCCCGCTGTTTATACTTCACCTCGACAACACAAGATATAAACAGTGGGAAGTATAATCAGCGGGAGAGTGCCCGTTTATGGGCATCATGTATCGATGGTGAGATGAGATGAGATGAACAGGGTTTATGCTGTCTTATTTTCCAGTGACGGCTTCTTGGAGCAAGTCCATTACACGTTTCTTACTTTATTTTTAATTCACCCCAAAAAATCATCCCTTACAGGGCCTCATTTGCATCGGTCGGTCCAGCAATCACTTATGGATAAGTGTTCGTTGGAGTACTCGGACGACAGTGAGGGCCCTACGGGCCCAAAAGCTAACAATACATCCATCGATCTGTCCAGCCGTCCACCGAACATTTAACCGGAAGTGATTTATGGACCGATACAAAAGAGGTCCTGTAAGGGATGCGTTTTTTGTTTTGGGTGAATTAAAAATACCCGTTTCTTGTATCATTTTGTTTTAAATAACTTCATCCCCCTCCCCCGCCCCCTCCCCCCTCATCCAGTGCAATGATCTCTTAATGTGCTCCGGTGTTATGTTATCTCAACTGTAGTTATGGTAATAATTGGCGTCTATGGCTTGAGAATTAATGGATGCAGTTTCACAATTCTCCGATATATGGTGTCGAGAGATGCATGTCCTTTACAGAACATCGTAAATTTTGACAAAACAAAAATAGATGGTGGAAAATGGGAAGTAGTGGTGTGTCACAGTTATGAATTAAAAGTTGTTAATATAATAACAGAAATGTTGTAGTGCAACGCAATGACAACATGTTGGCGACATATAAGACCATGGCAGGTAGGGGGGAGTTGCCTAAGACGATTAATCATCCCATGACATTTAATCAATGAATTTGCTCCAGGTTTTAGTGGACTGTAATCTCAACTGTTGTGATCTCTGGAATACGGGTTAGTGAAAGCAGTTTCACAATCCCCCGACATACCGGTTCGAGGCTCGAAATCAGCCGCAGGAGATTTGGAAGATTGCTTTGTGTTAATTTCGATAGTATGAAGGTCGGTGTCTCTGAAAGCAATGACAAACTGCTTAAAGTATAATTTCCTAGTAAATTACAAACAGTCATTAAATGCTAGGCTTGATTGCAACGTCGTGCAAAGAACATACAACTATATTTTTGTAACGCTTCTAGTAATATAGGCATAGGGTTTTGGGGCTGTCCATCGTGACAGTGGTCAAGTCATCTTCCCCACTTACTGAAGCCGTGGATTCGTTTTCGGACTGCGTTGATCAGACCAAGAGCGCAAATTTTCCGGAGACCTATGGAGCTACGGAGTTCGTGCTTTGTGCGATGCTCTTGGTCAGTCTGCGGGGAGAGACCGAGCCAGATAGGATGAGACCCGGTGCAATGAAGTCGATCATCTCGCTTTTAACATTTAACTTATAATACGCTTATAAGTTTACCTCTGCCTCGCCTCCTCCTCCTCCCCGCTCTTTCTTTCTTTTTCGTCGCCGTCGTCCTCGTCCTCCTCCCTCTCTTCTTCTTCTTCTTCTTCTTCTTCTTCTTCTTCTTCTTCTTCTTCTTCTTCTTCTTCTTCTTCTTCTTTGTCCTCCTCCTCCTCCGCCTCCTCCTCCTCCTCCGCCTCTTCCTCCTCCTCCTCCTCCTCCTCTTCTTCTTCTTCTTCTTCTTCTTCTTTCTTCTTCTTCTTCTTCTTCTACTTCTTCTTCTCCATCTCCACCCCCTCTTCCTTCTTCAGCGACCATAGTGTGCCATACGACTATTCCTACATTGGTCAAAAACAGAACGAGGCGCTTGTGATATTCTCCGGTTCCCATATGTGTCAGTGAAAACACTGTTTTATGATAGGCATGCTTCGTGCAAAGTGACATGCTTCCATTAAAAAAGCACAAATAGCGAGCATTCGTTGGACCTCTTCCCCAGGACATGCTGGTGTGTTGGGAAACGAGCGGGCGGACAGATTGGCTGGGTCTGCACCGTGGGGTAGAGTATTGGGGCACGATGAAGCAGATATGGCCAACGCCGTTTGTGATCATGTGTTTAGCTTGGAAGAACAGATAAATCATCAAGGCCTGGAGACAATGGTGAGGCAAGAAGTGACCAGTGAATATAGCTGACAGTCAGTACACCTGGTGAGGCAAGAAGTGACCAGTGAATATAGCTGACAGTCAGTACACCTGGTGAGGCAAGAAGTGACCAGTGAATATAGCTGACAGTCAGTACACCTGGTGAGGCAAGAAGTGACCAGTGAATATAGCTGACAGTCAGTACACCTGGTGAGACAAGAAGTGACCAGTGAATATAGCTGACAGTCAGTACACCTGGTGAGGCAAGAAGTGGCAAGGGAATATAGATGACAGTCAGTACACCTGGTGTGGCAAGAAGTGACCAGCGAATGTAGCTGACAGTCAGTACACCTGGTGAGGCAAGAAGTGACCAGTGAATATAGCTGACAGTCAGTACACCTGGTGAGGCAAGAAGTGACCAGTGAATATAGCTGACAGTCAGTACACCTGGTGAGGCAAGAAGTGACCAGTGAATATAGCTGACAGTCAGTACAGCCTGGTGAGGCAAGAAGTGACCAGTGAATATAGCTGACAGTCAGTACACCTGGTGAGGCAAGAAGTGACCAGTGAATATAGCTGACAGTCAGTACACCTGGTGAGGCAAGAAGTGACCAGTGAATATAGCTGACAGTCAGTACACCTGGTGAGGCAAGAAGTGACCAGTGAATATAGCTGACAGTCAGTACACCTGGTGAGGCAAGAAGTGACCAGTGAATATAGCTGACAGTCAGTACACCTGGTGAGGCAAGAAGTGACCAGTGAATATAGCTGACAGTCAGTACACCTGGTGAGGCAAGAAGTGACCAGTGAACATAGCTGACAGTCGGTACACCTGGTGAGGCAAGAAGTGACCAGTGAACGTAGCTGACAGCCAGCACACCTGGTGAGGCAAGAAGTGACCAGTGAATGTAGCTGACAGCCAGCACACCTGGTGAGGCAAGAAGTGACCAGTGAATGTAGCTGACAGCCAGCACACCTGGTGAGGCAAGAAGTGACCAGTGAATGTAGCTGACAGCCAGCACACCTGGTGAGGCAAGAAGTGACCTGTGAATGTAGCTGACAGCCAGCACACCTTGTGAGGCAAGAAGTGACCTGTGAATGTAGCTGACAGCCAGTACACCTTGTGAGGCAAGAAGTGACCTGTGAATGTAGCTGACAGCCAGTACACCTGGTGAGGCAAGAAGTGACCAGTGAATGTAGCTGACAGCCAGTACACCTGGTGACGCAAGAAGTGACCAGTGAATGTAGCTGACAGCCAGTACACCTGGTGAGGCAAGAAGTGACCAGTGAATGTAGCTGACAGCCAGTATACCTGGTGAGGCAAGAAGTGACCAGTGAATGTAGCTGACAGCCAGTATACCTGGTGAGGCAAGAAGTGACCAGTGAATATAGCTGACAGTCAGTACACCTGGTGAGGCAAGAAGTGACCAGTGAATATAGCTGACAGTCAGTACACCTGGTGAGGCAAGTAGTGACCAGTTAATATAGCTGACAGTCAGTACACCCAGGAAAGGCCACAGGGACACGTAATCATACTGCGACTGGTACAATAAGTATTAGGGCTCTTCGCTTGTTATTTCAGATGAGGACAGACAGCGCGTGAGAATGTTCCGAGTGCTGTGATGTCAGTTTTTGACACATCTCAACTGATCTTAACCCAATGAAAACATTGTATGCTTTTCAATCTATGGTTTCAGGATGTAGTAAGAAGTATTCTCTCATTGGTGGTGTGAGGCAATGGTCCTACAATGTCTCATTAACTCTTCATGTAAGCACTGAAAAGATGTCTTTCACAAGTTCAATCTTTGGGTCTAAACTTTGAGTCATGTAATATTAATTTGATCAATCTGTGGGTGTAAACTATGAGTCAAGTAACAGTAATATGATCAATTTTTGGGTGTAAACTATGGTTCATGTAACAGTAATATGATCAATGTTTGGGTATAAACTGTAGGTGATGTAACAGTAATTTGTGTAAAATAGGGTTACGTAACAGTAATTATGGGTCATGTAACAATAATTTGATCAACATTAGGATGTAAACTATAGGTCATATACCAGTAATTTGTGCAAACTATGGTCATATAACAGTAATTTTATCATCATTATGGTATAAACTATGGATCATATAATAGTAATTTGATCAATCTTTCAAAGATTCTTTGGGTATAAATTATGAGTTATGTAACAGTTATCTGATCAAATTTGAGTGTAATCTGTGCGTCGTGTAATAGTCATTTGAAGCCCGTTGAGACTGAAAATTTAACATGTCAATAACAAATTACAAGAATTGACTTGTAGAAATGTTGTATTGCAAATCATCATCGTCAAGAGCCTTGCCGACTATTTCTCCGTATATTGCAATCTCCACCAGCCTATATCAATTCCTGTGTTGACACCTTCCGTGCCATGATAAAACACTGATGAGAATCTGTTTGCCTTGTCCGCCTCTATTTCTTTTCTTATTTTTTCATAAATCTGTATAGCTGTTACAACCAGTGGCGGACTGGCCAGGCTGTCAACTTCATTAACGAAGTGGGCCCCTTAAACAGACAATACTTTTAAAATGTTAATGTTCTTTTAGTCCTGGCAACTACTGTGTTTAGATCTGGTCCGCTACTGGTCACAACACAGCTTTTCTTTTCTGATAATTGTCCCACCCAGTTGTAATATGAATCCACTCTATCTCAGTTGTTACCTTACCTCATTGCGCCCAAAGTTGGTTAGAAGGGGGGAAAAAGGCGGGGGGGGGGGGTGTCAACGTCCACTTCTGACTCAAGTAGATCGACTACGAATTACATTGGGGATGGGTTTTTTTTTTTTTTTTTTTCATATTCTTCTTCTTCTTCTTTTCGTTCATCCGGAGTGTTTTTTCAGATGTGATTGCGGTGTGCGTTAGGCACCCTTGGGTTGAAAACCCTTAGGTCACACATCCGGCTTTCGCGTGCATTTTTGACCAGGTTAGCAATCCTGGGAGACTCTCACTTTGTGGTACCGTCCACATCCCAGCTGGTCAAGTTCGAACAGTCGAGGACTTCGGTCATCCCTCAAGAGAAGGAAGGCACAGTCCATAGCATTTTCCGCCATCCTAGATTGCTTCCATAGTTGCAGGGCCGACACATAGCGCCCTGATACTGGGCTCACCGAGGGAATGGTCACGTCATGCTCATGGCTGCTTTAATTCCTCACTTCAATATATTGGGCATTTCGTTCGCCCCGGGCCGTTCCCGCACAAACCAGACAGGTCTGCAGGAGGTATTCACTCAGCGAGTTTTCGCACATGTGCTTGTCGTTGCGCCCGTCAGAGCTGTTCCAGGCACGACAGACATTCGGAAAACTATCTAGTCAGAGCTGTTCCGAACAAGAGCGGCATTCGGAAACTAGGTAGTCAGAGCTGTTCCTAGCACGAGAGACATTCGGACGAGACATTTCACTCGGACGTAATTGCGTAGTGTCAATTTTTAGTTTGCCACCCGTAGGACGACACTTCCGACTTCCGGCGGGCATTTTTTAGTGAGGTTAGCCTTCCTCTGGTTTCGAGACACGTTAGACTGTTGTAATGTCACCCACATCTCAGCTGGTCAAGATAGAACGATCAACGATATCGCGGTCGGCCCTCAAGGGAAGGCAGGGGCAGACCATGGGCATTATCTCGCTATCCAAGGAGGCTTCCATAATTGCAGAGCCGGCACATATTGCTCTGAGACTGGGCTCACCCAAGGAGTTTCCACGTCCTGCTCATGGCTGCTTTAGTTCCTCACTTCCATGTGTTGGGCATCCCGCTTGCCACTGATCGCTCAAGCACACACCAGGAGCGGTCAGACTGCGAGCGACATCCACTCGGTAAGCATTTGCTTGTGACTTCAGACCACGCAATAGGTTCGCTCGCCGTGCGTTCCATTTCGCGTTGTTGAGACGTTCTTCCACTTTTGTCTACACTCTCTATGAGTTAGATACAGACAGTTTTCGTAACCATGTCCTTCGACTGGGGCACTTTTCTGACTTTTTGTACTCGCTCACGAGGTAGGCTACATGTGCTGCCGGCTTAGCACCTTACCTTCGTGCAGCAGTGAACGAGAAACGGCCAGGCCCTCTCATCCGGGAATCCCTCATATCCCCCAGCTGAGAGCCTTCGAACATGTATCAGACCTGAGCATGTAGCTTGCTCAGTATCACGTTTCTATTTTCCGGTAGGCGGGTATCGGCCTGGCTCTCAGATCCGAGGGTTTGTGGCTTAGAGGCGTTCAGCCACAGCCCTCGACAGGGAGCCTTAAGAGTTTTGTCCGGACCAAGATCGTCTGCCTTCGTGCACCTTTTAAACTTTTGACTGTTATCCTCAGCCTATACCTGCAGAGCAGCAGGTTGTGTCTCTCTTAGTCTGGTCCCTATCCCATAAGCTGTCCGATATGTAGTTTTTCATCCATCGGCAAACAAATTGGGTCGATGGGACACGCAAGCTCCCCCACCACGTCAAGGTGGAGACACATCGGGGGAGGTTTTGCATATTCTTTACAGGACATCGCTGTCAACACCAGCATCTTTCAGCTGTATGTTGATTTCTTGGCAAGATTACGCTCAGTAGTTTGCCATTGCTTTCTAAGCGGCTGGCTCACATACCCCGTAAGTTACCGACGCGATTCGAGCCACTGCTGATTCTCACCGTTGTCACGTTACTTACGAGAGTATACGAGATTACGGAGAAAAGTCGCTAACCTCTAGGCCAGGAAGCCGGCTGGGGATGTTTACAAAATAAAAATCCCAAGCATGGCAAACAACACTCCTCCAAGGTGAGAGTATCGAGCATGTAGACTTCTAGCCGGCTCCCTGGTCAAGGAGTTAACAACATTGTTTGTAATCCCGTATATCCACTTGGGGGAAATATCTGCGAGAATCGGCAGTGGTTCGCGCCGCTCTGGTAACTTGCGGGGGTATGTAAACAGGTCGTTCAGAAAGCAATGGCAAACTACTGAATGTAAAACTTGCCTAGTACATCAACAGCAGCTGAAAAATGATGGTGTTGACTGCAACGGACTGTAAGGGATATGCAACATTTAAAAAAAAAATCCTCGCCATATCTTTAAGGACGTTAATGACATCGGCACGATCCATGGGCTGGCCATCTACAGGGGGTGCGGAGCCAGCCATTTATCAGTTCGTTCATTTCCCTCGACTCCCGCATGTCCCGGAACGAAGATGAAAGTGACTTCACGGACAACAGACTTCCGCAGCGACTCAGTCCACTGTCTACGTATAGATCCAGCTTCGACCTTCTGAATCATGCTCATTGAATCACTTAGTACACACACGTTGGTATAATTCTGTGATTCCAGTCATATGAAAGTCTGTGTAACTATCATCACCTCCATCGTCATGCTGCTCGTGGTCATAGAGTCGGCACCACTGGATTCTTGAATGGTTCGGCCCGCTGAACGGGCTGTAAATGTCCACGCACTTCTCTGCTGCTTTACAACAGATCCATCTGTATAGATGAGCACTTCGGGGCTATCTGAGTGTTTATAGATGAGCGCGTTGACCTCTGCATTGACAGCGGCAGGGTTCTGCTCTCTGCACCGTCTGTCGAGTGTGATAATGCAGGAGAAAGTGCACTTAAAAGCTGAAGGCATCGGCATCCGCACCTTGCCAGGGTTATTACTGGTAAGACTGCAGACCTGTCTGATGACATCTTCCGCCTGACCCATCCATGATTTGCCCCTCTTTAGCCTGTCTCCCTTTTCTTTGAATATAGCGTCATGCAGAGGGTACTGCTCATCTGCACTTATTTTTAAGTATGCACGAGCTCTCCAGATCTTGATCTTGTGTTCCATTGTTGGGAAGCCAAGGAGGTATCTCATTGCTACACAGCTGGTGTCTCTCGTGCAGCCCAAAATGATGCGCATGGCTTCGTTTTGTACCTTTTCAAGTCTTCCAATCTGTGTAGGGCTGACAGTGAGGATGGCCAGGGCATACTCGATGCGTGAAAGCACCAGTCCTTGGAACAGAAGTATTAGCAGTCTTTGCTTGATATTGGCCGTCGCCATGACTCTCATTGCTGACAAACCTTTTCGAGCTTTCGTTATGACATAATCGACATGATCTCTGAAGGACAGGCTACGATCAAGCCTCACGCCAAGATATGTAATTGACTGGGTTCTACTCAAAATGCTCCCATCCATTTTTACTGCCAGCAGGTCTGTGTTCACAATATGGTTGTTTAGGGAGAACCATATAACAGATGCCTTTGCAGGGTTGACAAGGGCACGGCAACAGCACACCCTGATTAAATTTGATCTAGTTCGCCCTGCATATCATTGGCAACCGCCTGTCTATCTCGACCCTGTCGATACACGAGAATGTCGTCAGCAAATGACAGAGTTCTACCCCTCCCGTCCAACTGTTGTTCAGTGATCGGCACCGTATACACGTTGAATAGTACTGGTGACAGTGGTGAACCCTGCGGCAATCCTGGACATATCGTTATCGGCTCAGAAGACCAACTCCCGCATCTTAGCACCACCTTCCTATGGAGTAGAACTGCAACTATCCATAGTACGAGGTGAGGGTACACTTTCAGTCTGAGGAGGGTTTGCATCAAGTGCTCGAAGGATACGCTATTGTATGTGTCCTCTAAGTCTATGGCGGCCGCACATGTCTCTTCTCTGACCTGAAATCCTTCGTAAACATCTTGAGCAAAGACCGCCGCATTCAGCCATGACGCATTGTTACGTCTGTATCCTCCAAGTGTGGGCGGGAAGCAGCGAGTTGTTCCAAGTCACAAGCAAGTCTGTGTGCTACAATTTTCTCCAGTAGCTTGCCAGCAGTCTTCTGCATCGTAATGGTTCTTTAGCCTCTTTCTTATCTTGGAATGGTCTTTGTTTGGTTTTGGCAGCGACAGCAAGTAGCTGTGTAGCGATTCCTCTTTGATCTGACCCTTCTGGATACTGGTGTTGAATTCTCTGGCCAGTTCTTCCATGTCATCCTCTGACATCACCAGTAGGTCACCATATCGGATGCCGTCTGGGCCTGGGGCAGTGTTAGGTGATTTCTTGAGCATCGCACGTATTGTCTCAGTTGTGATTTTGTATTCTTAGTCTGTCCCGAGGAGAAGGATGTGTGTGGTTAAGCTCCTGTACACTTTATGACACAGGAACGGAGCATAATGGGGATGACCCGGTGCTGTGAAGTTGGAACTGCGACTAACTAACTAACTAACTAACCTTATGACTGTGTGTGGCCCTAGGAGGCCAGTAAAAAATTGTTCTCCCCCCCCCCCCCTTTTTTTAATATTTTTTTTTTTAAATTAGTTTGGGTTTGGCGGTCACCCCAGACTAGCTGGTAACCCCGCCTCCCCCTTTTTTTTTGGCGTGGACCCTTAGTCCCACTGTGAGCTATTTCCCACAGTGGTCCACCGGGCCCACATTTAAAGTGATGCTATGTGAGGTGGTTTTGATCACCCCGGCCCCCCGACCAGACCAGGCGCACAACTGTGGGGGATGCAGCAAATGCGTCTGATCCTAGCCAAAGGACCGAGAACGATCATCCCAGCCTCCGACCAGACCAAGCGCACTACTGGAGGGTGGGCAGCAAATGAACTTGATCTTAGCCAAAAGGCCAAGACGCGATCTCTTAGCCAAAAGGCCGAGAAGCGAAACCCTAACCCTAACCAATGTTTAAACGTTGTGAAGAGAAACCATTTTTTTTTAAACCTTTATTGAGTGTTAAGAAACATTTGCATTTGTATTGTTCGTGTTGTTACAGAGCGTTGCATGTGGAAGTGTAGGTGACATATGCGCAAATTTTTACAACATTTGTTTCAACATTTTTACATTTGATATGGGGGGTAACGAAAAACGAGTACAAACAACAACAAGACGATAGTATACCATTTTTTCCCCCTCTGCCACCCTCTCACCTGTCAGCTCCAACCCCACCAATACCATCATCACCACTTGGTAATGAGGAAAATGGCAGTAAAAACCTGTTGGAACCAACTGGTGAAGGCGGCAGTAGCATCAAAACCAACAGTGTCGAAAGGGGGAGGGGGTGGTTGTCAAGGGGTATACTAGTTTGCAATGCAGAAAGGTAGTTGTTGCATTTGTATTGTTCGTGTTGTTACATGCGTACTGTGTGTTCAGTATTTGTGTGCGTGTATTTACGGATCGTTGCGTCTGGGCGTGTAGGTGACATATGTGTAATATTACACAATTAATTCATTTGCATATTTACATGTCAAAGGGGGGGGGGGGGGGGGGTAACCCAAAATTTATTTATTACCGTGCTTGTTCCCCCTGTCACCACCATCTCCAGCCGGCTCCAAAGCCACCAATACCATCGCCACCTTTTCAGGTAATGATGGCAGTGGCAGCCAATTGATAGAACCAACCAGCGTGGGCGGTAGCAGCGTCAAAACAACCAACAGTAAACAAGCGGGGAGGAGGGGAAATGAGGGAGCATAATAGTAATAGTAAACATCCATACAAATTAACAACAAAAAAATTGATAGCAATAACCCTTAATAATTGAAATACGAAAAAATAATAGACGTGTATGTGACATATGCGCAAATTTTCCAACATTTTATACATTTGAACATTTCTTCATTGACATTGTTGTAAGGAAATGTTTTACATCAAAAGCGTGATGGTAGTGGGCTGCTATTATTTCCCCTGCCGCCCCGCTCTCCTGTCAGCTCCAAAACTCCTACCAAGTATCATCGGTGATGATAAAACATGGCGGGCAAAAAGTGTTTAGAACCAAACGGTGAGGGTGGCAGCAGAGACAACAATCACAATATCAAAAAGGTGGGAAAGGGGGATGTGACAGTATACGCGTTTACAAAGCCATATATATTAATAGTGATTACAATGATAATAATGCAAAGTAACAACCAAATACATAAATAAATATAATAGTGACAAGGAATAACACTGTTAAGGGTGATAGTGATAGACTCAATGATAATAAATAGTTTTAACATGTGATTCTGTGTGCTAAATTGATTATCTTAGGAATGGTGTTTACATGAAATACATCTTATAATAATAATGACAAGAATAAAAACTACTAATGGTGATAACAGCAATTGCTAATAAACACAATGATAAAATTTGTTTTGATAATGATCACATTTTCCAAACATGTGATTCCATTTGCTAAAATGATTTTCTTAGAAATGGTGTTAAAATATGGCTGGTACATACAATAACAATTGCATCCTGCACTGTTTAATAATATAGTAGGTGTAAAAAGGAGTTGGTTATCTTTTTTTCTCCTTGCTTATTTTTTTTTTTTATTTTTACATATACTTGCAACATGCAATGTTCAATAATAGTAGAAGTAAAAGGAGTTGGTTATCTTTTTCTCCTTGCTTATTTTTTTTTCCTTTTGGTCTTATTTGTAAGGGTTCATTCATTTTTTCCCTTCCTCTTTTTTTTTTTTTTAAACTTATTGTAGAAAGTAAACAAGCATCAGTATTAGCACAAATTTTTACAATCTTTACATTTTTGTTTCCCTTGCCACCCTCTCACCAATTTGGTTCCACTCCACCAATGCCATTACCCCCCTCTCTGGGCAATGATGGTAAAGGCAGGATAAATATTTGAACCAAACCGGTGTGGGTATCAGCAAAGGCAGCAACAAACCATGAGCAAGGGAGGGGGGGGGGCACATGGGAAAGGGGTTTTGGTTTATTACTAATGATGATAATAATAATAATGACAGGAGGAGACATACTGAGGGTAATAACAGCAATTATAAAAAACAGCAATGGTAATAATAGTTATGAAAATGATAAACATTTTTACAATATGTGATTCCATTTGCTAGGATGATTTTCTTTGTAATGGTGTTAAACATAGCCTAGCAGGTACATACACATGCAAACTGCAGTTTTTAGTAATACTTGGAGTAAAGGAGTGGGTTATATTTTCCTCCTTATTTTTTTTTCCTAAATGTAGGGGTTCATTCATATTTTCCTCTTTGCTCTCTCTTTCTTTTTTTTAATAATAATTAACCAAACATTTGTATTTGCATAAGTTTTTACAGTATCATTGGTTTGATAACCATATGTGTTTTTGTATTTATTCATTCATTCAACACTCACTCACATGATTCAAAGGGGGTGACTAAGAGAGGAAAGGACATGACCACTCTTTATGATGGTACAGGCTGGACAAATGTTTGAAACAAAATAGTGGGGGTAGTAGCAAAAGCAACAAACCTTAAGCAAAGGTGGGGGGGGGGGGGGGAACATGGGAGATGAAGTTGTAAATTAATAATGATGATATCCTTAATACTTTTCAAATTAATGATACTAAAGATAATAAGGGTAAGATAATGATAGTAATAATAATAATGATCATAATAGTAGTAGACATTTTCATAATAATAAAAATAATAAACAACAACAAACATATATTAATAATAATAGTAATAATAAAAATAATAATAATAATAATAATAATAATAATAATAATAATAATAATAATAATAAATAGTATAATAGATATGTGATTCTATTTACTAAAGTGATAAACTTAGTAGTGGTGGTAGTATAGCACAACAAGTGCATTTAAAACAAAACATTCCATAAATAGTAATTTGGAATGGGAGGAGTTGATTTTCTTTTCTCCTTTTTTCTTTTCCCCTTATCTATAAGTGTTAAAACCATCATTTTGAAACAAATAAAACAAGCATTTATATTTCCACTATTCTTTACATAAGGGATTTTCATTTGTCTTTTGACCATATGTGATCTTTTTAATCATTTACTCATCATTCACTCACAGTTTCTTCTTTCTTTCTCACGCTCATGTATACCAAATTTGTAATACAATAAGGAATACATGTGGTTTAATCTGGAAATAGTTGTGATATTTTGCGCGTGTACATAAATGATATTAAGTGTGTGTTATATGTGTAGTGCTTGTGTCTGGCTGAGTTTCTGCATGTCCATATGAGATGTCTATAGTAAGAAAGAGCTATAAGTAGTTTTGTGTGTATGTCTTTTGCTGACTTTGGTAAAGTGTTGAGAAATATTGCTTTATATATGTCGGTTTGTTTGCCTGTGTGTGTTTGTATGAGGTGTTGGAGTGTTGCGCGTGTGGCAGTAATTGTTGGACATGTAAAATAAATGTGTTCCTCTGTCTCTTGTGTGTTGTTTCTACATAGTTGGCATTGTTTGTCTATGTATTGTCCCTGTGTTGTTGGAGTCATGCTGTATAATAACCTATATGTGATTTCTCTAGCTGTTGGTGTTATGTGTTTGTTGTGTAGGTTTGAAAAGGTGCATGTGAAGTCAGACATGAAGTATTTGTATCCTCTTTTGATCCTAAGTTTGAGTGGTGGTGCTTGCTCTCTAACTAACTGTTTGTATATTGTGTGTGTTGTTTGCTGTATTAACTGTTCATGTCCTTGTATTGCCTGTATGCATGTCTGATAGAATGTTGGCAGTGTTCCCTGATAGTGTGCAGTTGCATTGTTAAGTGGTATGAGGTGTTTGATGTTGTGGGCTATGTAGTATAGTGCTAGTCTGTGCTGTTCTGGGTGTCTGATGATTTTACCTATGTAACTAATCCTAAGTGACAGTATTTTTGTGTGGATGTCTTGTAGTCCAATACCCCCCTGTTTCCTGTCTTGTATGAGAGTTTTGTGTTTAATGCTGTGTATTGTGTTGGTGAAGATAAAGCATCTGATTTGTTTGTTTATGTTTGTGATGGTCTGTTTGGGAGGGTCCAGTACTGTCGCTAAGTATATTATTTTGGGTATTATGAATGTGTTGACTACTGTGCTTCTACCAAATATTGTGGATGTTTTGTACCTATACCTATGTAACATGTCTGTGATCTTTTGGGTCAGTGCGTGCCATGTCTGTGTGTGTGTTTCTGTGGGATCACATGGAAATGTGATCCCATACAGTTTCATGGTGTCTGTGTGTCTCAGATCTGGAGGGAAATCAGACTTTTGTTTCCACTTTCCTAGACCCATGATATATGATTTCTGTACATTTACTTTGGCTCCACTGCCTTTTCCAAAATGGGTAAAGGTGTGGAGTATGTTCCTTATTGATGTGTTGCTAGTGGGAAAGAAAGCAGTGTCATCTGCATAAGCGATGAGCTTCTGCTCTCCTATTCCATGCAGGAAGGTGCCTTTAATACTAGTGTCTTGTCTTATCTTCTCTAATAAAGGCTCTAGGGTGAGCACATACAGTAGTGGTGATAGGGGACATCCCTGCCTTACAGATCTCGTGAGCCTGAAGCTGGCTGTCAGTGAAT
This sequence comes from Cepaea nemoralis, assembly GCA_014155875.1. Lineage (NCBI taxonomy): Eukaryota > Metazoa > Mollusca > Gastropoda > Stylommatophora > Helicidae > Cepaea > Cepaea nemoralis. Next base: position 278,209 of record JACEFZ010003906.1, read on the forward strand.
GGTTCACCAACACTTTGCTCTCAGGATTTTTGTACAAGATCTGTATCCACTGCCTGTAATACTGTCCTATATTACAGTGTTCTAGTGTTCTATGCAGGTATGTGTGGGAAATTCTGTCGAAGGCCTTTTCCTGATCCAGGGACAAGATGGAGGATGGACAGTCTTTCCCGTGCGTGTAGGTGATGATGTCTCTAATTAGGTGGGTGTGGTTATGTATATTTCTGTCTTTGACACTGCACTGTTGGTCAGGGTGTATTAGTGTTTGCATGAAAGGTTTAAGTTTGTTGGTGAGTGCTTTGGCAAGTATCTTGTAGTCTGTGTTGAGTAAAGAAATTGGTCTGTAGTTCTTCAGTTGTGTCTTGTCAGTTTTGTCTTTGCATATGAGTGTAATGTAGGACATGTTGCAGCTCTCTGGAAGTTGTTTTTTGTCAAAGGCTTCCTGATAGACTTTGAGGAGAAGATTGCCTAGGATAGGAAAGAAGTGTTGGTCAAACCGTCTGGTCCTGGGGTTTTGTCTTTGTTCATTGTGCTCAGTGCCTGTGTTATGTCTTTCAGTGTCAGTTCTGTGTCCATTGTGTCTCTGTCTGTGTCAGATAATTTCTTTGTATACCGTAAGAAGTTGTCTTGTATCTGTGTGTCGACTGTCTCTGCTGTGAATAGTTGTGTATAGTGTTGCTGGAAAGCAGTCTCTATGTGTGGTGTTTCTGTCTGCATGTTTCCTTGCATGTCTGATATTTTGCTTATTTGTCTGTTACGTTGTACACTCTGCTCCATTGCTAAATATTGTCTCGTAGGTGTCTCTTGTGTGATTGTGTCTAGCTTTGTTCTGAGAAGAGCACCCAGATATCTGTGTTGTTGGTGTTCTTCTAGTTGTGTTTCTAGTATGTGTAAGTGTGATGCATTTCTGTCTGTCTGTTTTGTTAGCCGTATGGCAGTCTGTATGATACGTTCCTGTCTTAGTCTGTCTTTGTGAATCATGGTTGCTAAGTGTTGTGTTCTGCTTCGTTTGGTGCTTTTTAGCAAGTCCCAGTATTGTGTGATGTTCTCAATCGGTATATTGTCTGTGTGCGTGTGTATGAGCTGTGTCATATATTTTACATATTCTGTGTGTTTCAATAATGAATTATTGTATTTCCAGTGAGGTGACCGTTTGTATGTCTGCGTGTCTGTGCTGTTTGTGCTGATGTGTACTAGTATGCCTTTGTGGTCTGTGTAATCTAATGTTTCCCGTAGATGTTTGGTCTGTATGATGTGGTGTGTTGCGGGTGTGTAAATCCTATCTAATCTAGATGATCTGTTGTGTATTTTGTTTGTGTATGTCGTTTCTCTACTGTCGGGGTGTGTATGCCTGAATGCGTCTGTGAGGTTGTGAGTATCGATGATGTTTCGTAGTGTATCTAGTTGATGTATGCCGTCCCCGCCGGCCCTCCTCAGCTGTGTTCTTACTTCTCCCCCTAACACGTCTATTTCTTCAAGCACGCAGTTGTAATCGCCGGCAAGAACGATATTTTGTCCCCTGTGTTAATAAATCGTCTAACTGTTCATAAAATATGGGTTGGTATTGGTAGTTTGGTGGTGCATGTATGTTAACTATTGTGTAGGCGTGTGTGTCGTTCTTTAGTTGAACCGTGCTAACTCTACCGTGTTCGTCTCTGTGCGTTCTAACAATGTCCCACGTGTCGAATGTTTGCAGTATGGCTGTCCCTGACCCACTGTTTTGTTTCGCTAAACTGAAAGATGAATTTTTTAATCCTAACCGTGTTACTATTTCTGCTGCTTCAAAGTCTGTTTTGATGTTAGTTTCTTGTAATAAGATGAAATCTGGTTTGTGTATGAGTGTGATTATGTATTGTAATTTCGTTTTCATACCACGAATATTTACGCTAAGTATACATAGATTGTCAGCCATTTTAAAATATAATTAAAAACATGGTGGTTGAATTTACGTGATTACCTTTGTACAAAATACTTCAAATCTGGGCTGTGTCTTCGATTTTGGTGATAGTTTTGTGGTTTTCGTTCTCCTCGTGGTCTTCGTCGGTGTCTTCGTCGGTGTTGATATAAAGTGGTCCTTCATTGTAGCTGTTTTCATGCTGTTTTGTAGCAGCTTTCTTGCATGGTTTGGAAGGGGAAGGAGAAGATCTTCCCTCCTCTTCTCTTATGTCTTTGTTGTTTGAGGAATTTCTTCTCTCTGCCCACTGCCTTTTTCTGCCGTAGCTGACGGTTTGGAAGCCGTCGTCGTTGGCTTCTTGTGGAGCTGTTTTTGTTTGAGCAGTTTCTACGGCTGTCTCCGTTGTCACCGGTCTGCCAGCTACCTCGACGTCATCTTGGACAGCGTTGATTTGCTGTGTGTGGGCCTTCCCCATGATTGCCGGGAATTCCTCTTGTGATAGTTCAGAGGTTTTCTTATTATTGTCTTTCTTCTGCCGCCTTGTCGGGCATTTGTTAGACCAGTGATCGTCTAGGCTGCAATATGGACATTGCGTCCGGCGACCGGGCATAGAGAACATTATGCGGTGGTCGCCTGTTATTTTCCCTGGCGCCGTGATCTTTGCGTAGTGCGGCACCGGTTTTGTGGGGGTGCACAGCACGCCCCACTTGCCGCCACCGTACTGGATTCTGAAGACTTCCGCGTTTTCGTCTCCAATTGTCTTTTCGACTATGAACTTAACTCCCTGTGGAGAGATAGTGTTGGGAAGCCAATGAATCGTAACTCGGTCCCTTTCTCGTTCCAGGTGCTCTATTGATAGCTCCAGTCCCTCCGCCGGCAGCTTAACTGTTTTGCCATGAAGGCCTTTGTACACTGCCACATGGGCCGCCTGTGTAAGGTTGACGTACCACCGAGTAGGTACTTCGTACCGGTATACGTCAGTAATACCGCCATGTGGTACTCCACATGGGCCCAGCAGCGTGCTGTAGATTAACGAAGGCGTGGCCTTGGCCGCAGCGCCAGGGCCGGTAAATGTAATGACCAACGTACCTTTGTTGTGCAGTGGTCTTCCCTCCAGAAAATGATCAATGTCGATGGAATCCATTTTGTCGACTGGTGCCATTCTAGGAAAGTATTGATGTAATCCGGAATAAACACAATGAATGCAAATGAAACACAAGATTTACTCCGCAAGGCCGACCTTTAGAAATGATCCCTAAAAGTATGATCTTGAAGAGAAACCAGAGGGGGAAACCAACTAATTATGTTCTTCATCTTTAGATGAAAAAGCACACAAATAATGTTTAAAAAGTAAATTCATGACTAAAAAGTTCATTCTAAAATGTAAATATATAAATATGAAAACATTTTCTTTAAGAAATCAAAAGTCAGTTATATTTGGTATTAACAAAGTTTACTTTGCTATAAATTGTCTTATTTACCAGTAAATAGTATAGAAGTTTGAAGTTAAGTTTTATATTGCAAGTATACATTTTGGTCTTTTTTTTTTTTTGGTCATTAAAGTAATCTCCCTTGCAACAATATTAAACGTTTATGTCCCCTACTCCCCTACCCATTGTTTATTTAAGTGTTTTTCATTTGGATATCTTGTAATTCTGCAAAATGCTTGAACATAATTATTAAGTGTAGAGATCAATCAACGCATTACTATCATACTATTATGATATTTTAATTATGCTCTAAGCAACTAGGGAAATGCATGCGCTGTTGAATGGTATGATTTATTATTATATGTTGGAAGATATCAATATTGATGGGAAAGATTAAGAATCAAGTAGCAGCAATTAACATGGAAAATAAACTTTATTTCCCATGTTAATTGCTGCTACTTGGTTCCAGTAAATATTCTTTATTATAAAGAGGGAAGTAACGAACAGATAAAGCTAGGAGTACAACAGGGGTGTGTCTTGTCACCGGATCTCTTCTCCCTATATAGCGAAGTAAGTAATAATGAGAGACGCCAGGAATACTAATCAGATGTTTGTTTTTTTATGTTGCATATCCCTAACAGGACGTTGCAGTCAACACCAGCATTTTTCAACTGCTGTTGATGTACTAGGCAAGATTACGCCCAGTAGTTTGCCATTGCTTTCTGAACGACTGGCTCACATACCCCCATACCATAAAGTAACCAACGCCGCGCGATCCGCTACCGAATCTCGCAATCGGAGGTTCAATCAATCAATCATGTGCCATGCCAGAAAGCGTGGGCGGTCATGACTCGTCCATTTTACTCGATCACCAGAGTCGTGGATCAGCTCAGTGTTCCTGTCTCGACCATGCCATGTGGCCAAGCCATCCAGGTATTTTCTTCTCGGTCTTCCCCTTGGTCTGTTCCCTTCGATCTTGCCAGATGTCACTAAGTTCTCCAATCCATTTCTTCTCATAACATGTCCAAAAAATGTTGACTGTCTACGTCTAATTTCTCTAATCAGTTTACGATTTTCATTTGTCTCCGTATAGGAGGTTACAATATAAATAATATACGCTGTGCAGATGACACACTATTGGTGGCGGATAATTCAACAGACCTACAACAATTGTTAGACATTGTGATAACAGAGAGCAGCAAAGAAAGGACTCTCCTTGAATACCAAGAAAACAGTAACAATGGTGTATCAAAGAATTATGGTGACACCAAAATGGAACATAGAAATAGAAGGGAAGATTCTTAACCAAGTCGATAATTTTAAATACTTAGGAGCATTTATAACATCAGATGGAAGATATACAATAGAGATTAAGAGCAGAATAGGGCAAATAAAAGCAGCATTTTAGAAAATGAAGAGTATCTTATGCAATAAGTCACTATCACTGAATGCTTATGCAACAACAGTGAATGCATAGTGAGATCAATTGGAGGGTATTCACAACCCTTCTCCATAAGATCTCAAGTACGACAAGGTTGTGTCCTGTCCCCTCTCTTGTTCATAACATATATAGACAACATATGTAAAGAAACCAGCCAAATAGAGACCGCAAGAATACAGCATGATGAGAACACAGAAGAAGAACCATCTGCAAATCTAACCATTGGAGAACTCCTGTTTGCGGACGACCAAGCACTAATAGCAAAATAAGAAGCTGAATTACAAGACCACGTGAATAGTCTAAACGAAATGTGTAGGAAAATAACATGAAAATTATCACAAGCAAAACAGAGGTAATGATTATAAGTTATAACTAAAGAAGAAAAAAACAACAACAATTCACCTAAACGAACATCTACCTAGGAAGTATAATATCAAATGGCAGATCAGAAGACGAGATCGAAAATAGATGCAATAAGGCAAACCAACTCATTGGGCAAATGATTCATTGATACCAATACTAAAGAACAAACGTATCAATAGTTACAAAGAAAGAACTTTACAACACAATCTCCATACTAACTCTATGGCTACCAATGCAAAACCGAGACAATGACAGAAAAAGAGAAAAGAAAAATCATAACAATTGAAATGAGATTCCTGAGAAGAATACTCAATGTATCAAGAAGAGATAACATCAGAAATGAAGAAATCAAGACTAAAGTGGGGATAATGGCAGCGCTAGATTTTTATTAGTATTAGAAAGCAGCAAGTAAAATGGTTTGGCCATGCAAGTAGCTTTCCAACTAACAGTATACCACAACAAGCAATGATGTACAGACCAAATGGAAGTAGAGGAAGAGGCCGACCACGTAAACAATGGACGGATAGAAAAGCAGAGTCCATGGGAATATCGATACATGATACCCATAAGAGGGCACTCTCCCGCTGTTTATACTTCACCTCGACACCGCAAGGTATAAACAGCGGGAAGTATAAACAGCGGGAGAGTGCCCGCTTATGGGCATCATGTATCGATAGTGAGATGAGATGAGATGAACAGGGTTTATGCTGTCTTATTTACAGTGACGGCTTCTTGAAGCAAGTCCATTACAGAACGTTTCTTACTTTATTTTTAACTAGCTGACCCGGCCCGGCTTCGCCCAGACCCTGGTGGGGAGCATCGCATTTAATTCATATAAGTAGACATATAAGTTCCCGTTCCCGACTGTCTGTCTGTCTGTCTGTCTGTGGAGGGAGGAGGAGGAGGGAGGAGGAGGAGGGAGGAGGAGGAAGAGGGAGGAGGAGGGGGACGAGGAGGGATGAGGAAGAGGGAGGAGGAAGGAGAAGGAGGGGGAGGGAGAAGGAGGGATGAGAAGAACGCAGGAGGAGGAGGGGGAGGAGGAGGGAGGAGGAGGAGAGAGATGGAGGAAGGGGAGGAAGGAGGAGGGAGGAGGAGGAGGAGGGAGGAGGCGGAGGGAGAAGGAGGAGGGAGGAGGAAGAGGGAGAAGGAGGAGGGAGGAGAAGGAGGGGGAGGGAGGATGAGGATGAGAGGAGGAGGAGGAAGAGGGATGTGGAGGAGGGAGGAGGAGGGAGGTTGAGGAGGGAGGAAGAGATAGGCGGAGAGAGGAGGAGGAGGGAAGAGGAGGGAGGAGGAGGAGTAGGGAGGAATAGGATGGAGGAGGAGGGATTAGGAGGAGGAGAGAGGAGGAGGAGAGAGGAGGAGGAGGAGGGAGGAGGGGGAGGAGAGAGGAAGAGGGGGGAAGGATGGAGGAGGGGGAGGAGAAGGAAGGAGAGAGGAGGAGAAGGGAGGAGGAGGGAGGATTAGGAGGGAGGAGGAGTGATTAGGAGGAGGGAGGAGGAGAGCGAGGAGGCGGTAGGAGGAGGGAGGAGGAGGAAGAGTGAGGAGGAGGGAGGAGGAGAGGGAGGAGGAAGAGGGAGGAGGAAAGAGAAGGAGTAGGAGGGAGAAGGAGGGAGGAGAAGAACGCAGGAGGAGGAGGGGAGGAGGAGGAGGGAAAAGGAGAGGGAGGAGGAGGGAGATGGAGGAGGAGGAGAGAGGAGTCGGAGGGAGGAGGAGGGAGGAGGTAGAGGGAGGAGAATGGAGGAGGAGGGAGGAGGAGGGAGGAGAAGGAGGGAGGAGGAGGGATGTGGAGGGAGGAGGAGGAGGGAGGAGAGAGGATGAGGAGGGATGAGGAGGAGGAGAGAGGATGAGGAGGGATGAGGAGGAGGGGGAGACGGAGGAGGTAGGAGGAGGAGGGAGGGAAAAGGAGGAGGAGGGATGAGGGGGAAAACGTAGGAGAAGGAGGGAGGAGAGAGGATGAGAAGGGAGGAGGAAGGAAGAGGAGTGATTAGGAGGAGGGAGGAGGGCGAGGATGTAGGAGGAAGAAGAGGGAGGAGGATGGAGGAGGAGGAGGAAGGAGGAGGAGAACGGAGGATGAAGAGGGAGGAGGAGGAGAAAGAAGGAGGAGGAGGATGGAGGAGGGAGAGGGGGAGGGGAAGAGGAAGAGGGTAGGAGGAGGAGGGGAGAGGAGGAGGAGGATTATAACGCATATGCCTGTAGGTAACTGCAGCGAAAAGGTGGGTCTGTCTATCTATCTGACCCTGCGTGGCTTCGCCCAGCTCCTGGCGGGTAGCGTCTCATTAAATTCATACAACAAAAAAAGTAACTTAAAAGAATGTCCTTCCACACACCATCCATTATTTCTAATGAAAACTGTTTCTAATCACCTGCATGACTGTAGATAACTTCTTAAGCATAAAAAGATGAGTTACAATGTTATGCATTATCCATTATTTTTATGAAAACTTTGAAAATGCCTTAAAGATTGTATCATTATTTATTATAACTCATATGCCGGTACATAACTATAGACAAAGAGTTTGTACATCTTTGAAAACGATGCAACAATATGACTATAAGTTATACAGAAAAGTTATTAAAAGTTATACCCCTTGAAATAACTTTTCTAGAGTTAAGTCCCCTTGCTATATAGAAATTATAATAAAAAATGAAAAATTAAATAATATTAAGTAAGCAGCCGATTTCACACTAAAAAAATATCACATTTGGCAGCGCGAGAATGAGAGGAAGATGTATAGAAAATTTCATCTCAATCGGATGGACCGTTCGCGAACGCATAAAGGACAGACATACAGACAGACAGACGGAGATTGCCTTTTATATATAAGACTAGCTGACCCGGCCCGGCTTCGCCCAGGCCCTGGCGGGGATCTATCTATCTATCTATCTATCTATCTATCTAGCCTCCCCTTCCTGTTTCCGGTTACGAGTGGACGTGTTTTCACAAGCTCTCCCAGTTTTTATAGAATTTATCAAAGTTTTGCCTATTTTAAATCGAGATGCTGTGTATATCATTGTGTTAGTTCTAAAACTGGATCTAATACGAATTAATATCTTAAGTTTATGTGACTGTGGTGTAGTGAAATGAGGATTCCTTTGATAAATGGACGGTAAGGTCATTAAATTTTGAAACCTACCAATTATCGATTAACGACAACGTGTGTAAACCATGCTTGACTAGCGCGTGGTAAGTCGCCAGCACACAATATCGCAAGTTCCTGATCAGCCTGTGTTATTGTCTCAATTATCAAAACAAACGAACCGCAACACATGACTTCAAATAGCCCGCGGCGCGTCTAGACTACAATGAGTTCGCTGCATTCTTCAAACGGGTTTGATAACATGATGCAGTAATGGCATCTATAGGAGAGGCCTCTCTGGAGGTGACTGGTGTTAAAACAAGATCCGGTTTACGATCGGCCGTGAATAAACCATACACACTAAACAAAGAGAAGGCGGTGAAGACCAAGCTAGCCAGGTGTGCGAATCCAGTCGGCCGAGTCGTCCAACACACCAACTCCGGCCAATGTGTTACAGTATCCTTTAACAATACACTCCATTATGAGGCATTTCGAACGTGCCTCATCAATTATTACAAGCCTGAACGAATCCAACACAGACAAGATAGAAGCGGGGCCTACGTGGAAGATCTGATTACGACGCCAGTCCTTACAATACATTTATATCACTCGAAGAACAAGCTACTAGCTCAGGGCAGCGTTGAAAACATTAAATCTTGGCTAAAATTAGACTTTGTCGAGCTGGAGAACTCAATACTTACATTCACGAGTAGAGACATATCAAAGACACAAGATATCATCAACATGCTCGTCTCGAGTGAGGACTCAGAATCTACACAGCCCACAACTACAGCTGTGGACATCACAGCAGACAATGTTTCTCAACTAACACATACAATGAATGAACAGGACAATACCATCAACACGAGGTCACCTACCCCATCAGTACTCTTGGCCATTGAATATCCAATGGAGCACCTCCAAAACAACGTTGAGACCAACGTAAGAGTAGCAGAAGAAATACCAGCCTTAGATAACACGCCAACTATCAATGGACAATCGTGCGATTGTCATAGGCGCATTGAGGTAATAGAGCAATCCTTAAAGGCGCTCACTGCTACTGTTACAGCGAACATTGCAGCTAACAGCAAGACCAGCAGTGACTACACTGCTCTCAAAGAAGAAATCACGCTCCTGAGAGAGGAAAATCTGTTGCTAAGAAGAACAATAGAAACTTTACAGCACGAGTCCTCCACCAACTCAACTGAACAAGCGTGTAACTCCCAAGCAGCTGTATCAAATTCGGAGAATCTTGAAGCCCAGTTTCACCAAAAACAAAACGCGGAAAAACCTCAACGTGCAGAGGAAGATACAACGCTACAAGCAGTCTATCCCATTGGTGTAAAGATAAGCAACAGATTCGAAGTGCTTCAAGAAAATTCGTCAGAAAACGTACAGTGCTATAGTGCACTGCCAACAGACAACACACGCCTCCAGGAAACACAGGGAGAGTCACATGGAGATGTACAGACTGCTGCTAAATGGGAGAAACAACGAGCTAGGCGTACTGACAACCATCATGTGCAGACAGCACGACCCGACTGTACACACATTATAATAGGCGACTCTCTAATGAAAGGTCTATACAGCGACCGGATGGCTACTACAGACAAAGACATTGTTTCCATAATTCCATTGTCTGGGGCTGGTGTTGACCGGCTAACAGACAAGATTAGGAGGTTGGCTTAAATCGTAACGTAAAAAGGGCAAGCGTCCATATTGGTATCAATGACACCATGAACAACCAGCAAATCACAACATCTCAACTGCTGGCGCTTTTGAACGGATTACGTCACACTTTTCCTAACTCGTCCATTTTCTTCTCCTCCATCATATCACCGAGTTATGGATTCCAGCGTCGTCTAGCTGACATAAATAACAACATATTGCAGAAATGTTGTTCTCACAACAACATACAGCTCTTGAACGGATTACGTCACACTTTTCCTAACTCGTCCATTTTCTTCTCCTCCATCATATCACCGAGTTATGGATTCCAGCGTCCTCTAGCTGACATAAATAACAACATATTGCAGAAATTTTGTTCTCACAACAACATACAGTTCATCAACAACACACCGGTGTTTACTTCAAAGTCAGGAGCACCTAAAAAGCGACTTTATAAAGATCAAGTACATTTGTCTACATTGGGCACCAGCTTGCTCGCCAAAAATCTTAAGTACCCTGAACGTACAAAACCTACATCCAATACTGGATCGCGTAGGACACTTTTAGCTACACCACCTCAAACTCAAGCCAGACGACATACTGCCGCCACATCAAGTACCAATAAGTCAGAAGAGAGCAGACCACTCATAACCACAGCACCTGATATCCAAGCCAGACGGAACATTTCCATCACACCAAATCCGTACAATATGCCCTCTTTCACACAGGAGGGTGATAATTATGAAGATACGTTCCCTCTTCTCCACAGCAAGGATCAATCCAGTAGTAACAACAACGTGCCACCACAGCCTCCTGTTATCCACGAATCAGAGCCTGTAGTTGGAAGTCGTTACACACCCGTGAGAAATCAACAGTATCCACTCCATTGTAACCCAGAGTTGTTATACCTCACACGGTTTAGCCCAGCTTCACTCCGGCAGGCATTTATGATGTCGCTGTACCAAGGACAAACACAGCCTGGTATTTACTAGCAATTCAGCACAAAGCAACACCGGATCTCGGTACAAGGAAGAGCCTCTCCTAGAAAGTTTATGCGCATACTTGGTTATTGATTTATATAGCAACGTATTTGATTGTACGTGGCTGTAAAAATTGACTCGTATTGAAGTCACAGAGATTGACACTTAGATATCTTTTATAATACTTTTTATCGCCTTAATACTCTGAGTGAGGGGGTCTTCACTCCCCGCTTTAAACAGAGACATTGACTTGTATAGTCATTTATTTATTCTTTTGGATAACAGTTCGTGCTTAGCTTGTGAAGTAGTTTTTTCAAGTTAATTATTTGTTGTATGTTCTTTAATTCGTTTTGTTCCTTGTTTGCATTATATTCGTTGGTCTAATTAGTTATATCGTTATAATATTGTCACTTACTTATCGATTTGTATTACTGATATTTTGTAAGTTAATGTAATTGTGATTTTTTTTTTTTATGATCTTGTATTTTTGCTTACTTTGACTAATTTACACTTTCTTCATGGATGAAATGTCTGAGAGGTGGCAACACTGGCTCAATAAGTCAGGAATACGCATTGGACACTTAAACATTTGCAGCTTATTTAACAAGCTACCAGAGTTATCTTCTATTCTTAATCAAAATGTTCATTTATTCGGCCTTAGTGAAAGTAGGCTTAATGATAACATTTCAGATGAGGACATCTCTATTAAAGGGTACAAAGTTTTTAGAAGGGACCCCTGTAGGAAACAAGAGACAGGCATAATAACCTATGTTTCTAATTTACTAAATGCTCACCGTAGGCTAGACTTTGAAACTTGCGAAATAGAATGTATCTGGTTAGAGCTAAAACTTCAAAACCGCACACCCCTGATAATTGGCTACCTTTATCGAAATCCCAGTGCTGGACACATCTGATACGAAAACTTCACTACCATGATGGATGTGGTTTCCGCTTCTGGGAAGGAAATTATACTACTCGGAGACTTTAACATTGACACCAACAAATCCAACATAATATGGGGAAATATAACTGCATCATACAATTTCCAACAAATAGTACAAGCAAGCTACTAGAGTAACAAAGTCATCTTCAACAGTCATAGATCACATTTATGTAACTTGCTCAGACAACATCATAGAATGCACCGTACCCAATTGTGCAATGAGTGATCACTACCCAATATGCTGCACGTGGTCTAAAAAAGGAATTAAAACTCCTAAACATAAACACATAAGTGTAAAATATAGAAGTTACAAAAATTTCAACCAAAACGCATTTTTACAAGACTTGCTCAGTTCACCTCTAGACAATGTTTATCAGCTTCCTGACCCGGATGATGCTCTAGAATTCTGGATGAAAACCTTTATTGATGTTTTTGATAGACATGTGCCAATCAAGGAAGTTCGAGTAAAACACCACGTCAAGCCACCTTGGATCACCCAGGAAATACTTGAAATTATGAGAGACAGAGATAAAGCACATAAAAAGCGGGCTCTCAGTGCATACCGTACTCTTAGAAACAAAGTTCAATATAACATACGACGGGAAAAGAAAAATTACTTTAAGAACTTAGTAATGGATAAAACAAATAGTAAGGATATATGGAAGGCAATTAACACCTTGACAAACAAGTATAACTTCCGAAACTCTTTATCATCAAATCATATTACATGCGACCAATTCAGTAATTTTTTTTCAAACTGACATAGACCAGTTGAAAGCTTCAATACCTAATTCTCCTTGCAACTTATCTTTATTGTCATCGTTTTGCGAGAATAGATGCTCCCGCGATATAATATATGGGTTGGCGGGGAGATGTGTGTGTGGGTGGGGATGTGTGTTTGGCTAGGTGGTTGTGGGTGAGTGGGTGGAGGAGGATATGTTGGTGGATGATTGATGATTGGTTATGGGATGGGTGGGGGTATATGTATGGGTGGTGAGATGTGGGTGTGGGGATATGTGGTGGGTGGGAGATGTGTGCAGGTGGGGGTGGTTGTGGATTTGGGGGTGTGGGTGAGGGATGTGTATGGGTGTGGGATGTTTGGGTGGATGGGTGGGGAGTGTGTGTGGGTGAGATATGTGTGGGAGATGTATGTGGATTGGGGAGGGGTGCATGATGGGTGTGAGTGATGGATTTGGAGATGTGTGTGAGGGTGGGGGATATGTCTGGCTGGGTGGGGGTGTGTGGCTGGCTGGAGGATGTATGTGTGAGTAGTGAGGGTGATTGTAGTTGGGGGATGTGTGGATGGGTAGGAGATGTGTGGGGAGATGTGTGTGTGTGGGTGAGGGATGTGTCTTTGGGATGTGTGTGGGTGTGGTGTTGTGTGTGTAACGAGTTCACCTTGGGTAGTGAGAGTGAACCACACCCGAGGTGTCTCTGGCACTCCCGTGTATTCTAGCCCCAGGGGTTGGACGAGCAGATACACCTTTTTACTCTGTGGTTGATCTCATATTAGTTAATTACGTCTACAAGCCCCTCCAGATTCTAGACCCCCACTAACTACCTACATCTGTGGAACAATGAACGTTTAGGCATCGTCCGAGAACACACTCAATCATTATACAAAGAGCAAGTCAACTTACATAAAGTTTATTCTACCCTTGAGAATATAGAACTGAAATGAACATCCTGATAGAAGAATCTATTTACACAAATAGAAGATAGAGTAGAGACAGAATCAGAGATGTAGGTATCTTCATCGAGTTGAGAAGTAGATTGGATGCAGATGTCCCGTCCAGTCGGTCCGCCACTCACCCGGCTTCCTTCCAGTGAGATGACTAGAACCTTGGAGACCACTCTGTCTCCAGAGCGTGGATCCACAACACTAGATTCACTGCTGGACCACACTTCACTGGACCAACTGCATCTATATCACTCCCACGGAGTCACTGTTACGACAGTTCTCGAACAATACCGGTTGGGAGACAATCCTCCTGGACTTGCCTCCAAGTATTAGTCACTTCGATGAACTCAAACAATCACTAACCAATCTAATGGTCTGTCACTCATAACATAGTCCCACTGCAGAACAGCTATGGCATTGACCAATTCAATGGTCTCTTCGTCACAGCACCGGAACATGGATGGAAAAATGTCACAGACCACTTCAATGGTCTCTTACAGTCACACTGCTAGTAGTATCAGATATGGCTACTGAAAATGTTACTGAGTCCTTCTAGAACACAGTTGATAATCTTGATATTGAGACAGTACATTAATAGAATCAGACATCTCTTTCATGGAAACAATTCAGGTTGGACTATAACCCCATAGTCTCTTCCACCGGGTTACACTTGACACACGTCAATAACTGGTGTAGTTTTTCTCAAGACCTGCCACTAGAGCTGTCCAAAGAACCATTCAAGTGTCTGAAGATCAGTTACTTCTGCGTTTAGGCAGAACCCCCGTCAAACTAGACGGACCGGTGTTCCCTGTCGTTGAGCATGATTACTCAAAATGCTGAAATGTTCCTAGTAAAACAGAGTGTCTTCTATTATCAAACGATCACAAACCATCAATTCCCACACGTGCACCTTCAGGGTGGTGGTATTTCTTGAAGCAAACTTCACTCATGGTGCAGCACATTGGGTATCTGGTGTGGTTGAGTCTGGCGTGATAAGTAAAGAACTGAACCCTTCGCTCTGTCACACGAAGTGGTTTCCGGCCAACAACAATTATAGTTGACTGGTTCCTCAACAGGCAAACTCCTGAAAAGGAAGAGCGACCGGTGAGAGTATACTGGCCCAAACATTAGACCACATGCATCCTACCAATAACTACTCAACCCTCAGTCATGCTACTTAGTTATGCATATAACCAAAGCATTATCTCTATATGGCGAGTAGTAAAGCATGGGTTTGCAAATGTCAGCTGGCCTCACAGAACAGCCCGTCAACCAGAGCAAGAAATCAGAATGACGAGTCTGATCTTTGGTCTCACCTATTCCTAATCATCTACCAGTCGTCGCTAACGTCAGTAGTGATACAAGGCTGTTATTATAGTTCTAATTTAATCGAACTAAACATAGGTAAAGAGTCCCTGGACTCGTTCCTAACATCATCAATGTACATTAAGAAACATAAGCTTGATCAATATCCCATCCCTCGGGATATAGGGATAGGACATGATCACATCCACTATGTACACAAGCCTGTTTGCTGGTGGGATCACCTGCCCACGCCATAGCAAACTCTTCTTATCAGACTCTGCCTTAGAGTCAAGAAGCCTTCTTGAGAATACATGTTCCCCCCATGTTCCAAGGGTAATGTTCCAATTCTGTCCTCCCCAAGTGGTTTAGCCTTGGCATGGACTGAACTTCATCGTTGGCTTGGTCTACCAACACATACTTTCATAACTTGCTTTTACATCCCCCATATCCTATATTTCCCCAGTCTCATACAGCCTCCTTGCATCCTTCCATACTTCCAGCACCTGAGCATTCACTCGCCCTAGCGCCAGTATGAAAGAAACAGGATAGCTCAGACAAGATTACAGAACGCATATTTATATCGCGACGGCACGCAGTGTTATCTCACGACGAGCTATTCGGCGTTCGGAATTACTCCAGGAAGTATCACATGCCATGACCTAATATATATACACACCATGTCACATCATATATATATATAGATATAGCACCAAAGCCACTTACCTGTCCACAGAAATCCGCTGTTCCACACAATGAATTCACTATTAAGTTATTACACAATAGTTACATCATTCCTGGTGGCACAGAACTAAGTTCTTCCTTTACTTAGTAACTAAGCACAATTTTGTCTGAAACTCCACCTACCAACTTACCTGGTTTTCTAACCGTTCTTCTGGCTTCAGCAACTGACTGACATAATCTAAGTTTCCATCCGGCACCAGTAACTATGTTTTATTCTAACCCAGCAACCTAATAGATGCAATGATAGGCAAAATATGGTACATATATTTCAAACCCAAATCGCCCACATCACATTACTGCGTTTCTAACAGCTGATTCGCAAGCACACGGTAAACAAACCCGATTCGCCGTCAACTGCGTTATCGATCGGTTTGCTAATTAGTATGCAAGGACATCCGCATAGGTAATGAGGTTAGAACAATGGCGTGTGGAACACACGTACAAAGTTAAATGATTTAAACAAATATCTACCTGCATGATGGAACCAGATCTCCAGTCAGCTTCCGAACTGTTCAAGGGCTTCTCAGCTTCCTTGACATAACAGTCAGCCGAATTATGGTTGAGGGGAGACGCACACAAAATTGGCTCACATCTGGCCTGCGTCCGTTCTCGTTGAACACAAGTAAGTGAATGACTGGTTTAGCCACATTCCCGCTTCGTGCCAACTCAATGCGCACTAGAAGCGAGTGCTTCTTGAGAAAAGATACTTTCTCGGGAAACCGTCATTTCCCGCCTAGAGTTTCTAGATCTCTCTGCACGGGAATTTAGAGCAATACCCAGCATCACGGGTTACTCGAATTTCAGTGTTTCGAGAATATTCTAGATCGTAAGTCCTTCATCGGCTTCCCTCAGTCTATTTTTAGCTGGGAAAGTCCCCGATGACGCGCCAAAATAGTGCGGAATCTTGACGACCCAAGACAGATAATCGCGTTTCGTCACAGTGTGGGAGGGGAGCTGGTTGTGGATAGATGATGTGTGTGTGGGTGAAGGTGTGGTTGGGTTTTCGGGTGGGTGAAGGATGTGTGTGAGGGTGGGGATGTGTGCTTAGATGGGTGGTTGGGGTGTGTGAGTGTGGGTGGGTAGATAGGAGATGTATGTGTTGATGAGTGGGTAAGGGATGTGTGGGTGTTAGTGGTTGAGGGATAAGTACGTGTGTCTGGGGATGAGTGTATGAGTTGGGGATGTGTGTGTGTGGGTTGTGTGTGCGTGGATGGGAGGTGTGTGTTTGTGAATGGGGGATGTGTTGGTGGGTGAGGATGTGTGTATGGGTGGGGAGATTGTGCGTGGGTGGGGATGTGTGTATATGGGTAGGGGTGTGTGGTTAAGGGATGTGTGGCTGGGGGATGGGTGGATGGAGGATGTGTGGTTGGGTAGAGGGTGTGTGGGTGGGTGATTGTAAATGAGTAAGGGTGTGTGGTTAAGGGATGTTTGGTTGAGGGATGGGTGGGTAGAGGATGTGTGGGTGGGTAGAGGATATGTGGGTGGGTGAGTGTGTGTAGGTTAGGAGATGGTGGGGGTTGTTTGTAGGTGTGGGCTCGGGATCTGTGAGTGGGCTGGGGGAGATGGGAGATTATGTGGGTGGGTGCGGAATTTGTGTGTGGGTAGGTGCGGAATATGTGAGTTGACGGGGAGATGTGTGTGTGGCTGAGGAATGTGTGTTTGGCTGGGTGGGTGGAGGTGTGTGGGTGGAGGAGGATATGTGGGTGAGTGATTGTTGGTGGGTAATTGGACGGGTAGAGGATATGTGAGTGGGTGGGGAGATGTGTGTAGGTGGGGGATGTGTGGGTTATTGAATGTATGTGTGCTTGGGGTGTGGGTGGATGGGATGTGTGGTGGGTGAGAGGTGTGTGTGGGTGGGGAGATGTGTAGGTGTAGGGATGTGGTGGATGGGTGGGGGAATGTATCTGTCTGTGGGTTATGTGTGTGGTTGGGTGGGGGAGTTGGAGTGAATGGGGGATGTGTGGGTGGGTGGTGGATGTGTCTCATAACATAGTAATATGCATTGTTTATGTTTACAAACTTCATGTGACAATGTTTTTTTCCTATGCACTGTTGATGAAAGAAAGCTGAGTGAATGGAAGGGCCGAATGTAAGACGGGCCTGCGTGCCCAATTTGTTACCCTTTGAAAATAAAGTCTGTTCGTTCGTTCGTTCGTTCGTTCTTTCCGACATACCGCTAATGACAATCACTGAAGTATTCACTTACCTCAGTAACCTAAAAAACACAACCTCATCTGGGTTAGATGGAATCGGCAACCGGATTCTCCGTTGTGCTGCGCCAGTGATCTGTACATCACTAACCTATGTATATAATCAGTGTCTAACCAAAGGCCACTTTCCATCAGCTCTCAAAATCGCTAAAGTGTACCCTCTTCTTAAATCTGGTTCATTGGACAATGGTCTCCCGAACAATTACAGACCCATTTCCTTACTATCATCACTATCTAAGCCACTAGAAAAACACATCTATAAAGTAACATTACAGTATTTAGGTCGGCACAAGCTTATTGTTGACAGCCAATCAGGATTTCGACCAAAATATTCTTGCCATACAGCCCTAACAAACATGATAGAAAATTGGCACCAGAATATAAACAACAACAGTCTATGTGTAACTGTGTTTATTGACTTCAAGAAAGCATTTGATATGATAGACCATGTTATTTTAATTTAAAAAACTCGAGACAATGAAAATTGGCCTTAATGTAGTCACTCTAATATCATCTTTTCTATCAAACAGAAAGCAAGTAGTATCACATAATAAATCTCTGTCTCAAACCACTACCTTCAATATTGGAGTACCGCATGGCTCTATTCTTGGCCCTCTGTTATTTGCCATATATATTAACGATCTACCTTTGCATCTTTCGTCGTCCTGCGATCTATTTGCAGATGACTGTACGGTGTACACAAACGCTGAAGACAGTATTTTACTGGAGTCGTCTTTACAACAAGAATTAAATAATGTAGTTAAGTGGAGCTATTCAAACCGTATGCAAATTAACATCACTAAAACAAAAGCAATGTTATTAACAACCAGACAAAGACTTCAAACTCTAAGCTCACACACATCACTTCAACTTCACATCGATAACATGCCAGTAGAAAGTGTAATTGAGCACAAAACATTAGGCCTAATCATTGATAGAAACCTAACCTTTAATTCCCATGTTCAAGCGCTTATTAAACAAACAGCGAAAAAAGTCTACCAACTCGCCAAGATTAAAAACTTCCTTGATGAGGACACAAGGAAGCTATTCTATACTTCTCATATACAGACACACTTTGACTACAGCTCTACAATCTGGGTCGGTTGTTCTAATTCAAACACCAAGCGACTTTACTCACTCCAGAAACGGGCCATGAGTCTAATTTATAGCAAACATTTATCTGACAATCCTAGCCTGTATAAACGCCTTCAGTTACTACCATTCCGCAAACGCCTGCTTTTCAATAAAGCTAAACTAATTCACAAAATCCTGCATCGGAATGCCCCAAATTACCTTTGGCCATTGTTTAAATATAATGCTGGACACAGTAAACGTTTAAATATACTACACATTCCGAAGCCTAGGATTGACTTAAACAAAACAAGCTTAACATACTCTGCAGCTCAGCTGTGGAACAATCTTCCACAAGAAATCAAAGACATCACCAATCCCTATTCATATAATCGCAAATTATTCGAACACTATCTCAATACGGATTACCTTCCCCTTAATAATGGAGATAATAATAATAATAACAAAACCCTAGTATAACAGCCAATTCCCTTTTTGTAGGCCAGTGTATTCCACATGGCTAATAACAAGTGTCAGACTATTATCTAATATTACTGTGTCGTGTAGTTTTGATGTTTGCATTTTGCCCATGCCTTTATAATGCATATCTTTTATATTGTTGCTGTTCTTTGTTAGCCTTGAATGATGTGTGAATGAAATAATGTATGAAAGAGAGTGATAGAAGGGCAGAATGTTAGACGGGCCTGCGTGCCCAATTCTTAACCCTTTGAAAATAAAGTTTGTTCTATCTATCTATCTATCTATCTATCTATCTATCTATCTATCTATCTATCTATCTATCTATCTATCTATCTATCTGTCTGTCTGTCTGTCTGCTTGTCTTTCTGTCTGTCTGACCCGGCCCGGCTTCGCCCAGCTCTTGGTGGGGAGCATCTCACTTAATTCATATAAGATCCCGTTCCCGACTATCTATATGTCTGTCTGTCTGTTTGCCTGTCTGTCTATCTGTCTGAACCGGCCCGGCTTCGCCCAGGCCCTGATGGGGAGCATCTCATTTAATTCATATAAGTAGTCATATAAGTTCCTGTTCCCGACAGTCTGTCTGTCTGTCTGTCTGACCCGGCCCGGCTTCGCCCAGTCCCTGGCGGGGATCTGTCTGTCTGTCTGTCTGTCTATCTATCTATCTGTCTGTCTGTCTGACCCGGCCCGGCTTCACCCAGTTCCTGGTGGGGAGCATCTCATTTAATTCATATAAGTAGTCATATAAGCTCCCGTTTCCGACTATCTGTCGGTCCGTCTGTCTGTCTAACTGTCTGTCTGTATGTCTGTCTGACCCGGCCCGACTTCACCCAGTCCCTGGTGGGGAGCATCTCATTTAATTCATATAAGTAGTCTTATAAGCTCCCGTTCCCGACTATCTATCTTACTGTCTGTTTGTCTATCTGTCTGAGCCGGCCCGGCTTCGCCCAGACCATGATAGGGAGCATCTCAAGTCATATAAGTTCCCGTTCCCGACTGTCTGTCTGTCTGTCTGTCTGTCTGACCCGGCCCGGCTTCGCCCAGTCCCTGGCGGGATCTGTCTGTCTCTCTGTCTCTCTGTCTATCTATGTATCTATGTATCTATCTATGTATCTATCTATCTATCTACCTACCTACCTACCTACCTATCTATCTATCTATCTATCTATCTATCTATCTATCTATATGTATATCTATCTATCTACCTATCTATCTATCTATCTACCTATCTATCTATCTATCTATCTATCTATCTATCTATCTATCTATCTATCTATATGTATATCTATCTATCTATCTATGTTCGGCTCGTTCCCGTTAAAAATATAGATAGAATAGATAGGTTGATAGTAGAAAATATGATTGGAAGATATCTATCTTAAGTAAACTTACCAAGATATCACAAACAGCCAATAAATGGTGGGCGGTGGGTTGACTGCAGAGTACTGCAAAGGATATGCAACTAACTTTACTTAGGCAATGTTTAAAATGGGCATCATAGTGAACTTAACTTAAGATATAACAATGCTACTAAAAGTTATGTCCCTTGTTTTTATATTTTCTTATGTTCAGTCATGTAATAACAAAATTAAATTTTAGTAAGTAAACAGCTGATGTACACTAAAAAAAACTATGACAGAAAGTTGCACAGGAATGACAAGAAAGCGTGAAGACAATTTCATCTCAATCGGATGGACCGTTCGCGAACGCATAAAGAACATACATACATACATACATACATACATACATACATACATACATACATACATACATACATACATACATACATACATACATACATACATACATACATACGTACGTACGTACGTACGTACGTACGTACGTACGTACGTACGTAGTACGTACGTACATACATACATACATACATACATTCATACATACATACATACATACATACATACATACATACATACATACATACATACATACATACATACATACATACATACATACATACATACGTATGCATGCATACATACATACATACATACATACATACATACATACATACATACATACATACATACATACATGATTGCATGCATGCATGCATGCATACATACATACATACATACATACATACGTACGTACGTACGTACGTACGTACGTACGTACGTACGTACGTACGTACGTACGTACATACATACATACATACATACATACATACATACATACATACATACATACATACATACATACATACATACATACATACATACATACATACATACATACATACATACATACATACATACATACAAGAGACACCAGCGCTATAAATAGCTTTACCACGGGACACACTTGTGTCAACCAAGAGGGCATTGAGTGTAAGTGAGCGAGGGTTTCCCAAGACATTAGGAAACTCGCCTAGACGAGTAACCACGGAGTACAGGTTACTCTAGTTAACTGACCAGCGTGCTGGGACACCACGCACGCAAGAGTTGCCAGCGCACGGAGGATCCAACGTCCGTGTTTGAACACGCAACTAGAAGCATGGCTCAGACTGCGACTGAGACGGCTAGAGAGTAGACGTGTTCCTTATGAATACTATAAGTTTATAGACAATAGTGATTGTTAGGCTGTAGATTCCATTCAGTGATTAATAGTATCATTATCACCTCTTCATTGCATCTGTGTAATGTACTATGATGTTTATTGTCAATGAAGTATTCCGCTCGCGGAGCTTGTTTGTAATCAGCTCTAAATAAATTGTACCCTTTTGCAAATGACACGAGTTATTATTTCGTGTGGTGCAAAAGTAGGGGAGTCCTGAAATACCTGTCGCAAGTAAGTTGCTGGCAGGCAGGACCCCATTTGGTGTCAGAAGTCCCTGAACCAACGTCATCAGGCACCATTTGGCATTATCTTGTGTTAAAAGTACCTAAAACTATCGTGAATTAATTACCATACTATGTCAGAAATAATTTTGTTTTGCAAGTGAACGGTAGTGATCAACACCAGTACTACTTGATACTTAATATGTTACCATTTGTGGAGCTTGAACCACAATGAAGAAAGATTAATTTACAAGTTGTGTTATTCTACGAAAATTAGTAGGAAATGTGTATGAATTTGTGGTGATGAAAATGTATACAAATATGTATTTAAATTGTCAAGCAAACCATCGTGTACATTTCATTTTCTGTGATACAGCCATTAATATCATCATTCATCACATTCATTTAGATATTTGTGCAAAATAAGTTCCTTTTGCACAAAGAAAGTAAATTAGCTACTGAACGGATGCCATAGAACGTAGTTATACCAAACAAGATAGAAAGTGAAGAAAAGACGACGTTGACATTCATATGACGAATCATCTTACTAATCATGACGATCATTTATACTATCATAACATACATTCATTATCATCATTTATCATTATCTAGATCACATTTATGATTCATCAGCCGCATGAAATATGAACATGTATTTATATCATATGCATGTTTCTAAAGTATTGATGCTCTACTAAACAGAAGCATCCGTTCTGTTGTCAAGTCGATCATTTTGTGTGTCCGGAAGACAACGGTGGAACATCCCAAGGGCCGTATTTTCCGACAAATTAGATTAGTATATTTCTGAAATATTTTGATACTCACTATGTTAACCATGCATCTCTATTTTCAGTGAGAATGTAAATAACTAACACATAACTACAAACCATTGTGTAAAACTATTGTGATATCATTGTAAAATAACATAAAGCCACAAAATGTCATCATTAAGTGATTGCATCCAGGCGGGGAAAGAACTAGGCCATACTGGAGACAAATTAGAGAAATGGGCAGATCAAAGATACAAAGAAGAAATAGCTCGACAGAAGGAAGAAACGGAGAGAAAAACTGCTCTGCAGAGGGAAGAAACAGAGAGAAAAGCTGCTCTAGAGAGAGACGAAAGAGCATTAGAAAAGCAACATCAAAAAGAGATGAAACAAGTAGAAGAAGCCACTAAGTTAAAGATGAAAGAAATGGAGATAGATTCAAACATCCAGATAGCCTCCAGCAAACAAAAGAGCCAGGAAGAACAAAATAAGTTTAGTAAATATAAAGGCCTGATCAAACCATATAGCGTAGGCGATTCCATCTAAGCATGGACTGAGAATATAGAGTTTCAACTTAAGACTCAGAAAATACCATTAGAAGATTGGGCAATGATCTACATGAGAAATCTCAGTGGGGAGCCATTAAAGGTTATAGAATCAATACCTACAGAACTAAGGAGCAATTATCAGTACATCCACGATAGGATTATGCAGCATTTCCTTCTTGATGCCACTGGGTATCAGATTCAGTTTTCCCAAATAAAACCAAAGCCAACTGAAACCTTTCTAGATTACATCTCAAACGTGCAAAGTGCATTTAATAAATGGATAAAAGCAGCGAAAGTGGGCAAAAACTTTGATAGATTACAAGATCTCATGGTAATGGATAAGGTGATATCCACAGTCCCTACCCCTTTTGCGAAGTTTCTCCAACAAGCAGATATCGAATCCATTGAACAACTAGAAGAACGGGGTTCTGCATATTTTTATTCTAATCGTGACATATTTAAGACCACCACACATGATACAGAGATCACTGCTTTCGTTAAGAACGTACCTAGTAGATCTTATAATCAGAAAGAGTATCATAAGAAAGACAAACCTTACCAGAAGCCACCACAGTGTGCATATTGTAAATTATTTCATCCTAGCTACTCTATGTGCGACAAGAACCCGGCATATCCCTCACACTTAGAAACTGTAATAAAGAAGCAAGAAAGTAGACGAAATTCATTTAAACGTGCTGTTAAATGTTACTTTTGTTCTAGCTATGGCCATTATAGCTCTAATTGCCTTGGTAGGCAACGAATGAAGGCAAATAATGCTATGCTCATCGATACGTCATCTGACGATGATAGTGTAATTGACTCTGAACTTGTAAATGTATTACCGGAGAGTGAATGTGAAAGTGTGGCAGTGGTGACTGATATATTAGACTTTAAGAGATGTGACACATGTCACCAGTTTCATGCGGATGGGAAATTGAAATGTGGTCATGTCATACCATTTTCCAACGAAGATGCTAATGCAGCTAGTGCCTCCAGAGGTAAGCTGAAGTTCTACGATGCACTGGTCAATAATCAACCATGCCACTGTTTACTGGATAGCGGCAGCACTTTACTTGGTTTAAGAAAATTGCTGGTTAGACCAGAAGATTACACGGGTGAATTTGTCAAATGCCGTACTTTCTCTGGAACCATTGAGAAATACCCACTGGCAAAAGCGCATATTAATACCCCGTTCCTTACCGGCACATTTACTTGCGCAATCCTGCAAGATCCCTGCACGGATCTGATTTTAGGCTGTTTAGCTTCATTGAAGCAATGTACTGACGACGACATATTAGCCTGGAAACAAACAAACATGGCTAATGCTGTAACAAGGTCAGATACTCAAACACACTATACTGACCTACAAAATGAGATGTTAAAGCTCTTAACACCCAGCGGTGCCAATAACAACACTACTCGACAAGAATTTATCGAGGCACAACGCACCGATCAAACTATCGCACCTTATTTTAAATTGTTAGGTGAGCGAGCGAAAGTGACTAAAAATGCATCTTGGTATTTTAGAATACACAACGGAATTCTCATGCGTTATTACACAAATAACCATGAAGTTCAGCAAACGGTGTTACCTGTAACATACCGACAAAATGTGCTAAAAATCGCACATGAGTCACCGTTTGCTGGAAATTTGGCCTATGACAAAACCAGAGCCAGAATTTTGTCACACTTCTACTGGCCTAAATTCTGTACTGATATAAAAATTTTCTGTCGTTCATGTACTATTTGTCAACATCTTGTAAGAAAGGGAAAGCATGTGACGGCCGAAGTTCAACGGTCATTATTAGCATCTAGACCATTTGAGTGTGTAGCGGTCGAAAGGAAAGGACAGATGTACCACGACTATGCAAATAAGGGTGCTAAAACAATACACCTTGAACCTAATCAGAAGGTTCTGCTTTTACTACCAGATAAACGTAATTTGTTACTAACATCGTGGCAAGGGCCATTCAACGTTGAACGGAAAATATCAGATGTCGATTATGAAATATCGATAAAGGGAAAATTAAAGATATTTCATATCAACATGCTGAAACCATACTTCTCACGACAAGAACTACCGACAGACGAACAAGATGCACCCACACCAATTAATCGGACGACAGACGTACACAACACAACTACACCAGGTAGGGCGACACAGAACAACGACATCGCAAACACACTTAGCCAGGTAACAGCACACACAGCTAGTACAACAACAGTACTCAACGAGACAGATGACGACGGAATAGAATTACCAGTCCCTACAGTAGACACGACTGGGACCATCGAGAGCATACGGATAGAAAGCAAACTTACAGACGAGCAACGACGACAGATGATAGAATTAGTGACGGAGTACAAAGACATTTTCTCCGACATCCCAGGAAAGACAGACAGAATAGAGCACTCCATTATTCTGACTGATAACACCCCAATCAAGTGTCGACCTTATTCCATCCCACTAAATTATAGGACAAATCTCGACAAAGCATTACTATCTCTTGAGTCGAGTGGAAAAATTCAGAAATCTCAGTCAGAATATTCCTTCTCTATCGTCCTTGTCGCCAAAAAGGACTCTACAATTCGACTCTGCGTCGATTATCGACGTTTAAACAGAGTGACCAAAATTGATGCTGAGCCAATCCCAGCATGCGAGGATTTGATCCTTGATATGTCTACATCCCGCATCTTTTCCAAACTCGACCTCACGAAAGGATATTGGCAGGTCCCGATGCAAGAAAATTCAATTCCTTTAACAGATTTTTCCACACCTTTAGGTCTCTATGAGTGGCGATTTCTTCCTTTTGGCCTTCGTAATGCTCCAGCGACTTTCGTCCGTCTAACTAGGGATCTTCTCCACGGGGTAACAATACTTCTACATACATAGATGACATATGTATCCATACTGTAGACTGGACATCACACCTACAGAAACTGCGACATGTCTTCGATAGGTTGCGAGTATTCGGACTTACAGTCAAACCAACTAAAGTAGAGTTGGGCATGGAAGAAATTGACTTCCTAGGCCATACCATCTGCAGAGGCCAACTCAGAACAGGTGAAAAAATCGTGACCAAGATTCTCAATTTGACTATGCCAACGACCAAGAAACAGGTCCGAAGTCTACTTGGTCTTGTTGATTATTATAGTAAATTTATTCCCAATCTGGCGGAAATCACCAGTTGTTTTTTTTTCAATATGTTGAAAGCTTCGGCAAAATTGAATGTTCAAGATGCACGGTTAATTAGTGCTTTATCAAAATTGAAGTATTTATTCAGCGTTCCACCTATTTTGCGTTTGCCTAACCAAAATCTTACCTATTTTTTTAAGTACAGACGCAAGTGCTATTTCCATATCGGGAGTCCTAGGCCAGTTTTACGAAGGGAAGTTCCACCCAGTAATGTACGTAAGTCGTAAGATCAGCCCAGCTGAATCGAGATACTCAGCATCTGAATTGGAGGGCCTTAGCTTAATCTATTGTGTTAGAAAACTTCATAGGTTTCTGGCAGGAGCACAGTTTGTGATCGAAACCGACAATTCTCCGCTTTCTGTTATGCAGTCTGGCATTCCCCAGAACAATAGGGTCTACAGATGGGCCTTGATACTG
The DNA here is from genome assembly GCA_014155875.1 of Cepaea nemoralis. NCBI lineage: Eukaryota > Metazoa > Mollusca > Gastropoda > Stylommatophora > Helicidae > Cepaea > Cepaea nemoralis. Next base: position 305,216 of record JACEFZ010003906.1, read on the forward strand.
CAGAACTATGCCTTTACCATCCAGCATTTGAAGGGGAGTTTGAACTCTTTGGCAGACACTTTGAGTCGACCGTCAAACATTGAAATACCTGAGGTACAGGGAGAGATCGACCAGAGATCACCAGAAACAGTGACACTGTAATTACTATTTAGATCAGTGCCGTATGTGGTGATAAAGTTACACTGTAAAGTGCGTTATAATCGCCAAGCGTTTAAACTGTGTAAGAGTAACATTGCAGTTATGAGTGAAACGAACAGAAGCATAAGTAGTATGTCTACATCGCTAACACATATATAAGCCATATTTACATTGAAGTGTTAGATGTGAACCTACATAGATTAGTAGGGAACTATATATATGAACACTATCCAGGAAGGAGAGCATATAAGACTTTGTCTGATGAACTATGTTATGAAAATAGTCTACAAAGAACAGTGCTCCATCATCACACCTGAAAGGACGACATTAGTTTAGTGTAATTATATATAAAAGTAATTGTGATATGTACATAACAGTGGTTTATAAACAGTACACATAACTTCATTTTTGTATTAATAATTGAATTGCAAAATGTTCAAGTACATATATAACTTTATTTATCTCATTTGATAGTTATAAGTCACCTACATTTAGTTAAGAACCCATTGAAGTCTACACCTATATTAGAAATGTAATTATTGGATATTAGTTTACCTTATCAACGCATAAACATAATCATTTATAAATGCATTTATTTAAAATATCATTTCTAAACTAACCCAACCATTTAGGAATTAACATCATTTCATGTACCAATAACACTTGAAGGTAACTAACCCATTTTGCTTAAATGTAATTAATTAGTTAGATTATTTCTCTTAGGATAAATTTAGAACAGCACACCAAATTACATCAGTTACTTAGATTAGTTAGTATTACAGGATTGGTAACAAACCATCCTCACAAACCTGTATATTTTGTATAGGCATGACACGTGCAAAGAAACCGCACAGTCATTTGGCTTGAAAACTTGTACAATTCAGCCAATCATTTAGTGTAAATATGTAATGTTCATTTACTTGATATTATGAACCATATTTTAATAACGAATGAATGTTTTAACATAACGATAGAATGAAAGTGAATGAAAGATGTGTAAATGAGAGGAGAGAATGTATAAATTAGTAAACATTGAGAGAGAGAGAGAGAGAGAGAGAGAGAGAGAGAGAGAGAGAGAGAGAGAGAGAGAGAGAGAGAGAGAGAGAGAGAGAGAGCGGCACATTTTTTGTTCACCGCTTAAAACGTCTTGTTGTGACTTGTCTGTGTCAATCTGTGTAACCAATGTGTTGTCAAGTTTTAAGTGTGTTACTGCAATACTTTAGTAGTAGTAAATACAGAAAATACTTTGAGCATCTTGAAACGGAATTGTGGTCATAAATAAGAATAACAGACATTTGTAGCCACAATAAACCGATTTACGGCGCTCGAAGGAATACACACATGTACAATAGAAACGCATACGCATGTTAGCAAATGAAGTACACTGTAGTTTATTAGAAAACACGCAAACAAACAGAAAAACGAACACATAAAAGTTGCATACACCATTTGCTTCAAAGAACAGTAACTCAAATCAGGGGACACAATAACCTCTTAACAACCTTGATGTAACATTGAAAATATTTCTTCACAAGCGGAAGCTAGAAGGTGAAGAGTAGAACTTAATGTATACGAGTTGGGCGGATATTATGGGACATGAACATTCGATGCTCATGTGTTGTACTCATAACAGAGTCAACTTGTATTGGGTTGTCGTTTTGGGCAATATGAGGACAGGTCAAAAGAAATAAGTCAACGGACAGAAGTCAGAAGACATAGGGTCATAAGACGGAAGTCAGGACATAAGTCATAAGACATACATACATACACACATACATACCTAGGTACGTCGTACCTACGTACGTACGTACATACATACATACGTCGTACCTACGTACGTACCTACGTACGTACCTACGTACGTACATACATACATACATACATACATACATACATACATACATACACACATACATACATACATACATACATACATACATACATAGGTACGTCGTACCTACGTACGTACGTATGTACATACATACATACGTCGTACCTACATACGTACGTACGTACATACATACATGCATGCATACATACATACATACATACATACATACATACATACATACATACATACATACATACATACATACATACACTAATACATACATACATACATACATACATACATACATACATTACATACATACACACACACATACATACATACACACATACATACATACATACATACATACATACATACATACATCATACATACATACATACATACATACATACATACATACAAGATATGCATGCATTCATACATACATACATACATACATACATACGTACATAGGTACATACACACACACATACATACATACATACATACATACATACATACATACACATACATACATACATACATACATACATACATACATACATACATACATACATACATACATACATACATACATACATACATACATACATACATACATACATACAAGATATCATACATAACATACATACATACATACATACATACATACATACATACATACATACATACATACATACATACATACTACATACATACATACATACATACATACATACATACATACATACATACCTACCACTACATACATACATACATACTACATACATACATACATACATACATACATACATACATACATACATACATACATACATACATACATACATACATACATACATACATACATACATACATACATACATACATACATACAGACATACATACATACACACAATACATACATACATACATACATACATACATACATACATACATACATACACATACATACATACATACATACATACATACATACATACATACATACATACATACATACATACATACATACATACATACATACATACTACATACATACATACATACATACATACATACATACATACATACATAGCATACATACATACATACATACATACATACATACATACATACATACATACATACATAAATACATACACATACATACATACATCATACATACATACATACAATACATACATACTACATACACTACATACATACTACATACATACATACATACATACATACATACATACACTACATATGCATGCATGCATGCATGCATGCATGCATACATACATACATACATACATACATACATACATACATACATACATACATACATACATACATACATACATACATACATACCTAGCTACCTACCTAGCTACCTACCTACCTACATAAATACATACATACATGCATGCATACATACATACATACATACATACATACAAGATATGCATGCATGCATACATACATACATACATACACACAAACATACATACATACATTTAGACAGACAGACAGACAGACAGACACATAAACACACACACACACACACAGATACATACATACATACATACATACATACATACATACATACATACATACATACATACATACATACATACATACATACATACATACATACATGTATGTTAAGAACGTAGCTAGTAGATCTTATAATCAGAAAGAGTATCATAAGAAAGACAAACCTTACCAGAAGCCACCACAGTGTGCATATTGTAAATTATTTCATCCTAGCTACTCTATGTGCGACAAGAACCCGGCATATCCCTCACACTTAGAAACTATAATAAAGAAGCAAGAAAGTAGACGAAATTCATTTAAACGTGCTGTTAAAAGTTACTTTTGTTCTAGCTATGGCCATTACAGCTCTAAGTGCCTTGGTAGGCAACGAATGAAGGCAAATAATGCTATGCTCATCGATACGTCATCTGACGATGATAGTGTAATTGACTCTGAACTTGTAAATGTATTACCAGGAGAGTGAATGTGAAAGTGTGGCAGTAGGTGACTGATATATTAGACTTTAAGAGATGTAGACACATGTCACCAGTTTCATGCTGGATGGGAAAATTGAAATGTGGTCATGTCATACCATCTTTCCAACGAAGATGCTAATGCAGCTAGTGCCTCCAGAGGTAAGCTGAAGTTCTACGATGCACTGGTCAATAATCAACCATGCCACTGTTTACTGGATAGCGGCAGCACTTTACTTGGTTTAAGAAAATTGCTGGTTAGACCAGAAGATTACACGGGTGAATTTGTCAAATGCCGTACTTTCTCTGGAACCATTGAGAAATACCCACTGGCAAAAGCGCATATTAATACCCCGTTCCTTACCGGCACATTTACTTGCACAATCCTGCAAGATCCCTGCACGGATCTGATTTTAGGCTGCTTAGCTTCAATGAAGCAATGTATGACGACGACATATTAGCCTGGAAACAAACAAACATGGCTAATGCTGTAACAAGGTCAGATACTCAAACACACTATACTGACCTACAAAATGAGATGTTACAGCTCTTAACACCCAGCGGTGCCAATAACAACACTACTCGACAAGAATTTATCGAGGCACAACGCACCGATCAAACTATCGCACCTTATTTTAAATTGTTAGGTGAGCGAGCGAAAGTGACTAAAAATGCATCTTGGTATTTTAGAATACACAACGGAATTCTCATGCGTTATTACACAAATAATAACCATGAAATTGAGCAGACGGTGTTACCTGTAACATACCGACAAAATGTGCTAAAGATCGCACATGAGTCACCGTTTGCTGGACATTTGGCCTATGACAAAATCAGAGCCAGAATTTTGTCACACTGCTACTGGCCTAAATTCTGTACTAATATAAAATTTTTCTGTCGTTCATGTACTATTTGTCAACATCTTGTAAGAAAGGGAAAGCATGTGACGGCCGAAGTGCAACGGTCATTATTAGCATCTAGACCACTTTGAGTGTGTAGCAGTCGAGAGGAAAGGACAGATGTACCACGACTATGCAAATAAGGGTGCTAAAACAATTACACCTTGAACCTAATCAGAAGGTTCTGCTTTTACTACCAGATAAACGTAATTTGTTACTAACATCATGGCAAGGGCCATTCAACGTTGAACGGACAATATCAGATGTCGATTATGAAATATCGATAAAGGGAAAATTAAAGATATTTCATATCAACATGCTGAAACCATACTTCTTACGACAAGAACTACGGACAGACGAACAAGATGCACCCACACCAAGGAATCTGACGACAGACGTACACAACACAACTACACTAGGTAGGGAGACACAGGACAGCGACATCGCAAACACACTTAGCCAGGTAACAGCACATACAGCTAGTACAACAACAGTACTGAACGAGACAGATGACGACGGAATAGAATTACCAGTCCCGACAGTAGACACGACGGGGAACATCGAGAGCATACGGATAGAAACCAAACTTACAGACGAGCAACGACGACAGATGATAGAATTAGTGACGGAGTACAAAGACATTTTCTCCGACATCCCAGGAAAGACAGAGAGAATAGAACACTCCATTATTCTGACTGATAACACCCCAATCAAGTGTCGACCATATTCCATCCCACTAAATTATAGGTCTAATCTCGACAAAGAATTACTATCTCTTGAGTCGAGTGGAATAATTCAGAAATCTCAGTCAGAATATTCTTTCACTATCGTCCTTGTCGCCAAAAAGGACTCAACAATTCGACTCTGCGTCGATTATCGGCGCTTAAATAGAGTGACCAAAATTGATGCTGAGCCAATCCCAGCATGCGAGGATTTGATCCTGGATATGTCTACATCTTGCATCTTTTCCAAACTCGACCTCACGAAAGGATATTGGCAAGTCCCGATGCAAGAAAATTCAATTCCTTTAACAGCTTTTTCCACACCTTTAAGTCTCTATGAGTGGCGTATCTTCCTTTTGGCCTTCGTAATGCTCCAGCCACTTCCGTCCGTCTAACTAGGGATCTTCTCCACGGGGTGACAAATACTTCGACATACATAGATGACATATGTATCCATACTGTAGACTGGACGTCACACCTACAGAAACTGCGACATGTCTTCGATAGGTTGCGACTATTCGGGCTTACAGTCAAACCAACGAAAGTAGAGTTGGGCATGGAAGAAATTGACTTCCTAGGCCATACCATCTGCAGGGGCCAACTCAAAACAGACGAAAAGATTGTGACCAAGATTCTCAATTTGACTATGCCAAATACCAAGAAACAGGTCCGAAGTCTACTTGGTCTTGTTAATTATTATAGTAAATTTATTCCCAATCTGGCGGAAATCACCAGTGTTTTTTCCAATATTTTGAAAGCTTCGGCAAAATTGAATAGTCAAGATGCACGGTTAATTAGTGGTCTATCAAAATTGAAATATTTATTCAGCGTTCCACCTATTTTGCGTTTGCCTTACCAAAATCTTACCTACTTTTTTACGTACAGACGCAAGTGCCATTTCCATATCAGAAGTCCTAGGGCAGTTTTACGAAGGGAAGTTCCACCCAGTAATGTACGTAAGCCGGAAGATCAGCCCAGCTGAATCGAGATACTCAGCATCCGAATTGGAGGGCCTTAGCTTAATCTATTGTGTTAGAAAACTTCATAGGTTTCTGGCAGGAGCACAGTTTGTGATCGAAACCGACAATTCTCCGCTGTCTGTGATGCAGTCTGGCATTCCCCAGAACAATAGGGTCTACAGATGGGCTTTAATACTGCAGAACTATGCCTTTACCATCCAGCATTTGAAGGGGAGTTTGAACTCTTTGGCAGACACCCTGAGTCGACCGTCAAACATTGAAATACCTGAGGTACAGGAAGGGATCGACCAGAGATCACCAGAAACAGTGACACTGTAATTGCTATTTAGATCAGTGCCGTATGTGGTGGAAAGTTACACTGTAAGTGCGTTATCATCGCCAAGCGTTTAAACTGTGTAAGAGTAACATTGCCATTATGAGTGAAACGAACAGACGCATAAGTAGTATGTCTACATCGCTAACACATATATAAGCCATATTTACATTGAAGTGTTAGATGTGAATCCTACATAGACTTAGTAGGGAACTATATATATGAAGCACTATCCATGAAGGAGAGCATATAAGACTTTGTCTAATGAACTATGTTATGAAAATAGTCTACAAAGAACAGTGCTCCTATCATCACACCCTGAAAAGGACGACATTAGTTTAGTGTAATTATATATAAAAGTAATTGTGATATGTACATAACAGTGGTTTATAAACAGTACACATAACTTCATTTTTGTATCAATAATTGAATTGCAAAATGTTCAAGTACATATATAACTTTATTTATCTCATTTGATAGTTATAAGTCACCTACATTTAGTTAAGAACCCATTGAAGTCTACACCTATATTAAAAATGTAATTATTGGATATTAGTTTACCTTATCAACGCATAAACATAATCATTTATAAATGCATTTATTTAAAATATCATTTCTAAACTAACCCAACCATTTAGGAATTAACATCATTTCATGTACCAATAACACTTGAAGGTAACTAACCCATTTTGCTTAAATGTAATTAATTAGTTAGATTATTTCCCTTAGGATAAATTTAGAACAGCACACCAAATTACATCAGTTACTTAGATTAGTTAGTATTACAGGATTGGTAACAAACCATCCTCACAAACCTGTATATTTTGTATAGGCATGACACGTGCAAAGAAACCGCACAGTCATTTAGCTTGAAAACTTGTACAATTCAGCCAATCATTTAGTGTAAATATGTAATGTTCATTTACTTGATATTATGAACCATATTTTAATAACGAATGAATGTTTTAACATAACGATAGAATGAAAGTGAATGAAAGATGTGTAAATGAGAGGAAAGAATGTATAAATTAGTAAACATTGAGAGAGAGAGAGAGAGAGAGAGAGAGAGAGAGAGAGAGAGAGAGAGAGAGAGAGAGAGAGAGAGAGAGAGAGAGAGCGGCAAATTTTTTGTTCACCGCTTAAAACGTCTTGTTGTGACTTGTCTGTGTCAATCTGTGTAACCAATGTGTTGTCAAGTTTTAAGTGTGTTACTGCAATACTTTAGTAGTAGTAAATACAGAAAATACTTTGAGCATCTTGAAACGGAATTGTGGTCATAAATAAGAATAACAGACATTTGTAGCCACAATAAACCGATTTACGGCGCTCGAAGGAATACACACATGTACAATAGAAACGCCTACGCATGTTAGCAAATGAAGTACACTGTAGTTTATTAGAATACACAGCAAACAAACAGGAAAAACGAACACATAAAAGTTGCATACACCATTTGCTTCAAAGAACAGTAACTCAAAGTCAGGGGACACAATAACCTCTTAACAACCTTGATGTAACATTGAAAATATTTATTCACAAGCGGAAGCTAGAAGGTGAAGAGTAGAACTTAATGTATACGAGTTGGGGAATGATATTAATTGGGAACATGAACATTCGATGCTCATGTGTTGTACTCATAACAGAGTCAACTTGTATTGGGTTGTCATTTTGGGCAATATGAGGACAGGTCAAAAGACAGAAGTCAACAGACAGAAGTCAGAAGACATAGGGTCATAAGACGGAAGTCAGGACATAAGTCATAAGACATACATACATACATACATACATACATACATACATACATACATACATACATACATACATACATACATACATACATACATACATACATACATACATACATACATACATACATACATACATACATACATACATACATACATACATACATACATACATACATACATACATACATACATACATACATACACACACACATACATACATACATACATACATACATACATACATACATACATACATACATACATACATACATACATACATACATACATACATACATATCATACATACATACATACATACATACATACATACATACGTACATAGGTACATACACACACACATACATACATACATATATACATACATACATACATACATACATACATACATACATACATACATACATACATACATACATACATACATACATACATACATACATACATACATACATACATACATACATACATACATACATACATACATACATACATACATACATACATACATACATACATACATACATACATACATACATACATACATACATACATACATACATACATACATACATACATACATACATACATACATACATACATACATACATACATACATAGCTACCTACCTACCTACCTACATAAATACATACATACATACATACATACATACCTACCTACATACATACATACCATACATACATACATACATACATACATACATACATACATACATACATACATACCTAGCTACCTACCTAGCTACCTACCTACCTACCTACATAAATACATACATACATACATACATACATACATACAAGATATGCATGCATGCATACATACATACATACACACAAACATACATACGTACATACAGACAGACAGACAGACAGACAGACAGACAGACAGACACATAAACACACACACACACAGATACATACATACATACATACATACATACATACATACATACATACATACATACATACATACATACATACATACATACATACATACATACATACATGTATGTTAAGAACGTAGCTAGTAGATCTTATAATCAGAAAGAGTATCATAAGAAAGACAAACCTTACCAGAAGCCACCACAGTGTGCATATTGTAAATTATTTCATCCTAGCTACTCTATGTGCGACAAGAACCCGGCATATCCCTCACACTTAGAAACTATAATAAAGAAGCAAGAAAGTAGACGAAATTCATTTAAACGTGCTGTTAAAAGTTACTTTTGTTCTAGCTATGGCCATTACAGCTCTAAGTGCCTTGGTAGGCAACGAATGAAGGCAAATAATGCTATGCTCATCGATACGTCATCTGACGATGATAGTGTAATTGACTCTGAACTTGTAAATGTATTACCGGAGAGTGAATGTGAAAGTGTGGCAGTGGTGACTGATATCTTAGACTTTAAGAGATGTGACACATGTCACCAGTTTCATGCGGATGGGAAATTGAAATGTGGTCATGTCATACCATTTTCCAACGAAGATGCTAATGCAGCTAGTGCCTCCAGAGGTAAGCTGAAGTTCTACGATGCACTGGTCAATAATCAACCATGCCACTGTTTACTGGATAGCGGCAGCACTTTACTTGGTTTAAGAAAATTGCTGGTTAGACCAGAAGATTACACGGATGAATTTGTCAAATGCCGTACTTTCTCTGGAACCATTGAGAAATACCCACTGGCAAAAGCGCATATTAATACCCCGTTCCTTACCGGCACATTTACTTGCGCAATCCTGCAAGATCCCTGCACGGATCTGATTTTAGGCTGTTTAGCTTCATTGAAGCAATGTACTGACGACGACATATTAGCCTGGAAACAAACAAACATGGCTAATGCTGTAACAAGGTCAGATACTCAAACACACTATACTGACCTACAAAATGAGATGTTACAGCTGTTAACACCCAGCGGTAACAATAACAACACTACTCGACAAGAATTTATCGAGGCACAACGCACCGATCAAACTATCGCACCTTATTTTAAATTGTTAGGTAGGCGAGCGAAAGTGACTAAAAATGCATCTTGGTATTTTAGAATACACAACGGAATTCTCATGCGTTATTACACAAATAATAACCATGAAATTCAGCAAACGGTGTTACCTGTAACATACCGACAAAATGTGCTAAAAATCGCACATGAGTCACCGTTTGCTGGACATTTGGCCTATGACAAAACCAGAGCCAGAATTTTGTCACACTTCTACTGGCCTAAATTCTGTACTGATATAAAATTTTTCTGTCGTTCATGTACTATTTGTCAACATCTTGTAAGAAAGGGAAAGCATGTGACGGCCGAAGTTCAACGGTCATTATTAGCATCTAGACCATTTGAGTGTGTAGCAGTCGAGAGGAAAGGACAGATGTACCACGACTATGCAAATAAGGGTGCTAAAACAATACACCTTGAACCTAATCAGAAGGTTCTGCTTTTACTACCAGATAAACGTAATTTGTTACTAACACCGTGGCAAGGGCCATTCAACGTTGAACGGAAAATATCAGATGTCGATTATGAAATATCGATAAAGGGAAAATTAAAGATATTTCATATCAACATGCTGAAACCATACTTCTCACGACAAGAACTACCGACAGACGAACAAGATGCACCCACACCAATTAATCGGACGACAGACGTACACAACACAACTACACCAGGTAGGGCGACACAGAACAACGACATCGCAAACACACTTAGCCAGGTAACAGCACACACAGCTAGTACAACAACAGTACTCAACGAGACAGATGACGACGGAATAGAATTACCAGTCCCTACAGTAGACACGACTGGGACCATCGAGAGCATACGGATAGAAAGCAAACTTACAGACGAGCAACGACGACAGATGATAGAATTAGTGACGGAGTACAAAGACATTTTCTCCGACATCCCAGGAAAGACAGACAGAATAGAGCACTCCATTATTCTGACTGATAACACCCCAATCAAGTGTCGACCTTATTCCATCCCACTAAATTATAGGACAAATCTCGACAAAGAGTCACTTTCTCTTGATTCGAGTGGAAAAATTCAGAAATCTCAGTCAGAATATTCCTTCCCTATCGTCCTTGTCGCCAAAAAGGACTCTACAGTTCGACTCTGCGTCGATTATCGACGTTTAAACAGATTGACCAAAATTGATGCTGAGCCAATCCCAGCATGCGAGGATTTGATCCTTGATATGTCTACATCCCGCATCTTTTCCAAACTCGACCTCACGAAAGGATATTGGCAGGTCCCGATGCAAGAAAATTCAATTCCTTTAACAGATTTTTCCACACCTTTAGGTCTCTATGAGTGGCGATTTCTTCCTTTTGGCCTTCGTAATGCTCCAGCGACTTTTGTCCGTCTAACTAGGGATCTTCTCCACGGGGTAATCAATACTTCTACATACATAGATGACATATGTATCCATACTGTAGACTGGACATCACACCTACAGAAACTGCGACATGTCTTCGATAGGTTGCGAGTATTCGGACTTACAGTCAAACCAACTAAAGTAGAGTTGGGCATGGAAGAAATTGACTTCCTAGGCCATACCATCAGCAGAGGCCAACTCAGAACAGATGAAAAATCGTGACCAAGATTCTCAACTTGACTATGCCAACGACCAAGAAACAGGTCCGAAGTCTACTTGGTCTTGTTAATTATTATAGTAAATGTATTCTCAATCTGGCGAAAATCACCAGTGTTGTTTTCCAATATTTTGAAAGCTTCGGCAAAATTGAATGTTCAAGATGCACGGTTAATTAGTGCTTTATCAAAATTGAATTATTTATTCAGCGTTCCACCTATTTTGCGTTTGCCTAACCAAAATCTTACCTATTTTTTAAGTACAGACGCAAGTGCTATTTCCATATCGGGAATCCTAGGCCAGTTTTACGAAGGGAAGTTCCACCCAGTAATGTACGTAAGTCGTAAGATCAGCCCAGCTGAATCGAGATACTCAGCATCTGAATTGGAGGGCCTTAGCTTAATCTATTGTGTTAGAAAACTTCATAGGTTTCTGGCAGGAGCACAGTTTGTGATCGAAACCGACAATTCTCCGCTTTCTGTTATGCAGTCTGGCATTCCCCAGAACAATAGGGTCTACAGATAGGCCTTGATACTGCAGAACTATGCCTTTACCATCCAGCATTTGAAGGGGAGTTTGAACTCTTTGGCAGACACTTTGAGTCGACCGTCAAACATTGAAATACCTGAGGTACAGGGAGAGATCGACCAGAGATCACCAGAAACAGTGACACTGTAATTACTATTTAGATCAGTGCCGTATGTGGTGATAAAGTTACACTGTAAATGCGTTATAATCGCCAAGCGTTTAAACTGTGTAAGAGTAACATTGCAGTTATGAGTGAAACGAACAGAAGCATAAGTAGTATGTCTACATCGCTAACACATATATAAGCCATATTTACATTGAAGTGTTAGATGTGAACCTACATAGATTAGTAGGGAACTATATATATGAACACTATCCAGGAAGGAGAGCATATAAGACTTTGTCTGATGAACTATGTTATGAAAATAGTCTACAAAGAACAGTGCTCCATCATCACACCTGAAAGGACCACATTAGTTTAGTGTAATTATATATAAAAGTAATTGTGATATGTACATAACAGTGGTTTATAAACAGTACACATAACTTCATTTTTGTATCAATAATTGAATTGCAAAATGTTCAAGTACATATATAACTTTATTTATCTCATTTGATAGTTATAAGTCACCTACATTTAGTTAAGAACCCATTGAAGTCTACACCTATATTAAAAATGTAATTATTGGATATTAGTTTACCTTATCAACGCATAAACATAATCATTTATAAATGCATTTATTTAAAATATCATTTCTAAACTAACCCAACCATTTAGGAATTAACATCATTTCATGTACCAATAACACTTGAAGGTAACTAACCCATTTTGCTTAAATGTAATTAATTAGTTAGATTATTTCCCTTAGGATAAATTTAGAACAGCACACCAAATTACATCAGTTACTTAGATTAGTTAGTATTACAGGATTGGTAACAAACCATCCTCACAAACCTGTATATTTTGTATAGGCATGACACGTGCAAAGAAACTGCACAGTCATTTAGCTTGAAAACTTGTACAATTCAGCCAATCATTTAGTGTAAATATGTAATGTTCATTTACTTGATATTATGAACCATATTTTAATAACGAATGAATGTTTTAACATAACGATAGAATGAAAGTGAATGAAAGATGTGTAAATGAGAGGAAAGAATGTATAAATTAGTAAACATTGAGAGAGAGAGAGAGAGAGAGAGAGAGAGAGAGAGAGAGAGAGAGAGAGAGAGAGAGAGAGAGAGAGAGAGAGAGAGAGCGGCAAATTTTTTGTTCACCGCTTAAAACGTCTTGTTGTGACTTGTCTGTGTCAATCTGTGTAACCAATGTGTTGTCAAGTTTTAAGTGTGTTACTGCAATACTTTAGTAGTAGTAAATACAGAAAATACTTTGAGCATCTTGAAACGGAATTGTGGTCATAAATAAGAATAACAGACATTTGTAGCCACAATAAACCGATTTACGGCGCTCGAAGGAATACACACATGTACAATAGAAACGCATACGCATGTTAGCAAATGAAGTACACTGTAGTTTATTAGAAAACACGCAAACAAACAGAAAAACGAACACATAAAAGTTGCATACACCATTTGCTTCAAAGAACAGTAACTCAAATCAGGGGACACAATAACCTCTTAACAACCTTGATGTAACATTGAAAATATTTCTTCACAAGCGGAAGCTAGAAGGTGAAGAGTAGAACTTAATGTATACGAGTTGGGAATGATATTAATGGGAACATGAACATTCGATGCTCATGTGTTGTACTCATAACAGAGTCAACTTGTATTGGGTTGTCATTTTGGGCAATATGAGGACAGGTCAAAAGACAGAAGTCAACAGACAGAAGTCAGAAGACATAGGGTCATAAGACGGAAGTCAGGACATAAGTCATAAGACATACATACATACATACATACATACATACATACATACATACATACATACATACATACATACATACATACATTACATACATACATACATACATACAGTACTACATACATACATTTACATTACATACATACATACATACACACACATATATACATACATACATACACACACACATACATACATACATACATACATACATACATACATACATACATACATACATACATACATACATACATACATACAAGATATGCATGCATTCATACATACATACATACATACATACATACATACGTACATAGGTACATACACACACATACATACATACATATATACATACATACATACATATATACATATATACATACATACATACATACATACATACATACCTACATACATACATACATACATACAAGATATGCATACATACATACATACATACATACATACATACATACATACATACATACTTACTTACATACATACATACATACATAAATACATACATACATACTATCATAACATACATACATACTACAATATACATACATGCATACATACATACATACATACATAGCTACCTACCTACCTACCTACATAAATACATACAGACATACATACATACATACCTACCTACATACATACATACATACATACATACATACATACATACATACATACATACATACATACATACCTAGCTACCTATCCTAGCTACCTACCTACCTACATAAATACATACATACATACATACTACATACAAGATATGCATGCATGCATACAATACATACATACACACAAACATACATACGTACATACAGACAGACAGACAGACAGACAGACAGACAGACAGACACATAAAAACACACACACACACAGATACATACATACATACATACATACATACATACATACATACATACATACATACATACATACATACATACATACATACATACATACATACATACATACATACATGTATGTTAAGAACGTAGCTAGTAGATCTTATAATCAGAAAGAGTATCATAAGAAAGACAAACCTTACCAGAAGCCACCACAGTGTGCATATTGTAAATTATTTCATCCTAGCTACTCTATGTGCGACAAGAACCCGGCATATCCCTCACACTTAGAAACTATAATAAAGAAGCAAGAAAGTAGACGAAATTCATTTAAACGTGCTGTTAAAAGTTACTTTTGTTCTAGCTATGGCCATTACAGCTCTAAGTGCCTTGGTAGGCAACGAATGAAGGCAAATAATGCTATGCTCATCGATACGTCATCTGACGATGATAGTGTAATTGACTCTGAACTTGTAAATGTATTACCGGAGAGTGAATGTGAAAGTGTGGCAGTGGTGACTG